>JAULUF010000044.1:4210000-4585000 GCA_031834385.1 Semotilus atromaculatus | reverse complement strand
CTCTGTCATCTGCTCCTTCTCCATCTTCTGTTCAGCAACACAACACATGCATATGCAACACAGCACATAAAACACTGCTTTGCTTTCAGGCCATGTATTTCACAGCGCTGTCAGGAACGGGACTATTTTTATCATCCCTAAAGTACCTGTTGAGGCGAGAGGAGACAGGTGTGAGAACAGGTGACGAGGCCCAGACTAACACACCTGCACACACACACACACACACACACACACATGCACACACCTGCACACACACACACACACACACGCACACACACACACACACACACACACACATACACACACGCACACACACACACACACTGTAACATTCACACAGCGCCTGACGGAGACATGAACACTTTATGCTTCTCGATATCCTATAGGGCTTATTCGCAAACACCGGAAGTAGCTATATGGGTGTAGCTATATTGGTGTAGCTATATGGGTGTAGCTATATGGGTGTAGCTATATGGGTGTAGGCCATATTGTTGACATGATCTGTCCTGCCCCTAGCCGCACGCAGATTTGAGTTGAGGGGAGCAGGAGCCTAATGGCTTCATCTCGTGGATCAAGAGAAGATAAGCTGGATTGGTGTGGAAACCACATCAAATAGACCCAATAGCATAAAGTAAAGATCCGTCCTTATTGCCAGCCGTAACTTATCCGGATTTATAACTAACGTTATTTCGTTCATACAGTATCCGTATTTATGATACAAACTACAATTTACCTCAACAAGGCGACATAATGAACGACACTCGTCTCATTCGTGGAGGTGGAAAAACAAGTTCTTTGTATTAAAATGTAAATGCAAAAGAAAAGGCATGAGAGTCGGCTGTTTTTGTCAAATTTAAGTTTTAATTTAAATTGTTTGCTATTTTAATATAAGTGCATGGTTAAATATTTGACCACTTGCTTGAGCAACTTAATATATAGAAGTAATGCATGGAATAATTGACCTATGTTGATAAAATAGCGAGTATGTGTTTGTGGTACAGCCGCGGATCAGTTACGCACTGCAAGCCTGTACCGTATAGCCTACGCACCGCACACGCACTGCACACGGAGTATGTGTGAAACGGCCGTAACGTTACTTGGGGTAACGTAAAATAATGGGATCAGATTTTTATGTGGGGAGTTGGCTGAAAGATTAGCCTATTTATCCTAGCTAACGTCAGACTCTCCTGCACTGGCTCAACTCTAACTCATTCCCTTCACATTTTCTTACGTATCTAACTCCGTGGTTCTTATTGCTGTTGTTAGAACAGCCGTGTATTACACAACACACCATCGCGCTGTTTTAAAAAAAAAAAAACAGCGACAATACCATGGATAATACCGACGCTGCCTCGCGTGTCAATTGACAGACTGACAGTTGCCATGGTTTCTATGTCAACAAAATGGCCGCCGCAAACATTGATGACGCAGATCGAATAACGCCTATAGAAAACTTCTGAACTAAAGCAAAGAACGTATATTGACAAGAAGTGAAAGCCAATAGAACGTTCCATTGCAACACCAGCGCCCAGCAGCAGCGCTACGCGTCCGCCATTTTGGGGTGAAAGCGACTCGGCAGTCATATATTATACCTATATTTAGTCCAGTGCAGAGGTCATTTTTAGGTTGAAATAATTAGGTGATTATTTTAACTCACAACAGTTAACGTTATAGCAGTTAAAAAGAAGTTGCCACATAACTTGAGACAGGGAAGTTCAAGGATTTAATTAATTATATTACTCTCCACATGACAGGTAAGAATAAAGTGATATCAGTTCATAAAGTTATAATAACGTTAGACCGTTTCCCAGGAGGTACACATAACGTTACAAAAATAAGTTATCAATGAAATAAATGAATTCAGCAAATAAATGTAATTGAACTAAAATGTAAGTTGGACAATAAATATATAACAGCAATAGAATAGCTTTACAGTAAACTTTTTTTTTTTTTTGCAGTACTATATTAATGACCGTTAAAGCAAGACTATGTAAACAAAAAAACACAGCCACTGTCCAAAGTGGCAATTAAAGTTATAGGATGACGGACACAGCAATGCATCATGTTCTATAAGATCATCATGTTTGTAGCATGATCCAAGGGATTAAAACGTAGGCTACAAAATATATTTCAGGCCTAGTGGAGTTGGTAACTAATAATAGTAGTAAATGTGTAAAGTTGCATACAATGGAAATACTCACTAATGCAAGACAAAACTACCTCAAAAAACTGTTATCTGTGCTGTTGTCCAGTAACTCCAGTTGGAATTTTCACCCCAAAATGGCGGCCGCGCTACCGAAGCGCCACCTAGTGGCTGTTACCAAAAAAGCATCGGAGTTTCGCCTCTTGTTCTTCTATACTCTTTGACTAAAGGCGTCTCAACACTGGGTTTGTAGACAAATTATATCTAAGTAGGCATTTCTGTACAATTATTCTAATATGTGGGCAAGAGTCGTAAATAATACACAATAAATCCAAATGAGTATGAGTCTTGATGAGTCTCTTCAACAGGTGCAGTTTAATAGTTCTGTGCTGAAAAATCATTCATTGAGATATTTGTTCGTTCATTCATTTACATACATAAATGTTAAATGTTTAGAAATAGGCTATCATACTTTATTTGAAGGTTACAAATGTTATATATTGTAATAACAGTAAATTATTAAGCACTAAAAATGTTTTACAAGAAATTCTTTCTTCCTCAAAATGTCAATTCAATGTTAGGCTACTTGCTGATTCTTTATCCTTTTGGTGAAATTTACTAGCAATTTATGAGTGAAAATGGTTTCCACACCATATTTTTTTTATCAACCAAACCCTAACCTTAATCCTACATGTATATAGGAACAAACACTAAACAGGTTTTACTGTAGCATTTTTACAGTCATTTTTTAGAGTAAATGCAGGTCATCCTGAAAAACTGAGATCTGCATTGAGATCTGTTTGCACATGGACTCTTTGAGTTGTTGAGGATAAGAGCATGGTTTAATCTGCACAGTTTCCATCTGTGGACCGAAGGACGACGATACATCAACATGAACGTGTGTGTCATGCAGGTCAGATCTGTAATAGCTCTCTATTAGCATTCACTATGAGAGAGAGAGAGAGAGAGAGAGAGAGGGAGGGAGGGAGAGAGAGAGAGAGAGAGAGTGAGTGAGTGAGAGAGAGAGACAGAGAATGAGTGAGAGAGAGACAGAGAGAGAGAGAGGGAGAGAGAGAGAGAGAGAGATGTTTTGAAAGTTGTAAATAAAACAAGGAGCTAACTCTTTATTTTACAGTGTCCTTGTTACACGTTACATGTCTGTTGTAATAGCTAATATTAATTTTTAATTAATATTAAACATAATTACATGCAACTAACCCTAAACCAAGCCACAATCCTAACCCTAACCCCTATAAGACCATGTAGTAAAGTATTATTACACAGTACTTACAGTAAATGCATAATTACACTTTCTCATTTCAATTTCTCATTAATGCAATTATCTAATCAACCAATCACATGGCAGTTGCTTCAATGCATTTAGGGGTGTGGTCCTGGTCAAGACAATCTCCTGAACTCCAAACTGAATGTCAGAATGGGAAAGAAAGGTGATTTAAGCCATTTTGAGCGTGGCATGGTTGTTGGTGCCAGACGGGCCGGTCTGAGTATTTCACAATCTGCTCAGTTACTGGGATTTTCATGCACAACCATTTCTAGGGTTTACAAAGAATGGTGTGAAAAGGGAAAAACATCCAGTATGCGGCAGTCCTGTGGGCGAAAATGCCTTGTTGATGCTAGAGGTCAGAGGAGAATGGGCCGACTGATTCAAGCTGATAGAAGAGCAACTTTAACTGAAATAACCACTCGTTACAACCGAGGTATGCAGCAAAGCATTTGTGAAGCCACAACACGCACAACCTTGAGGTGGATGGGCTACAACAGCAGAAGACCCCACCGGGTTCCACTCATCTCCACTACAAATAGGAAAAAGAGGCTATAATAAGACAGTTGAAGACTGGAAAAATGTTACCTGGTCTGATGAGTCTCCATTTCTGTTGAGACATTCAGATGGTAGAGTCAGAATTTGGTGTAAACAGAATGAGAACATGGATCCATCATGCCTTGTTACCACTGTGCAGGCTGGTGGTGGTGTAATGGTGTGGGGGATGTTTTCTTGGCACACTTTAGGCCCCTTAGTGCCAATTGGGCATCGTTTAAATGCCACGGCCTACCTGAGCATTGTTTCTGACCATGTCCATCCCTTTATGGCCACCATGTACCCATCCTCTGATGGCTACTTCCAGCAGGATAATGCACCATGTCACAAAGCTCGAATCATTTCAAATTGGTTTCTTGAACATGACAATGAGTTCACTGTACTAAAATGGCCCCCACAGTCACCAGATCTCAACCCAATAGAGCATCTTTGGGATGTGGTGGAACGGGAGCTTCGTGCCCTGGATGTGCATCTCACAAATCTCCATCAACTGCAAGATGCTATCCTATCAATATGGGCCAACATTTCTAAAGAATGCTTTCAGCACCTTGTTGAATCAATGCCACGTAGAATTAAGGCAGTTCTGAAGGCGAAGGGGGGTCAAACACAGTATTAGTATGGTGTTCCTAATAATCCTTTAGGTGAGTGTACAGTGTAACCAGTTATTGGAGTATGTTCTACAAGAAAATACTAGTTCAGTTTTTCTATTGCAAAATCTCACATTCAATTCAATGTGTTACTTGCTGTTTCTTTTAATTGTTTGTGAATCTATCAGCAATTTCTGAGTGAAGATTGTTTGTTCACCATATTTTGTTTTAGGTTACACTTAATTACACTTGTTACAGTACAGTGTACAGTTTTACACAAATAAGTACAGAACAATACATATGAAAAACTGTAATAGATCTTGAAGAACATGAACAGTTTACAAACAACACAAAAATAAACACAAAACATACAATTCAATTAATTGAAAACAGGTCTAAGTTTAAGTTAAGACGTAAAGGGATACGGAGAAGAAATATTGTGAAGATATTACAATACATCTACTCGAGCTGAGCATTCTTGCAGCTGCAATTTCTGCACACTGTAGCCTTTTAATGTGTGTGTGTGTTTTTTTTTGTAGGCCAATTAACAAGGCATTGCAGTTGCCAAAACGAGACGTTATTAGTGCGTTAATGAGAGTTTCTATATCAGTCAGATTGAGAGAGAGGAATGGAAACAAGTTTGAGAAACAAATGAAAGAGAGGAATCAAACGAAAGCCAATATTACACACAGGGGAGGAGGGTTTAACAAGAACCCCATCTAAGACAAAGGACAAGTCCATTATATTTACAGGTTTGGTGGAGCCAATCAGAATTATTTCAGTTTTGCTGTCATTTAATTTAAGAAAGTTCAGAGACATCGAGTGTTTGATTAGTGAGTCGGGCCGAGATGAAATATCAGAGGAGGTGGTGAGTCATCAGCATAACTATGAAACAAAGTCCATACTTGCGTATGATATCACAGCATGTAGATGATAAAAAGTAACGGGCCAAGAACTAAGCCCTGTGGGACACCCTGTGTCAGTGGAGCTGTGGGGCACTTATACCCCTGATATACACTCGCAAAAATATTGGGTTATTTTTTCTACCAAAATCCTGGGTTGAGCTTTTTAAGTAAATATTTTGGGTTATTTTTTCATTGTTTGGGTAGTTTTTGTGTTACCCTGCTTCTGGGTCAGACGTAACAACCCAGGGGTTGAGTTATTTATTGCAGGCTTTTTGCGATCTCTTGTGTCTTCTGTAAAATAGAGGTGTGGTACTTTGTTCTTCTGTATATCATTTCATTTTACGAGAGCTAGCATCCGCGACTAACGTCCACTCGACAGAGAGCCAGCGCCCGCGACTAACTTCCACTCGACAGAGAGCTAGCGTCCGCGACTAACTTCCACTCGACAGAGAGCTAGCGTCCGCGACTAAGGTCCACTCGACAGAGAGCTAGTGTCCGCGACTAACTTCCACTCGACAGAGAGCTAGCGTCTGCGACAAACTTCCACTCGACAGAGAGCTAGCGTCCGCGACTAACTTCCACTCGACAGAGAGCTAGCGTCCGCAACTAACGTTCACTCGACAGAGAGCTAGCGTCCACGACTAACGTCCACTCGACTAACTTCCATTCGACAGAGAGCTAGCGTCCACGACTAACTTCCACTCGACTCACTTCCATTCGACAGAGAGCTAGCGTCCACGACTAACTTCCACTCGACTAACTTCCATTCGACAGAGAGCTAGCGTCCACGACTAACTTCCACTCGACTCACTTCCACTCGACAGAGAGCTAGCATCCGCGACTATCTTCCACTCAACAGAGAGCTAGCGTCCGCGACTAACGTCCACTTTACCGAGAGCTAGCGTCCGCGACTAACTTCCACTCGACAGAGAGCTAGCGTCCGTGACAAACTTCCACTCGACAGAGAGCTAGCGTCCATGACTAACTTCCACTCGACAGAGAGCAAGCGTCCGCAACTAACGTCCACTCGACAGAGAGCTAGCGTCCGCGACTAACGTCCACACGACTAACTTCCATTCGACAGAGAGCTTCCTTTCAACAGAGAGCTAGCGTCCGCGACTAACTTCCACTCGACTAACTTCCATTCGACAGAGAGCTAGCGTCCGCGACTAACGTCCACACGACTAATTTCCATTCGACAGAGAGCTTCCTTTCGACAGAGAGCTAGCGTCCGCGATTAACGTCCACACGACTAACTTCCATTCGACAGAGAGCTTCCTTTCGACAGAGAGCTAGCATCCGTGACTAACGTCCACACGACTAACTTCCATTCGACAGAGAGCTTCCTTTCGACAGAGAGCTAGCGTCCACGACTAACTTCCACTCGACTAACTTCCACTCGACAGAGAGCTAGCGTCCGCGACTAACTTCCACTCGACTAACTTCCACTCGACAGAGAGCTAGCGTCCACGACTAACTTCCACTCGACAGAGAGCTAGCGTCCGCGACTAACGTCCACTCGACAGAGAGCTAGCGTCCGCGACTAACTTCCACTCGACAGAGAGCTAGCGTCCGCGGCTAACTTACACTCGACAGAGAGCTAGCGTCCGCGACTAACGTCCACTCGACAGAGAGCTAGCGTCCGCGACTGACTTCCACTCGACAGAGAGCTAGCGTCCGCGACTAACGTCCACTCGACAGAGAGCTAGCGTCCGTGACTAACTTCCACTCGACAAAGCTCTTGCACATACTTTATTAGACAGGTGAGCAAATGTACATAAAACTAATCAATGTTATATAGCTCAACATGATGAAATATTAGAATATGATCAGTATGTTATTCTAATGTAGATCTAGGTTACTGCTAGTCTCATCCAGACAAACTAACACATAGAATAAAATTATCTTTCAACACCCTCAAATGCAGTTTAGTGTGATAGTGTAGAGCAAGTGGAACAGCGCTGCGTTACTCACAAGCTTCAGTCGTCTAATAAACTGACCTGTGTGAGTAATACAGCACTTGTGTGTAGTTCGGTAGAATTAAATATCTTTATTCCTTTATATCCGCGAGACTCGCGTGTGGCACTGAGATCTGTCTCTCATTAGCACTCGCTGCTTCACACCAGTCATGTTAAAAACATCAATGTATTCACTCATCCATGAACATTATTAGGTTCATCAGCTTGACGACAAGATCCATAATTCCACTTATGTGTCATCAACCTACGCCTCTGTTATTGTAAGAGGTTAGCGACCCCTAGCGGCGAATAAATTACAAATTGTAGCGCTAAACAAGCTTAAATGTATTAAAAACTATATAAAATATGCTACACTGTAAAACTTGATCAAAAATATAGGATTTATAATGCAAACCAGTGGTTGTGTGGAGTATTTTTTTTTTAAGTTTAGAGGATTAAGTTAATCCGTAAACATTAATTCATGTTTGAAGTTAAAAAAAAAGAAAGAAGAAGAAGCTTAAATGGGTTAAATGAACAACCCAATTTTCTGGGTAAAATTAACCCAACATGTGTCCTGTCCTATATTTACCCAGCCCTTGGGTCGAAAACCCAGTGTGTTTTAGAGTGTAGTATTTTCTATCAGTGAGATAAGAAATGATCAAGGAAAGACCAACAACTGATTCCGATACCAGATAGACGGGAAATGAGAACATCATGACAGATAGTATCAAACGCTGATCTTAGATCAAGGAGAATTAGGGTTTGTGTAAACCCAGAATCCAGAGAACGAAGGATATCATTAACCACACGAATACGAGCCGTTTCAGTTCTGTGTGTTGGATGAAATCCAGACTGAAAAGGTTCAAAAAGACCATTTACAGGATCATATTTGAGAGGCTACTTCTTCTTTTTTTGCCAGAAAGGGTAAATTAGAGATTGGCCTGTAATTGTTCATATGATCCAGGCTAGATTTCTCAAGGATTGGTGTGACAGTAGCAATTTTTGTTTATTTAGCTGACAATTTACCAAAATGGTTATGATGGGTGAAATATCAGAAACACACATTTTAAGTAAAACAGTCTGGGTGGGGTCAAGCACCGGTCATTCTATGGTTTTTCATTTTTTTGTTTTTGTTATCTGTTACTGTACATTAGGCTATATTATGTTGTGAAATGAATGTTTACTGCGTTATTTTAGTGTCTTGTGTTGTTAGGATGGTGTGTGTGTGTGTGTGTGTGTGTGTGTGTGTGTGTGTGTGTGTGCGTGTGCGTGCGTGTGTGAGACACTGTATGCATTTATTTCTGCTGCTTGTGTTGAACTTTGATTCATCATGACTTTCTCTTCAGCAGTGTTATTATGGTGGATATCAGTGTATGTTACCATGCAATACAATGCAGTACAACAATGCAATATTTAACATAAAATATAACAAAAAATAAACATTTTACAGGTTGTTCTGTAGATATGTTTACATGTTTCCTGTTTTCCAGCTGCCTTTTTTTCCTTTCCTTTTTTTCATTTTGACAGTAAAAACATCAAGTTGCAGCCCGTGTGTTGAACACCGTGTGTGGGTCGTGTGTGTGCCTCGCTCGCGCTGCTCCTCGGAGATCCGCGCTCTTGTCAATCAGCAGAATTATCGCGGCTCGCGTTGCGCAGGCGTGATCCAGTCTGAGCCGCGCGAGCTTGATGCCAGTCTCTCTCTCTCTCTCTCTCTCTCTCTCTCTCTCTCCCTCTCTCTCTTTCTTTCTCTCGCGAGCGAATCAGCTCTATCTCTCCCGCCAGACATGCCTCTGCACCACCTGCGGATCGCGCGTCTCTCCGGCGCGTGAATGGCCTTCGCGCCATGGACGAATTGCCGTTCCAGAAAGTCAAGACCCGGCGCCGGAGGAGCCACTGCCCGCCCGGGGTCATCGCGTGCGAGGACGAGTTCGACTGCAAGGAGCTCGAGTCGCTCTTCCACAACTACAACCTGAAGCTGGAGCAGGCGTCCACGCTGAAGGCGCTGTGCGTGCTCCTCCTGCTGTCCTCCGGGCTCAGTCTGCTGGAGCTGCTGCTGTCCGGCGCCGGCATCAGCGTCGCCAAGTGCTCCTACCCCGTGCACTGCGTCGTCTTCATCGCGCTCTTCGTCGTCAGCAACGTCAAGTACCTGCAGGTGCCCCAGCTGCAGCAGATCGCGCACCTGAGCCTGTTCTTCAGCCTCACCTTCGCGCTGCTGTGCTGCCCGTTCCCGCACGCGTCGGGCGCGTCGGGTCCGGAGCAAGGCGTGTGGCCGCTGCTGCTGCTGACGTTCGTGGCGTACGCGTTGCTGCCCGTGCGGACGCTGCTCGCGCTGCTCTTCGGGCTGCTGGTGTCCGTGTCACACACGGTCGTCGCGGCCGCGTCGGTGACGGTGAAGACGCAACGCCTGTGGAGAGCGGTGAGCATCTGCTTCTTTATACACACACGCGTAATATAGTTCATGAGTTCAGCACTGGACAGCGAGCGCGCGCGCGCTCAGACACCGACACCGGACGCGTGTTTTCCATGTTAAACGCAATAATTGCTACCATGCAGGGAAACACAACACGTAAGCTGACTGATCAACAGGCTTTCCTAAAGCTCATCTAGCCTATTTGATCATCACGCATAATCAAGATTATGTTTGAGAAGCTCTGCGTCAATCTGTTAGTTCGGGTGTTTAAAACACTCCTGCCATTCATCGGGCTGTATGATTCACTGCTTACTCAGTTTCTCAAGTTCAGTCATGCTCGAGGTCGAGGAGTGAAATATTTTCACTCAGTAAATTGCTAAATTTCACAAATAAGTTAATTAGGAAGAAGTGGCATTACACGTGACATTTTAAAGGAGAAAGACTGAAATAGTACTACATTGTAAATGCACACCAGTAATCTTAGAAATTATTTGTTATAGTGGGAAAATCTGAATCAAAAGTTCTATAACTTAATCTCTGAGTTTATTAGGTTGAAATATGTTAACTGATTATCTCAAATTAGCTGCTATTTTACAGATTGATTTTAAACAAAATAGTCCTGCGATCATTCAGTTTTCTGAAAGATTAATGCTTTAATAATATCTGTTGAGTTGCTGGAAGGTATTGAAGGAGGTAAAGACTGTGATGACGCGTTTCCGGTTATTAACATCACAAATCTATTTAAAAAAATTGGTAACACTTTATTATACAGTGTCTTTGTTACATGTAACATATGTACGTACCGTAGTAATAACAGTAAATTATGCATAATTACATGAAGCTAACCCTCAACCAAACCCTAATCCCTAACCCTATAGTAAGTAGTAAGTACCTGTAGTTGCTTAATATTACTCAGTACTTAAATATATAATTACACTGTAACTATGACACCTTAAAATAAACTGTAACCAAAAAATGTACACTTTGTTATACATCTACTGCATTATTACAGAGTAAACTAGCTAATGCTACTCTTTGTTAATGGGTAGTTTTTATCGTTTTGTTTTCAGATGAGAACACAGGTTCAGTGTGTGGGACTGTCCATTTAGTGTGTTGCCGAGTCTTCATGTCTGTATTTGCGTACTTGCGTGACGAATGTTTCTGGCCTCATCCTGAGGAATTTAGAAAAAAGACAGAAACACGCTGCACTTTATACTGAGAGTCACACACACTCTTGGCAGAAAAGCTTCAATATCAAACCATAAAGGGTTTCGTCAAGTGCTTCATTTATTAAACCTTTTAGGGGTTACATCATGGGATCATTTTATAGATTTAGTTTTAATTAATTTATTTTGTTTTGATTTTTAATTAAACGTTATATATTAAACAGCTCATTTACATACGTCTTCAGTAGAAAACATTGAAATAACATAAACATGAAAGAATTTTGCAATAATTTAAGACATTAAACTGCCTTGCTGTTCAACATCTTTCTCTCTTCTGATCAACATAATCAATCTCTTGATATTTCTGTCCTCTTAGACAGATAGTCAGACACGCTATCGTGGAATTTAATCTTTTGGGGCAAATGGGAAATTCATTTAATTAAATTAAATTAAATTCCTTTTATTTTCATTGCATGTATTATACAATGAAATTAATTAGCAAACCTTGCGGTGCATCCACACATGACAACACAACAGCAATAATTAAGACACCATAAATGTAACACACTACAATACAGAAACTTGACAGTTTTAATAAAGATAATGCACATTGTTGTCACAAAGTGACCCTAACTGTAATTATGATTAGTACAATTGAAACGTGACTATTCAAGTTGTAATCAAAAGTTCAGTGTTTAGCAGTGTTAAGTTCTCAGAAACTATATTAGTTGGGTCCAGATTCACCCAGAGGACGAGCGGCTCGAAGTAGGACGGCTCTGAACAGAGACCAGACACACTTCTGAAAGCTATTTTAGCACAAAAATGAGCAATGAGGCTTCAGATGATCCATACCGGATCCACAGACGTCTATGGGTTAGTGATCAGCAACCTCCTAATGTTATATAAGACAAATCTGCTGGACTGGGCAGTTCTAGCAATGTGCTCTGTGAGGTTCAACTGATCGTCAATCACAACTCCAAGGTTCCTGTCTGTCCTGTATGGAGTTATGGTTAATAAGCCTAGCTGAATGGAGATTTAAATTCAACAATATCATTGATCTGCCTGCATTGACACCATTATATAAGAACTGAACTAAGCTGGATGATGACATCACTGTTTTCTCCAAACCAGCTATATATATATATATATATATATATATATATATATATATGTATGTACAGTACTGTGCAAAAGTTTTAGATCGGTAAGATTTTTTATGTTTTTAAAAGAAGTCTCTGCTCACCAAGGCTGCAATTATTTGATAAAAAATACAAAAAAAAACAGTAATATTGTGAAATATTATTACAATTTAAAACAGCGGTTTTCTATGTGAATATACAGTAAAGTGTAATTTATTCCTGTGATCAAAGCTGAATTTATCATCATCATTACTCCAGTCTTCAGTGTCACATGATCCTTCAGAAATCATTCTAATATGATGATTTGATGCTCAAAAAACATTCATTATTATTTTCAATGTTGAAAACAGTTGTGTACAATTTTTTTTTCAAAATTCTTTGATGAATAGAAAGTTCAAAAGAACAGCATTTATTTAAAATAGAATATTTTCTAACATTATAAATGTCTTTACTGTAACTTTTGATCAGTTTAACTCATCCTTGATGAATAAAAGTATTGATTTATTATATTTCTTTCCCCCAAAAATAAAATTTAAATTCTTACTGACCCCAAACTTTTGAAGGGTAGAGTTTAATGTTACAAAAGCTTTAGATTTCAGATAAATGCTGTTCTTTTTTAGTTTCTATTCATCATAGCATCATGAAATAAAAATGTAAAAAACTGTTTTCAACACTGATAATAATCATAAATGTTTCTTGAGCATCAAATCATCATATTAGAATGATTTTTGAAGGATCATGTGACACTGAAGACTGGAGTAATGATGATGATAAATTCAGCTTTGATCACAGGAATAAATTACACTTCACTATATATTCACATAGAAAACCGCTGTTTTAAATTGTAATAATATTTCACAATATTACTTTTTTTTATTTTTTTTTATCAAATAATTGCAGCCTTGGTGAGCAGAAGAGACTTCTTTTAAAAACATAAAAAATCTTACCGATCTAAAACTTTTGCACAGTACTGTATATATATATATATATATGAACTAAAATAAAAACTTTTTTTCAACAAAAATGAAGCATCAGTGAACTTACGTAAGCTGGACTGTGATGCTATTTTCTTCTAGATCTGATCTACGTCAGAAATGAACTTTTTTGCATTATTTTCCTGTTATCACTATAAAGCTGCTTTGAAATAATCTGTATTGTAAAACATGCTATATAAATAAAGGTGACTTAACTTGACTTGACTGAATAGAGAAGTTGTGCTAAAGTGTTGGGATGGCTGAGTACGCAAGCAGTTCTGTCTTTATAAGGTTGTGTTGAAGGTGATGGTTCTTCATCCAGTAATAAATGTCTGTCAGGCAGGCTGAGATACGAGCATCTACCGTCTAATCCTCTGGCTGGAATGAGAGGTAGAGTTGTGTGTCATCAGTGTAGCATTGATGGGATAAACCATGTTTCTGAATGACAGATCCCAGCGATGACATGTAGATGGAGAAGAGAAGCGGTCCCAGCACTGAGCCCTGAGGCACTCCAGTAACTAGATGATAACAGTGATGGGAAAACCCATGTTTCTGAATGACAGATCCCAGTGATGACATGTAGATGGAGAAGAGAAGCGGTCCCAGCACTGAGCCCTGAGGCACTCCAGTAACTAGATGTTGGGTCTCAGACAACTCACCCCTCCACAACACCCTGAAAGTGTTGTTTTTTTGTGGTTAAAAATGTGAGATGCATGTCAGTGCAAGGAAAAACAAGCAAGGTCTACAGACACATTTTTTAAGTTTTTAGATTGGCGTGTCGTGCGAGACACTGCAAAATATGCGAGACGTGAGAACAACAGTCAAACACGTCAGTCTAGCGCTTGTTTACTTGTTTATGGAAAAGCAGTGCAGTGGAAAAAACATGTGAATGGAGTGTCACTCACATGAATGTTTAATTTCCCTCTAGGCCTCAAACACACAGTTCATGAGGAGTTGCTTGCTGAAAGGTTTTAGTGCACAGTTTATAATGTAAGGCATGCATTGAGGAGAGAATTTTGTGTGAGGGCAAAAGATTTCCACACGCAGATGTGAACTCACTGTACTGAGTGACAGAAAGCTGCCTAGTGTGACTTCAGAGTGAGCTGAGCTTCATACACAACACTATTGACAGTAGACAACAGACCTTTTTTGCCTGGTAAATTTTACTGATGCACCTTTATATTCTCAGTGCTGCCACAAGAGACTCTTGTAGACATGAACTTACACTGTCTCCTCTCTCCACAGTTTCCTCTCTCAGATACATAACTGCAACTATATAATGATGGTCAAGAGAGTCATGTTGACATGTTTACATGAACAATACCTGAACAATAACACATCTGGTATAATTACTCTATCAACCCCTTAACATTTGAGCTTTGTAAAAATAACTGTTAATGGGTAGTTTTCATAATTTTGTTTACACAGGTTCAGTGTGTGGGACTGTGCATTTAGTGTGTTGCAGAGTCTTCATGTCTGTATTTGCGTACTTGCGTGACGAATGTTTCTGGCCTCAACCTGATGCCTTTAGAAAAAAAACAGTAACACGCTGCACTTTATACTGAGAGTCACACACTCTTAAAAGAAAAACTTCTATATCGAACCATACATTTAGTTTTAATTAATACATTTTGTTTACATTTTTATTAAATTTTATGAATTGAACTGCGTGTAATCATACTTCATCAGTAGAAAACATTGAAATAACATAAACATAAAAGTATTTTGCAATCATTTAAGACAGGTCTTTTGGCAAAAAAGGTTCTTTAAAATTGGGTCAAGAACCCTAGAGTTTTATATAGAAGCCACTGAGCCTTTTACTCATGTTGGTCTGTGTGTAAATCACTGAGTTTTCAGCATGTGCTTGTGCAGAGTAAGGCCGGCTAAATAAAGGCACTGTGCGTGTGTCCTCTGACGAATCTAATCCAATAAAGAGGAGATAGACTCACGTCTCTTAACTCTACGACCTGAATATGAACAGAAAACCAGCACTGACCACACTGATGTGGACTAACACATGTCCAAATGAAACTACAACCACACTTAATTCTGTTGCTCACATTGCTCCACTGACACAAAGTGTTCTAGTGCACTTTTACAAAGTCTTGTTGTTTTTTGTCTCTACTAGAACAGGTTTTCCTGCTGTAATGTTGATTATTTTCCTCATATTCTTCATTGTTGCGGCTCCTCTCTTCCTAGTCTGTCAGTAACGCTCTGTTTACTTCCTGTCTCTATGAAGCCCCTCCTTCTGAAAAGCACACTGTGCTCTGATTGGTCGGCTGGATCAGTGTGTTGTGATTGGTCGAGCGCTTCGAGTGTGTTTGGGAACTGTCCCGCCCCTTACCATAACCACCAGTTTAACACACTACTAACTAACTCAACCAGGCCCCGCCCCTTTATTCTGCGTATTAATTATTATAATGAGGAATATTGTGACGTGTTTGTTCCCGGAAGAAACTCAAGACTACAATGGAGGCGTTTCAGGAGTTCAGGAACACTGACTCTGATATAGAGAAGAACTGGAGCTTTTTCACCGTCAGACATCAACATTACACACTAAAGACAGATGAACATGGAGAAGAGCAGAACAGATGCTCTTTAAAGCTCTCATATTGAAGCGTGTGTCGTGTCAACATGTCTTGTAATGATTGATCTGGTCTGTATGTTGGCAGCTGGTGGCGAACACACTCCTGTTCACCAGTGTGAATCTGTCCGGTCTGTTCGTACGCATCCTGACGGAGCGAGCACAGCGGAAAGCCTTCCTCCAGGCCCGAAACTGCATCGAGGAGCGACTGCGCATGGAGGACGAGAACGAGAAGCAGGTCAAACTTCATGTGCTTCCTTGATTCTTCAGAGATGCTTGTGCTGTTGTGTTCTTGATTTGTCATGTGAACGTCCACTCCTGCAGGAGCGTCTGTTGATGAGTCTTCTGCCCAGGAACGTGGCCATGGAGATGAAGGAAGACTTCCTCAAACCCCCCGAGAGGATCTTCCACAAGATTTACATCCAGCGGCACGACAACGTCAGGTAACGCGCACTGAGAGGCTTTCTGTAAGTGTACAGGTTACTAACGCCAACCTGATAACGACTGGAGACTTTGTTTTCTTTGTTTACACCCTTGACTGACCGATGGACCTTGAGTCAGCATGAATTCAGGCTGACTGACATGTTGATTTTAAAGTGCTGATAGTTGCTTTATTACTTTACTATTGGTTCCTTCAGCAAAGATCAGTGGTATAGTTTGTTATAGTTATTCCTCTGTGTGTCTCTGTAGCTGCAGGGATAAAACCGTAAACTACATCAACACACATTCACCTGAAACATGAGCTCACGGGGAAATGAAATATATACAGTGCTGTTCTAAAATTACATTACAAAAACACTAGAATTTGCTTTATTTCCAGCCCTTTCTTGTACATGCATGGTACATTTGGCAGTAAAATTAACATCTGTGTGTACAATTTTCTACATGTCAGAGCTATTTGTATTAATTTGATTCAATAATAACAATGCATTCTCATGGTATAGTCATTATTGTGATTTTTATTATATATATATATATACATATATATTATTATTATTTTTTTTTTTATGGAAAATGTTCAAAACCCATTCTTCCACCCTCGTTATCGCGAGTGGTCGTCCTCTACTGTCCACTTTACTACAGCACATGTTCAGTCTCATTGTGAAGGACATTCTTCTAAACAAATACATGCATGTTTGTCATAATCTTTTATGAAAATGTCATGACTTTCTCTGCCGATCTTTAGTGAGCGTTCACTAGAGTGTGAAGTATTGTAAGTGTTGTTGTCGTGGAGTTCAGATCCCGTGATCAGTGAAGTCCTTCAGCTCCGTGTGTCCTGCGGTGTTCCTGAGACACTTCGCTGGTCTGCAGATTAAACCTCTGCAGGGATTTACTGCAACGGACACTAAAGACTGTTGCGTAACGCTGGCAGTGCTTAAAGACACACACACACACACACAGATCTGCTCATGCTCAAGAGTATTTCTGTCCAGATCAGAGGGAGGGAATATGCACCATTCCTCCTCCTGCCCTGTTGACTCTGAATGACACCACTGAAATATAGACGGCAAATATTTTCAGTATTTCTAACAGTGATATGCATATATATTTCAACATTTAGACATTTCCTTTAAAGGATGATTCATGTTTCAGTGATCAGTCATCAACAGAGAAGGCAGTTTGACTTTGAACTTTACAGATCAAATAACTCCCAGAATTGAAGCTCTTTAAAGTGCCCCTGCTAACGCTGGTTTAGAGATTGTTCATGTTGTTTTTGCGTCTCCTACTGCAGGTTCACATGCATCCAAGGTCAAAAACACTCCTTTTCTATAATATACATCGCAGCATCAGCTCTTTACACACAGTGTCTGAAACGGGTCGATAAAGGATTCAGTCTCTGAACTCTCAACTCCTTTCTGAGAGTCTACTCTGCTCTGATTGGTCAGATGGCCCAGTCTGTTTTGATTGGTCTACTCTGCTCTGATTGGTCAGATGGCCCAGTCTGTTGTGATTGGTCTACTCTGCTCTGATTGGTCAGATGACCCAGTCTGTTGTGATTGGTCTACTCTGCTCTGATTGGTCAGATGGCCCAGTCTGTTGTGATTGGTCTACTCTGCTCTGATTGGTCAGATGACCCAGTCTGTTGTGATTGGTCTACTCTGCTCTGATTGGTCAGACGGCCCAGTCTGTTGTGATTGGTCTACTCTGCTCTGATTGGTCAGATGACCCAGTCTGTTGTGATTGGTCTACTCTGCTCTGATTGGCCAGACGGCTCAGTCTGTTGTGATTGGTCTACTCTGCTCTGATTGGCCAGACGGCTCAGTCTGTTGTGATAGGTCTGCTCTGATTGGTCAGACGGCTCAGTCTGTTGTGATAGGTCTGCTCTGATTGGTCAGACGGCTCAGTCTGTTGTGATTGGTCTACTCTGCTCTGATTGGTCAGACGGCTCAGTCTGTTGTGATTGGTCTACTCTGCTCTGATTGGTCAGTCTGTTGTGATTGGTCTACTCTGCTCTGATTGGTCAGACGGCTCAGTCTGTTGTGATTGGTCTACTCTGCTCTGATTGGTCAGATGACCCAGTCTGTTGTGATTGGTCTACTCTGCTCTGATTGGTCAGATGACCCAGTCTGTTGTGATTGGTCTACTCTGCTCTGATTGGTCAGACGGCTCAGTCTGTTGTGATTGGTCAGCTGCTTACAGGGAATGCCTTTTTATAGACAATTGAAATTTTACACCAAGTGATAAGACACGCCAATAATTACATAATGTCCCAGCACCCCACACCCTAGCAACCACTTAGTAACAGTAGTCTTCAGTTCATCATGTGTCATTACTCATAAAGGCTGATTAAATTATGTGTAACCCCGTGCTCGTCTCTGTCCTGATCTGTCACTCATTATCTTCATTGATTGAAAGATTCTGTCACTCATGCTCATCTGATTGCTCGTCAACAGCATGAACTCTGTCACAGATGGACGCGCATTAAGATACTCACAGCAAACTGAATTCATGGCAGCAGTGTAACGCTGGCATCTGTGATCTGACAGAGCGGCTCAGTGTTCCTGCCTCCGCACACACTCCGCGGGACGCCAACGCCTCGCTCTCGTGTGTGTGTCGCTTCACAGCTCAGATGGAGCTGGACGTCAGCGTTCATGTGTTTCTGGACCGTCAAGGTGTGTGTGTGTGTGTATCATCGTCATCTTCATCATATCACTATGACAGTGGGAGGCAGTCAAATGACAGGTGGCCGAACCGTCATCAGTCCTGGTTTATTAACACTCATGAGAACCGGAGAGACTGAAGCCTTTATCTCAGTCACTGTGGTGTGAGCTTCACATCTGACTCATGTTTCATCAACTGTTTACTGCCTGGAAAAATGTTCTTCCTTTAGGTATTTTTGACTTGTTTATTTTTATCTTGTTTAACAGTACAAATATCAAAATATCTAAATTGAAATAGCTGAATATCTTACATTTGCTTGAGATGCACAGAGAGATGCACATAAGACATCTTGTTTACAGAGTTTACACAGAAACACGTGGACGGAGGTTGAAACAGGTTATGATCAGCTTCACTCCTGTAGTGTGATATATTTATATATTATAAGTGAAACAGCTTTTCAAACAGGAACAAGTCGTGCAGGAATTGGTTTTATCATGGGTTGGATGGGGAAGTGAGTGCTGAACGCTGGGACATATGGAAAACAACAGAAAATAAATTATCTATATATCAATAAACAGATGTAGTAAAAGAGCATCTGTTCTGCTTTCCTCCATGTTCATCTGTCTTCAGTGTGTAATGTTGATGTCTGACAGTGAAAAAGCTCCAGTTCTTCTCTATATCAGAGTCAGTGTTCCTGAACTCCTGAAACGCCTCCATTGTAGTCTTGAGTTTCTTCCGGGAACGAACACGTCACAATATTCCTCATTATAATCATTCATACGCAGAATAAAGGGGCGGGGCCTGGTTGAGTTAGTTAGTAGTGTGTTAAACTGGCGGTTATGGGAAGGGGCGGGACATTTCCCAAACACACTCAAAGTGCTCGACCAATCACAACACACTGATCCAGCCGACCAATCAGAGCACAGTGTGCTTTTCAGAAGGAGGGGCTTCATAGAGACAGGAAGTAAACAGAGCGTTACTGACAGACTGGGAAGAGAGGAGCCGCAACAATGGAGAATATGAGGAAATAATCAACATTCAAAACTAGTCAATAGTCTAGAAGAGACTAAACATCATGACACATTTGATGAGAGCATGTTGCAGTGTGACAATAGGGGTGTTCCAGTCTTTAATAGGCTATTTGCTGTTTATGGAGGAGACAATTATTAGTTTACACAAACACAGGGTTTGTGGTAGGTCGCCTGGTTCTCCACGTACACCTTGAGCTCTCTCACTGTTTATGAAATGAGTGATCCTGTTTTTTATTGGCTTATGACATTCAGATTCGCCTGGCCTCACTGCAGGAGTGACAGAAGAACATATGCCAAATAACAGTTATAAACACACCACTGAAATGTTTAAATGTTCACAGCATAGGACCAAAGCAAACATTACAGATGCTCATTGTGCAAGAGATCAACACTAAACGTGTAAAAATAGACGGATTTATGTCTTTTTACTTCATATTATGCGATACATTTAGAAATAGCCTTATGTTTGCGTATACAAGCTCATTGCCTTTGCCGACAGAGAAGAGAAAGCACAAAGCTTCCACTCACGTCTAATGAACTTGAGCACGGACAGATTTATTTTCATCACCAAGAACATTCAGGGCGAACTTTCCCTGTGTCTTAGATTAACCCCAGCGGACCCGTCTCTGTCCACTCGTCCTCAGTGAAGGTGGACAGATACAGGCCAGCGCCTCAGTGCCGCAGATCACACCAGAGGATACTGTCTGACAGCTGTCATCTTACACTGAATAATTTACTCCGAATCAGACCAAACATTCAATAACATTGTGACACCCATATTAAACTGCGACGGAAATATAAACACATATTACTTAATTTTATGTTATTATTATTATACATTTTGTCTTCCTTATTGAGATCCTCTTGATGTAAGAGAGAATGGACAGACACGGCTAACCCTCCCCATCTCTGTGTCCTCCAGCATCTTGTTTGCGGATATCGTGGGCTTCACGAGTCTGGCGTCGCAGTGCACCGCACAGGAGCTGGTCAAACTGCTCAACGAGCTCTTCGGGAAGTTCGACGAGCTGGCCACGGTGAGTCCCTGCTCTCATTGGCTCATTCCTGTTGCTATGAAAGTGGAAAAGTGATGTGTGGCCAAGTAAGGTGTCCCGTGCTCTGCCTTTCCCCATCCGAGTGCACACACACACACACACACACACACACACACACACACACACACACACACACACACACACACAATCGATTCAAAGCGATACTTCTCGATTTTAAAATCAAATTACAATTCGATATGTGCATAGATTTGATTGTAGTTTCTTTTTTGTGTTACTTTTGTTATTTGACTGCAGTAGACAGTTTAATAGATCTATAAGAAATCCTGAATTACATGCAAAACCTTGAATTAATTTAGTTTTTCTTCTCATTTTAGTCAACCCAGTATTATAAAACGAATGCCCTTTAAACTGAATACAATCATTACTCACAGTCTTCTGTAATAAAGCAATTTTATTTAATTTTTTGATATTAAAAATAGGAACAAAGAAGCAAATTGCAAACAATAGGATAAATACAAATTACAAATAAAACGTACGAAGAAAATACAAATTAAATATTGTTTTGGGTACAGTAGCATAAAACAGCAGTTAAAACACTGTATAGTCTTCACTGTATGAATTAAATATACATTTTTAATTAACATTAATAAAACGGATGGCAACAGTTTATGATCTGTTCTCCCATTTGTCTTCGCTTGCGTTAGACATAACAGACTGTTTCCATTGGATACTCTACAGTCCACATGATGTATATTTGGACACAGGTGTGTGTGTGTGTGTGTGTGTGTGTGTGTGTGTGTGTGTGTGTGAAAGAGCACTGAATTCGAGATTGCGTGCATATGCTCGTACTTCAGCTGTGTGTCCATCGTGTGTCCATTGGGATTAACGTCAGTAACTTTAAGTAGCACTGCAAAGTTTAAGAACACTTTAGAAAATCACTTTCGATGCAGATCGGTAGAAGATAGAATTGCGATTCATATATGAATTGATTTTTCTCCGCACTCCTAAGTATTGAACACACACACACGCACGCACGCACGAACGCACACACATACACACACACACACACACACACGCACACACACGGTGCAGTGGCAGCTGCGTTCGGTGTCTCGCTCAAGAACACCTCAGTTGTACGTAATGAGATTTGAAGAGACATTCACTCCCACTGAAGACTAAAATGTCATCTTTTAATATAATTTCATTATTTAAAATGTATCTGTATTATTATTCTTTATTAATATTCATAATACGTTGTATTATCTTATGAAGTTTAAAATGCATGAGTAGACTATAGATTGCATTTGTATATTCAAATTAATGAACCGATCATTAATACCATTGATCAGCCCTACCAAACGTGGAGTTTTTTCCACTAATAAACAAACATTGTTATGTTGTTTTGATTGATACTGTGAAGCTGCTTTGATACAATCTGTATTGTGAAAAGCGCTATATAAATATACTTGACTTGACTTGACAATATCACTAATGTATAGTTTCTTAATGTGGATAGTGGATTGTACCATGTGTACGCATGAGGTGTACATTCATTTTAAACATAAGTAATATGTTTTCTTGTAATATGTAATAAGTAATATCTATCTTACAAGGCAGTTGAAACTCGCTCAGTTGTGTATTTAAGCTCAATCTTACTGTACGACAGCAGAGAAACACGGAAACACATAGACCTGGCATGAATATAACATCTTCTTAAAGTTTCTCTCCTGAATTATAAGAATAAAGATTTGTCTTGGCAAGATATATTTGATATATTAGTATAGGTGTCCGGTCCCGTGAATCAAATAATAATGTGGAAAAGGCTTAATTCCTCAATTCCAAGTCTACACACTCCCACAGTTCCTGCCGGCACTGAGACTCGAACCACAGCCTTTGGGTTGCCAGTCCGACTCCCTAACCATGCCACAACTGCCCTCCTTTCTCTTTTCTGTTTTTAAAAGATGTTTTTTTGTGATTTCATGCAACAGCAACAGTAAGACAGGTCTGCATAATCAAAGAGTTGTGCTTCTGAAAATGACAGACGCGGTGTGATCATGTCAGGCGGCTCCCTGAGGAGTTTGATCACACTTGTGTGATCTGAACGTCAAGAGCTGATGTCGTGTGTGTGTGTGTGTGTGTGTGTGTGTGTGTGTGTGTGAGAAAGAGCTTCACAAATACTTTTTTTTAAAGCACACAGTATCTGTATTTGTTGGTGAGAAACATTCAAATATTCACAGTAATAATAGGATAAAAGACAGAGCTTATAATTTAACGCTTCATTGGTTGCATTGATTTGGTAGCAAACACACACACACACACACACACACACACACACACACTGTCCCCTCCTTCCCTCCGCTCTCAAACTCATCCTTTCCAGTCACCACACTATTATTATATTACTCATATTATCAACACCTCTCTTCACACCGGTACATTATTACTGTAAAAAGAACAATTATCATATGATATTGTTTTATTCCACTTATGTAAGTGTAGTCAAATGTATTCTTTTGTATCTTGATTGTAGACGTTGGTGTCATGTGACTGATACCATGTGACTTGTATGAGTCAAGAAGACTCCCTGGTTTAGTCGATCACTGAGGAAGGGCACTTGCTCACTTTAATACATTTATATTACGCTTGCATGTTTTTTGACCAAACTGTCAGGTGTGGTGTAAGGGAAGCAACACACAGATCCAAACACACAGATCCAAACACACAGAACCAAACACACAGATCCAAACACACAGAACCAAACACACAGAACCAAACACACAGAACCAAACACACAGAACCAAACACACAGATCCAAACACACAGAACCAAACACACAGATCCAAACACACAGAACCAAACACACAGATCCAAACACACAGAACCAAACACACAGAACCAAACACACAGAACCAAACACACAGAACCAAACACACAGAACCAAACACACAGATCCAAACACACAGAACCAAACACACAGATCCAAACACACAGAACCAAACACACAGATCCAAACACACAGATCCAAACACACAGATCCAAACACACAGAACCAAACACACAGAACCAAACACACAGATCCAAACACACAGAACCAAACACACAGATCCAAACACGCAGATCCAAACACACAGATCCAAACACACAGATCCAAACACACAGATCCAAACACACAGATCCAAACACACAGATCCAAACACACAGAACCAAACACACAGAACCAAACACACAGATCCAAACACACAGATCCAAACACACATTGATCCAAACACACAGATCCAAACACACAGAACCAAACACACAGAACCAAACACACAGATCCAAACACACAGATCCAAACACACAGATCCAAACACGCAGAACCAAACACGCAGAACCAAACACACAGATCCAAACACACAGATCCAAACACACAGATCCAAACACACAGATCCAAACACACAGAACCAAACACACAGATCCAAACACACAGATCCAAACACACAGATCCAAACACACAGAACCAAACACACAGATCCAAACACACAGATCCAAACACACAGAACCAAACACACAGATCCAAACACACAGATCCAAACACACAGAACCAAACACACAGATCCAAACACACAGAACCAAACACACAGATCCAAACACACAGAACCAAACACACAGATCCAAACACACAGAACCAAACACACAGACAGAACCAAACACATAGAACCAAACACGCAGATCCAAACACGCAGAACCAAACACGCAGATCCAAACACGCAGATCCAAACACACAGAACCAAACACACAGATCCAAACACACAGATCCAAACACACAGAACCAAACACACAGATCCAAACACACAGATCCAAACACACAGACAGAACCAAACACAGAACCAAGACCAAGAACAGCGTGATTGTTTTTTAAAATATAGTAGGGCATATTGGAATGTCAGGTATTTTTTAACTTGATGTTTTTTATTGCTATTTAGTTATATTTTAGGTGAATATTGGACACATCAGCCAGTGAATCACTGTGAGCATTTTCAGTTTACCCACGGAAAGGTTAAAGTAGTCCTGCACCCCCACCGGTACAGCTGTCTGCCTCAGTTAGTGAAGGTAAAGGTGCTTTAATGTGAAGTCTCGACGTAAATAAACATGTAGATGTATCTCAATGTAATCTAGGCACAATTACTTACATTTACATGTGCCTGTGAAATCCTTTAATCCAAGGATTACACCAACATGTTTTCTGTCCTGCTTAAAAAATCTCCAGCTCGTCTGTGCTGGATGTTGCAGATCCTCGTTCTGTGGTGTGAATGTGTTCGTTACATGGTCAGTTTGTCCATCTGACCCACTCGTGCTCCTTCTGTGGGACTGTCTGGTGGCTCACACACATGCCGGTCCACACCGTGGCTCAGTCTCTGTTCTTATGCTGACTTTCAACTGGGATTGTGTTTGTGGTTTTATTGTGTGGATTGCTTGTTTTGTTTATGTTGTTAAAAGTGTGTACAAATATATGTTGATATATCATGAAATCCTTCATCACTTCTCACCAAAATGTGAACGGGAAATAGCCACACCTACTCATGAATAATGTGGAGAAGTACCCCTTGACATGTGCGTGTTGATAGTCAGGGCAAATATAAAACATATACATCACATCCGCGATGTTGAACATCTTTCCCCTGGAAATTAAAACATTGTGTGTGCTATCATTGTCTTCCATCAACTGCAATACATATTTATTAACATTTTAAAATGACACTTACAAATTCATTATATGTAATTAAACTGTAAAGAAACTGTGCGACTGTGCTATTTAGTCTAAATATAGTGTAAAAGTTGAAAACCTTTTTAATGAGGAAAACAGATCTTAAACAGATGCTTTTATCTAAAGTGAGAAAAACACACACTAACAAATTATGAAAAGCAGAAGCTATTTATTTTCATTAAGGTGTCAAGACACTTAAAATAACCACAGTGTATCTCCATGCACTCACGTAAATGCGTCTCTATAGCACGCATTGGGTTTATCGTGCAATTTATACACGAAAATGAGTTTTTCGCGTGCATTTGATACACACTTTATTGTGTGTAATACACATGCACCCAACACACCTAATTCTACCCAAACGTATAATACACACGCACCCCACACCACTACTAAACCTACCCTAACCAACCCATGCGTATCCTATGCACGTAAAAACTCATTTTCACGTATAAATAACACGGTAAACACACTGCGTGCTATAGAGACACATTTAGTGTGATTGAGTTGCTCCATGATGAGCCAGGAGTTGTTTATATGGAGAACAGCAGCGGCCCAAACACCGAACCCTGAGGCACCCCCGTGTTACCCTCCTCCTTGGGACACCTAGAAGGACCTGCTCGTACCAGTGAAGTCCAGGATCTGGTTACTCCTTCTGTTGAAGGCAGAGGTCTAGACAGGTCCAGTTTGACTATTTAGGCAATTTCAATCTCTGAATAATTTTAGAGTTTCATTTACAGACAGATCTCCTGATTCTCCGCTTTTTAAAGGATTAGTTCACTTTAAAAAAAACTTTTGCAACAGTAAAATTGCGAAATAACGGAATTGCAACGTTTTGCAACGTAATTGCGTATTACATGACGTCACGAACGTGCATCACAGAACAGAGCAAGACGAGCATTTGTGCATTTGTGCTACTTTTTTATTTATTTGTGAAATGCCGATGGTTTGTCTAGATAAGACCCTTATTCATCGTCTGGTGTCGTTTAAAGCCCTTTGAAGCTGCACTGAAACGGTCATTTGGACCTTGAACCGTTTGGGTCCTGTTGAAGTCCATTATATGGAGAAAAATCCTGGAATGTTTTCATCAAAAACCTTCATTTCTTTTCGACTGAAGAAAGAAAGACATGGATATCTTGGATGTCATGGGGGTGAGTAAATTATCAGCAAAAGTTTTTTTTTAAAGTGAACTAATCCTTTAAAGCTGGATGTTCTGTGAAAGAAAAGAGAGAGAGAGAGAGAGAGAGAGAGAGAGAGAGAGAGAGAGCTGATCGAACACAATTGTGACAGGAGAAAGACTTATCTGTGTTTCTATTACTGTAGGGGTCAGTATTGTATTGTCAAGGTGTTAGGTTAACCGAGTCCATATACTGTAGAAGTGATGGTGCCTGTAATAACAGGAGATGTAAGAGGATTGTGGAGTGGAATGGTTTTCCTTGAACAAAACCACTTCAGGAGGTTCAGTTTAATCCAATTAAGTGTTTACATTGTGTGACGTGCAGGCTCACTGGCTTGCCGTTACAGGAAAGTAGTTGTGACTGTAGCTGACCTGGGATCAGTTATGGTTTAATGATGATGATGATGATGATTTGGGATTATACAGTGAGGATAAGTTTCATGAGACTGGTTTAGTGAGTATGCTCAAGGCCCGTGAGTAGACTATTTATAAAGATGTAAATGTGTTGCTGACCGGTCATGCTATGCCAGTAACAGAGTCCACATGGGTTTACAATGGGTTTATTCACACAGGCTTTTACGACTCCTGTATGACCCATAGAGAAGGCTCACTCACCTGTGAAGGCTTATACTCTTCCCACTGAGTTGTTCCGCTCTGTAATACAGTTCAGTGCTGGAGTGAAGGTGCTTGAAGATGATGACAATGATGATGATATTCCTATAACAGCTGCCGTAGATTGT
Source organism: Semotilus atromaculatus (assembly GCA_031834385.1). Taxonomy (NCBI): domain Eukaryota; kingdom Metazoa; phylum Chordata; class Actinopteri; order Cypriniformes; family Leuciscidae; genus Semotilus; species Semotilus atromaculatus. The sequence goes on along the minus strand of JAULUF010000044.1, from coordinate 4,557,487 downwards.
GCGGAGAGTCATTGTGAAGATTAGGCATCAGAACAAGAATGCTTGATGCTCTGGGTCTTGTATATCTGCAGACTCAGTGCTGAAAATGGCAGAGATTGGTGGGTGGGACCCTGTGTTTCGGTGGGGGTATTAATACCTCTATTATATATATAAGGACATTGCACTTAAATTGACAGGTTTGAAGGTTTCACAAGGGAGTTCTAGGAGATCCACGCACAATTTCAGGAGGAGAAAAAACTTGCTTTGGACCAATATTCATTATGAATGGCGCTATACAAATTATTTAAATTATTAATCATTCTTTTTAATTAGTATTGATATTTTCCAGATAATATTTGAGTAGAATGACAACATAAAAAAGGCAATTATTTGCATTCATGTTGTCTTCATAAAATCACATTTACTATTTTTCGCACACTTTATAAATGGTCTTTATTTTAGGAAGCTAATCCTTTGCAAGAGGTTCATCATATATGGGTGTCTGTCAACTAAATGATGCATCTTGAGGAAGAAGACCAACACAAACGCCTCAGTGTTTATTTGTGCATTTATTCAATTACTAATACTGTTGTGCACTTTTGGATTGAAAGTAAAGAAACTGTGTTTGTGAACTGAATGCATGTGCATTTGTTGCCTGGATTTGTGAACTGATGTGTGATGTGTGGATATGTTGCATGTATTTCTGGATTCCATGTGCATTTGTTGATCCGTTGCATCCATGTGTTGGAGATTATGATACTGTTTGGCTCGATTTGTGTCTCATCAACTGTAATAATTGCGGCCAGGCGTTTACATGAAAACCTGGATCATGTCACGCATGTATACACAGGGTTTCCACCAGGATTTTTGCATAACCAAGAAAAAATTTTGTTAAAACATTTAAAAACTGGACATTTGAATGTATTAGAAATAAATGTTCAAGTTATTTTATATACATTTTAAGAAATGGTCTGGTAACCTATAAATTTCATTCTAATCATGACAAGAAAATTGGATGTCTTGGACACCCTGTTCCCACAACGTTTTTATTACCTAAATTTGTAATCTGTGAGAGGAGCTGCAATAATGTCAGATATGGGGGAAATAATGTGTTTTTTGAACATTCAAGCATGAAACCCTATTCCAGTAGAGCCTAAAACAAAATCAAGACTGTGAAGACTGTCATCTTTAATAGATTTCAGTTTCAGTTCAGTAACATCGGTGTCTTTTGTCATATTGCTGCTCAGGGGCGTTTCTAGGATTTTCATTTTAGGCGGGCTAAGCCCACAATGAGGGTATGATTTAATAAATAAAAAATATAAAAGGTAACACTTTAGTGTAGGGTCTAATGCTCACTTTCATATCCATGCAATGGCAGGGTTTTATAACCACTGTGGTCCCGAATGTGAGGTAGGGTAGTTAGGGGGGTTCGGGGTCTACTCGAGAACATTTTGATTTCTCTGACCTACAGATGTGCATTTTAAGATGTTTTGAAGGCCAAAAAATTGTATAACAACAGCTTTAAAACCATGTCAGTGGGCAGATGATTATTTTTCTCTCCTCATCAGCATCACACTCTTTTTCTCTTTGTTTTTCTCCTGTCCCTTCTCTTCCCCTCCTAAAGCTGAGCTTTGACTGATATAGGCTTTTCATTTGTGTCTGTCAGAGAAGAAAGTAAACACAGGGTCAACTGATTTATGATTTATGAATCATTTTCTCAGACGCGTTCATTTACTGAAAACTACTAGGAAAGGCTAGGTAACTAGTTTGTTAAATTCATTCACAATAGGCTACACATTCATTATTGATCTTATGCCTAATACAGGGCCGTACACAGGGCTTTATAATCAAAGAGGTCCTAAATTTGAGGTTGGTGGGGGTCACATTTTTTATTTCTCTGATATGTGCATTTGAAGATGTTTGAAGACCAAAAAAGGATAAGAAATAGCTTTAAACCCATGTCAGCGGGCAGAAGATTATTTGATACCTGCTCTCTCTTCATCTCCATCATCCTTTCTTTTCCCCTCCTAAAACTGAGCTTTTTTAATTTACTAAAGGCTACAATTTGTATTATATTCTCAATATGTCATTATTAATCCTGTGCCTAACATGATGAAAACGGCTTTGTTAATGTTTCTCGTCCCCTCACAACGACAGTAAACTAATTATTACATAATGAGTCATGTTACACAGGCCTATTTTCAGTTCAAAATGGCAAAATTAGACAAAACTATATTAGTTTACCTGATAATTTTTTGTCATTCGTTTAACATTTATGACCTAAAAAAACTGTCAAATATGAAACGTTATGTATAGCTACTTGCATCTTATCTCGCACTTGCCCGTACACTGAATTGTTGAGTCGCGCTTCTAAGTTTCGCGCTCTGCGTCTGTGAACGTAACTTTGATAACCGCCTACTTTGATTTGATTGGTCATCTCAAATATTCTGATATTGATGAACAGTGACAGACCAATGAGGCTGATTTGAACACACACACACACACCCTGTCCTCTGTTTTTGACGTGCTCTAAGATGAAGAACGCGCTGAATCTGATTATAACAAGACTGAAGCGAACACAAATTTGTGTAGCCTATTAATCCCATGTCTGTAGGGGGGCTAGAGGTTCAGGGCTGAAGCCCCTACAGAGGGCCCAGCAACGCCCCTGTTGCAGTCAAATCAGTTGTTGCATTTTGCAGTCATGTCATGCCGCTATAAACAGCAGCTGCCAAGCAGGAAAATCATTGCGTAGTAAAAACGTCAGAGACAAAACGTGAAAGTAATGTTAACTGAAGAGCTTATTTTAACAGCAGTGTCCGTGTCAACACCTGTAGGGCATCCGTGTTCTGTGTATCCAGTGTGTTCACAGCCTCACGCGGCTCACTGCGCTATCTCGCTCTCATTTCTCATTTAGATTTAAATTAAGAGGCTAAATTGACACAGATTTGCCCGTGTGCAATCTAATAATCTCTCTCTCCTGAAGGCTAAAGAACAGACGCTCAGTCGAAGCGCTTTGGCTCCTGAAGGGCTCTTGTCTGAATGATGCAAATGTATGCAGTGTCTGTGATGATGGTGATCTACTTTAATCTGACTGTGCTTTTTATGCTCTCCTGTTTCCATGGCAGATTCACACACTCTTACGCGTGTGTTTCTCCTAAACACTCTTCCTGCTCGTGCCTCAGAGTTCGACTCGCTCCACTTTCCCTTTGAGACGGATCTGAGATAAATGAACCCTGACTGTGAAAGAGCCACACTTGAGATTTGTTTTCTTTGGCTCAGGCTGCCAGATTAGATAATCAGACTTTATTGGTCTAAATGACTGAAGGAAACTCTCTTTTGAAGACATGATTACATGATCAGGCCGTTGTACAGAGTCATGTAGGTCAGGAGTCTGTCAGGAATACTCTGCTCAAGCCTTATCCCAGTGTTTTTCTTGGTTACGTGGTCGTTAAGGGAACGTTCCATTTCTTCATTCTTCAAACATTATTGGAACGTTACTTTTGAATGTTCTTTGAACATTCCGAAACAAGTAGATACATTTAAAACACGTTAGACGAACGTCCAACTAACAATTTCAGGAAAAAATGCTCAATGAATGATGTATGATTTATACAAAACTTTTCTGTCCGAACAGATTTAAAGACCCGATAGTGTTGAATGAATGTTCTATGAACTATACTGGAAGAATGATTGTTCATAACTTTGAGAGAAGTTTACCAGAACGTTAGCTAAAGTCCTGGGAACGGTCCTGGTTAGCTGGGATGGAGTCTGGAGAAATCAAGAAACCAATCTATAAGCAGGTCTCATCCGTTACACCTGACACATATTGATCCGTGGCTTTGCATTTATCCGCTGTCTTACTGTACACTCGGGACGCAGAGATATTCAGTGTGTCATGCACCTCAGTGGAGGATTATCTAGATGAGAAGAGAAAAATACATGTTGCTTTTGAGCGTGACAAAGTGCTGGATCATGAAGTCCTCAGGAACTCAAGAGTGTTGTTCTGTCATGTGCAGGAGGAAATATAATGTTTCCTGAGGTGCACTTATAATGTTGATAGAATTTTTCTACATTAACAAGCTGCCATCATTTAGACATAAATTACCATATTCTACCCTTATGTTGGCCCTATGATTTAAAGCGGCGAGTCTCCTTTAAGACTTTAATGTAAACGCCCACTTCTGCAGCTGTTGAGCACATCTGTAATGATCTCACCACTGCAACTCGATTTATACACTCTTACATCTAACACTATCTAACATCTAACACTCTAACACTACATAAGACATTCGCTGAGCAGTGAGGACAGTGTCATTGATTATAACGGTAGTTTTGGTGAAAGTGAAGAACTCAAACTACAACTTAAACTGATTGATAGCTCCAGCGATTATAAAGGGAGTGTTCTTTAATTATTTTTTTTAATTTAATCCCAATATAAATAACAATTGATTAATCAGCTATTAAGAAAAACAGTGTGAAGTTAACCATTTAGTCACTGACTTGATTTACTCAGGCACGGATTTAGAAAGCAGAGGCCCCTGGGCACAAAATCTTGGAGGCCCCCCTCCAGGGATGGAAATTAGCACCCGCCACCAGCCAAATCCGGGTGATTTTGTGTTGTGGCGGGTAAATAAAAATAGCGATAATATATCAAAATATCATGCCATGTTCGTCTGTTATAGGACTTATTCCTTTTTTTTGAATAAACGGTTATTAGTTTGAATAAACGAGCAGACACTGGTTAGCAAGACAACTAACAGTGAATGTGCTTTCCATTAAATGAATCACACACACAGTAAAGGGCTATTCTGGAGGGTGCGGTGATGCGGTGGTGACGCGTTAATGTAACATTGTAAGGGCATGTCCAATAAAGCTCCTAAAATTTGTCACAAAGAACCGGCAAAAGTAATGATTATGAATATGTAAAATATAGCAAGTAGATATTTAAATTATTTATTAATAGGCTAAACAATTAAGTATTTTCTTTGTCCGTGTCAGTTACAAAGATGAAGTTGGCGATGCTGATCGTAATCTTCGCAGTAGTGAACGCGCAAGAGAGAAATGCACATTTCATATACGGATTGCATAAGCAGAGATCAGTCTGTGTCTGTTTTCTTTCGTTGTGAGACGAGCTCCAGTTCACGCGCCGGCGCCTCCTTTTCGTGGTTATATCTGCTATATTTACTTCTTATTTATTAAATCCAGGCAATTGGATGATGAAACATTGATTAAAAGTAAGATACAATTAATACAAAACGAAATTCACTTTAAAGAAAGGTTTTGTGCTTTCTGTTTGATGTCTCTGTGAAAGTTTTAAAGCATCTTTTAGTGCCGCTTTCAGAGCGCTTACGTCCGTAACATTGTGTTTTCCTCATATGCGAACTGAAATCAAAATTAGTTCATGGTTTGCGTGTGTAGGCTATAAGAGAGAAAGAGAAAATGCCAGTATTTCATTGAGACTTGAGATTAAATAAACGTAGATCTTGTAGTATTAATTTTCACATGCAGTTAGCTTACACATTGTTGGTTAAAAACAAGAACGTGGCTGGTAAAAACATTGAGTGGCTGGTAGATTTTGAAATCAGAATTTATTGGAATAAAAGCAGATTAAAATCTATGAAAATACAGCCTAATAACATGAATTTGAGTGCATTTGGACTTGTTGTTCTAAAAGGTCTGTAGTTATCAGGAAAACACAATAACGCCTCAAATGACGCCCTTTTCACCATGTCGATAACCGTGTATGAAATGATAAAGGATTTTTAAGGACGATAGCCTACTGATACAAATATTTGGTGATTTAAAAATCCGATATACCTATCGGCCATATATATATATATATATATATATATATATATATATATATAGACTACCGGTCAAAAGTTTTAGATCAGTAAGATTTTTTATGTTTTTAAATGAAGTCTCTTCTGCTCACCAAGGCTGCAATTATTTGATAAAAAATGCAAAAAAAACCCAGTAATATTGTGAAATATTATTACAATTTAAAACAGCGGTTTTCTATGTGAATATATAGTGAAGTGTAATTTATTCCTGTGATCAAAGCTGAATTTACAGCATCATTACTCCAGTCTTCAGTGTCACATTTTTTAAATTATTATAATATGAATTTATTATAATATGATGCTCAAGAAACATTTATGATTATTATCCATGTTGAAAACAGTTTTTTACATTTTTATTTCAGGATTCTTTGATGAATAGAAAGTTCAAAAGAACAGAATTGATCTGAAATGGAAAGCTTTTGTAACATTAATCACTACCATTCAAAAGTTTGGGGTCAGTAAAAATTTATTTTTTATTTTTGGGGGAAAGAAATTAGAAAATACTTTTATTCATCAAGGATGAGTTAAATTGATCAAAAGTTATACAGTAAAGACATTTATAATGTTAGAAAAGATTATATTTTAAATAAAACTTTTGACCGGTAGTGTATATATATATATATATATATATATATATATATATATTTTTTTTATCCAGAAACGTGTAACAAAACATAAACAGATTTGTAGTTATTTATGAGTCCTCAGCCTCACTAAAATAATATAATGCAGTTTAAAAGTAAACGTGTTTGTTTTATTGTCACAACAGAACTGTCACGGTGTGGGTTCATGTCTTGTTCCTGTCTGTCTTGTGTTCCCCCCATTATTGTGTATTTGGTTTAGTCCTGTCTAGTTTTCCCGCTCCTCGTTGGTGTTCATGTTTTCCACCTGTGTTCTTAGTTAATTGCCCAGCTGTGTCTTGTTTCACTCACCCGGTCCTCTGTATTTAAACCCTGTGTTTCAGTCCAGTCTTTGTGAGATCTTAATGTTGTAATGGTTGCTGTTCCTGGTCTGAGTGTCTTTTGTTTGTTTTATCATTAAATGTGCTTGCAATTGGATTCACTTCTCGCTTCATCCTTCCCGCATCGTTACAGAAGATCTCACCAAAAATGAATCCAGCAGCACAACTGATGAATATGGATCTAACAGGTACCATCCAGAGCCCGCTGAGTAAACTGTGTTCTATTTATCAATTCAATCGCATCATTGAGGATTATGTGGAGGAGTTTCTTGTTTATAGTCACCTCGTTCCTGGTGATGAGGCTATGCTAAAGGACTGTTTCTGGAGTGGACTAGACCAGGACATTAGCTCAACTTTACCAGAGGAAGACCCCAGCTGGAACCTGGCACAGTATATTGACTTTGTCCTGGAGTTTTGTGGATCCCCCTTCACCGTAGGGAAGGTGGAGGAGGATGTTATCACGACCGCACTGCCTGAGAATCTTCTCATCACTTCAGCCGTCAAGCTAGCCATGGCATCGGTCTATGGGTGTCCAGGACTGATGTCCACCCTGGCACAGCCGTCGCTGATGTCAGTACGGAGGGCCAAGAAGACCGTCGTTCCAGGGTCCCGTCTCCCAGAGCCTGTCCAGCCAGAGCCTCGTCACGTCCCAGCAGAGCTTCCAGTGCCTCGTCACGTCCCAGCAGAGCTTCCAGTGCCTCGTCACGTCAGCCACGTCCAGCCAGAGCTTCACGTCAGCCACGTCCAGCCAGAGCTTCACGTCAGCCACGTCCAGCCAGAGCTTCACGTCAGCCACGTCCAGCCAGAGCTTCACGTCAGCCACGTCCAGCCAGAGCTTCACGTCAGCCACGTCCAGCCAGAGCTTCACGTCAGCCACGTCCAGCCAGAGCTTCACGTCAGCCACGTCCAGCCAGAGCTTCACGTCAGCCACGTCCAGCCAGAGCCTCACGTCAGTCACGTCCAGCCAGAGCTTCATGCCGAGCCAGAGACTGCCCACGTCACGTCTGCCGAGCCAGAGACTGCCCACGTCACTTCTGCCGATCCAGAGACTGAGCTTCACGTCACTTCTGCCGATCCAGAGTCTGAGCTTCACGTCACTTCTGCCGATCCAGAGACTGAGCTTCACGTCACTTCTGCCGATCCAGAGACTGAGCTTCACGTCACTTCTGCCGTTCCAGAGACTGAGCTTCACGTCACTTCTGCCGTTCCAGAGACTGAGCTTCACGTCACTTCTGCCGTTCCAGAGACTGAGCTTCACGTCACTTCTGCCGTTCCAGAGACTGAGCTTCACGTCACTTCTGCCGTTCCAGAGACTGAGCTTCACGTCACTTCTGCCGATCCAGAGACTGAGCGTCACGTCACGTCCGCCCGTCCAGAGTCTCGTCCTGTGGAGCCTGAGCCTCTTCCTCTTTCTGAGCCTGTGTCTACGGACAAGATGGCCGCCTCCGAGCCTGTGTCTACGGACAGGATGGTGGTCGTCGTCACAGTGTCTGCTGTTCCTGAGCCGGAGCCAGTGTCTGCTGTTCCTGAGCCGGAGCCGGTGTCTGCTGTTCCTGAGCCGGTGTCTGTTCCTGAGCCGGTGTCTGTTCCTGCCCTTAACCCTATAGCTGCCCCCAAGAAAATTTTGGGGGGGGGCAGTAGGTCCATTGATGGGACCATGAAGGCACTGCCGGATCCGCCCTGGCTCCCTGCACTGCCGGATCCGCCGTGGCCGCCCGAGGGGTCTTCACCGCCGTGGCCGCCCGAGGGGTCTTCACCGCCGTGGCCGCCCGAGGGGTCTTCACCGCCGTGGCCGCCCGAGGGGTCTTCACCGCCGTGGCCGCCCGAGGGGTCTTCACCGCCGTGGCCGCCCGAGGGGTCTTCACCGCCGTGGCCGCCCGAGGGGTCTTCACCGCCGTGGCCGCCCGAGGGGTCTTCACCGCCGTGGCCGCCCGAGGGGTCTTCACCGCCGTGGCTGCCCAAAGTGTCTGCTCTGTCCTGGTCGCCTGCACAGCCGGTGCCACCCTGGTCGTCTCCGCCGTGGCCGCCTGATGGACTGTCTGCTCTGCCCCGGCCGCCCGTTGGACTGTCTGCTCCGCCCTGGTCAGCTGCACTGCCCGCTCCGCCCTGGCCTTCGCCTCATCCTGCTCCGCCCTGGTCACCGGTCCAGTCTGGTCCGCTCACACTCTGCGGCCCAGGCCCGCCTTGGCTATCTCCTGGTCCCGTTCCCCTGCACGGGCCTGGCCCTCCGTCCCTCCCCCAAGACCGCCTCCGCTTCACCACCCTCCTGAACTTTGTTATTGATATGGGCTTCAGGAGCCGCCCATAGGGGGAGGGCTATGTCACGGTGTGGGTTCATGTCTTGTTCCTGTCTGTCTTGTGTTCCCCCCATTATTGTGTATTTGGTTTAGTCCTGTCTAGTTTTCCCGCTCCTCGTTGGTGTTCATGTTTTCCACCTGTGTTCTTAGTTAATTGCCCAGCTGTGTCTTGTTTCACTCACCCGGTCCTCTGTATTTAAACCCTGTGTTTCAGTCCAGTCTTTGTGAGATCTTAATGTTGTAATGGTTGCTGTTCCTGGTCTGAGTGTCTTTTGTTTGTTTTATCATTAAATGTGCTTGCAATTGGATTCACTTCTCGCTTCATCCTTCCCGCATCGTTACAAGAACAGAGGAACATCGAAATATACTAAAGTTCTGATAAATACAATGTATAAAAATACAAACTTAAGATATGAAACTTAAAGTCCTTTGAACGAAAACACAATTACAAAAGAAAGCACAAGTGAATTTCGTTTTGTATTAATTGTCTCTTAATTTTAATCAATGTTTCATCAACCAATTGCTTTAATTTAATAGCCTAAATAAGTACATATATGTATAATCGGATTTATAGCTGCGCGCTTGCAATAGTCACAACTTAGATGTAGCAATAGAATGCACTGCACAAATCAAAAGTAACGTTACTAGTAGGCTACCCACCGGATGAAGAAGTTTTGACTCTCCACAGAATAAAATATTTTATTTTATTTTTCGTGTTCGCATTTATGAGGAAAAAACAATGTTAGGCTACGGAGGTGACCGCTCTGAAAGCTGCACTAAAAGTAAAAGACTGAACATGTCTGTCACTCCAGCCGGGCTAGGGTTAATTCTTTGTCTTGTCGTGCTGGTGCTGATGCTCAGATTCATCTAAAATAGCAAGGCTGGATGTTGTGCTAAACTCCTTACTAGCATCACCGCTGGCGCCGGCGCCGCCAGGCTCTTTATTTTCGTCGAGCCAACTTTTGAAAAAAGTAGAGATGGTTGGAATATTACTCCTAATTAAATCCTCTTTGCTGTCCTTCTCCCTTTTAGCTTTGCATTTTGTGGCTCCGCTGCTCCACCGTTTTTTATCCATGTTGTTTGTTTTTTGTCCTCAACTTTTCACACTATCTTCTACCGCCTGTTATGCCGCTATCAACAGTTTCTGCGGTAAGCTGACTCGTCATCATCCGACACAGCCGAAAAACTGATCATGATACTTTTTGTGTGTAAATAAATTGTTCACACACATACACAATCATATACGCATTAATTAATTTTTATTTAATTTAATAATGAAAAATAAAAATAAAAGGACGAGGCCACACAGTTAGTGGGGTCTTGGAGGCCCCCTAGAGGTCGGAGGCCCCCGGGCACCGGCCCAATCGGCCCGGTGGTAAATCCGGCCTTGGATTTACTGACTCATAAACAACGATAAACCATTTTTGCGACATGAATATCTGACTGTACATGAGTCCTTATATATCAAAACAATCACTGATCACATGTTATGTGCTTACTTGACAGCATTTCTGGCGATCCATGTTTTTCCGTAACAGTCTGATTGTTAAGCCTCTCAGATTGCTGGTTTTCCAAAGAATCAACATTGAAATGAACTGAATAAACAAATAATGCTCTACTGAGACATTTACATTATTTTTATATTTCATTATCATTTATCACTTATCGCTATTCAAAAGCACATTACATGTTTTAATTCCTCGTCTGATTTATAATTTTCCCACCACATTTTGGTCCTGTTGAAACATAACCAGGGGTTTGAAAACCACCCATCTTAAAGGACAAAATCTTTTAAACGTTCTGTTTCTCTAGAAACAAATATGTAAATAGTCATTAAAGGGGTATAAACGTGAAAGAAGAAAACTCCAAACCTGAATCCTGCCATTACAGGGATTTTCTCACTGCGGGTTATTGTCTTTCTAAACCCTGATTTATGAATCTCCAGAACGGGACAGCGTGAGGATGTCACAACCCATCATCAACTCCACAGTGCTCGCCTCATTAACCTGATAACACTCTTTACAGTCACAGACACTTTCAAGTGCACAAGTGTGTGGTTTAACCTGGCTCGCCCTGTCAGGTGCTGTGATTGTTGAACACATTTAGACATGTTTTACCAAATGCACAACTCACATTTACGATTATATCCTTATCTGTAAATGTTAGATAGTGAAAGTCACACAATTATGTCCATTTTGTACGGTTTGTCCTGACAACAAGCTGGTCTCACACATGCACAACATCGGACAGATGGAGCGTAAGACTTAGGACTAAAGATTCATTTGGTTTAGTTGTTGAATGTGATATTTACCATCAAGTTTTTTTGATTTCTGTTTAGGGACTTTTATTTTGATTGTATGTCATTCCATGGCTACTGTGTTCTCAGTTCCTGTTCCCTTTGTGGGTCTGAAACCACATACTCTCTTGAGTAGGCTTTTAGTTTTAGAAAGTAATCACTTCACGACCTGTAAAAAAGTATGTTCTATGTAGTATGACTGTAATCTGGACGTTCAACATCCACCATTATCATGTGACCAGTTCACTGTCGTTCACCAACCCTCTCCCGTGGCCTCATGGGATAGTGTCCATCAAATCTCACCGGAAGAAGAAGCTCATCAGAGTGCTTTTGCTGACTCTTTTATGAGTACTGTGAATTCAGACACTTGTTTTGCCACATACTGTTTTTCGCCTACTATACAGGGAAGTATGTGATTTCGGACGAGGCCTCATCATGTTCTCATTAGTTTCCTTGGTTACTGATTATGTTCCTCACCTGTGTCTAGTTGGGTTGATCATTATCGCATGTGTTTATACTCGTGAGTTTGTTCACTGTCGGGTTATTGTCTATTCCATGTGAATGCTCATATTTAGTTTAGCAGATAAACCTGCTCCCTCAATCCTTTCCTCCTACAGTTATATATGAGAGAAGTAACTGTAAAGAGGTTATAACATATAATGTAAGACATCTCTCACGTTACACACTGTAAAGTGACAGTAAAGTAAACTTATTCAGAACATTCTGAATAAGGGGATATTCAAATTAATTAACCAATCGTTAATACCATTGATCAGCCCTACCAAACGTGGATGTTTTTCCGCTAAGAAACGAACATTGTTTTGTTGTTTTGATTGATACTGTGAAGCTGCTTTGATACAATCTATATTGTGAAAAGCGTTATATAGCTAAATATACTTGACTTGACTTGACTTGAACATTCGACCTGAACACACCTTCTGCTTTTTTTCTGTCCTTAAATCTGTGCATAAGCGGTTCTTCTTGTTTTATAAAACGAGATTTTTATTTGAAACCTTTTTGCACAGTCACTTAGTTTATTCATCCATGCTGACCTTCACATTTCTGTTTGCTGTGATTTGAAATGTCTCTGTAAATTGGTCTCATCTGAGGAAGATGAAAGCTAAAAAGATTAGATATTTTTCCCGCTGTGTGCAGGGTGTGCAAGGAAACATGTTAATCCAGCAAACTAGGGATCCAATTCCTGCGTGCCAGAGTCACTACAACACACACGTCATGTTGTGTGTGACTGATCCTCGTGTGTGTCTGGACTAGTTGAGCGGCTGTAGTGTGTCAGTCAGAAGGACACATGTATGGTTGTGTTGAATCACTGTAGTTGTTAAGCTGTTTCTCTGTGTTTTCCTCCTGTCTGGTGTGTAGAGTCTCTCCTGAACTCTGGTCTTTTTAACGGTGTTCCTCCTGTGCATCTGTGTGTTCTTCAGCTGTTTTCTGATGAAACTGGTCCGTCTGATCACTTAGTAAAACAGCAGCTCACTCTCCTTTGACTTGTGTTGTCTATCAGTAATCAGAGGAAAACTACAATCAGTGATCACACGAATATAACGCTTTTACATTTGCTGTGTCCCAATTTGCCTACTTATACTACACCCTAAAAGTATGTACTGCTTTTGTGAAGAAATAGTACATACTTTTGAGTGTGTAGCAGAAGAATAGGCAAGCTTTGGGACAAACTACTTTAACGGACAGCTCTGTTGTTTAGTTACGTGCTTCCTGTCACTGTTTAAACTGACCTGTCAATCATCTTGTCACCGTTATAATCCTATATAAGTTCATTTAATGTAAGTGAAATGTTGCAGCTCGTTGATCTGCAGTCACGGGTCTTTCATGTGCAGAATCTCCTCGAGTGTTTGCAATTTGCATAATGATGTATTTAAAAGTTAATGACCACACGTATCATTACAAAAGTTCATAATGCTGTTGTAGATGAAATATAATGTGGATAACACTGAATCAATATATTTTCATCAGGTTAGATACTGATTATTAATCACTCAAACCCCTTTGTCTAAATCTCTCTACTTAACCACTGGTCTCACACATCTACCATCTTTGTATTCGTTGCATTTGTAGTTCTAATTGAATCCTTGTTAAATGCACAATGGGTTGTGGGTAATATTAGCCGTTAGCGTGTTCACGGATCTGCACTTCGAATACAAATCGGAAAAATAGACCATCTGGCTATCTTTGGGATTAATTTAAACACACTACGATTTGGGATACTCTTATTCTAGTTTCGAATACTATTTAGGACAGATAGTATGTGAATTGGGCCACAGCAATTGTACTTATATTTAAAAATACCTTAATATAATTACAGCTGTGATTCATTTCTGTAATTCCATTACATTGGAGCTCACCCTTAAATCGACCAACACACACAAACCTGTCCTGAACTTCAGGAGCAGATAGTGATGGGGACGAGACCGCCTATGCCGAGTCCGAATCAAGACCGAGTCTTTGAAGGGTCGAGTCCGAGTCGAGACCGGGTCTTTGAAGGTCCGAGTCCGAGTCGAGACCGAGTCTTTGAAGGGTCGAGTCCGAGTCGAGACCGAGTCTTTGAAGAGTCGAGTTCGAGTCGAGACCGAGTCTTTGAAGGGTCGAGTCCGAGTCGAGACTGAGTCTTTGAAGGGTCGAGTCAGAATCCAGACCGAGTCTTTGAAGGGTCGAGTTCGAGTTAAGACCGAGTCTTTAAAGGGTCGAGTTCGAGTCGAGACCGAGTCTTTGAAGGGTTGAGTCTGAGTCGAGACCGAGTCTTTGAAGGGCAGAGTCCGAGTCGAGACCGAGTCTTTGAAGGGTCGAGTTCGAGTCGAGACCGAGTCTTTGAAGGGTCGAGTCCGAGTCGAGACCGAGTCTTTGAAGGGTCGAGTTCGAGTCGAGACCGAGTCTTTGAAGGGTCGAGTTCGAGTCGAGACCGAGTCTTTGAAGGGTCGAGTCCGAGTCGAGACCGAGTCTTTGAAGGGTCGAGTCCGAGTCGAGACCGAGTCTTTGAAGGGCCGAGTCCGAGTCGAGACCGAGTCTTTGAAGGGTCGAGTTCGAGTCAAGACCGAGTTTTTGAAGGGTCGAGTTCGACTCAAGACCGAGTTTTTGAAGGGTCGAGTCCAAGTCTTTGAAGGGTCGAGTCCGAGTCTTTGAAGGGTCGAGTCAGAGTCAAGACCGAGTTTTTGAAGGGTCGAGTCCGAGTCTTTGAAGAGTCGAGTCCGAGTCGAGACCGAGTCTTTGAAGGGTCGAGTCCAAGTCTTTGAAGGGTCAAGACCGAGTCTTTGAAGGGTCGAGTTCGAGTCAAGACCGAGTTTTTGAAGGGTCGAGTCCGAGTCTTTGAAGAGTCGAGTCCGAGTCGAGACCGAGTCTTTGAAGGGCCGAGTCCGAGTCGAGACCGAGTCTTTGAAGGGTCGAGTTCGAGTCAAGACCGAGTCTTTGAAGGGTCGAGTCAGAGTCCAGACCGAGTCTTTGAAGGGTCGAGTTCGAGTCAAGACCGAGTCTTTGAAGGGCCGAGTCCGAGTCGAGACCGAGTCTTTGAAGAGTCGAGTTCGAGTCAAGACCGAGTCTTTGAAGGGTCGAGTCAGAGTCCAGACCGAGTCTTTGAAGGGTCGAGTTCGAGTCAAGACCGAGTCTTTGAAGGGTCGAGTCCGAGTCGAGACCGAGTCTTTGAAGGGTCGAGTCCGAGTCGAGACCGAGTCTTTGAAGGGTCGAGTCAGAGTCCAGACCGAGTCTTTGAAGGGTCGAGTTCGAGTCAAGACCGAGTCTTTGAAGGGTCGAGTCCGAGTCGAGACCGAGTCTTTGAAGGGTTGAGTCCGAGTCTTTGAAGGGTCGAGTCCGAGTCTTTGAAGGGTCGAGTCCGAGTCGAGACCGAGTCTTTGAAGGGTCGAGTCCGAGTCGAGACCGAGTCTTTGAAGGGTCGAGTCCTAGTCGAGACCGAGTCTTTGAAGGGTCGAGTCCGAGTCAAGACCGAGTCTTTGAAGGGTCGAGTCCTAGTCGAGACCGAGTCTTTGAAGGGTCGAGTCCGAGTCAAGACCGAGTCTTTGAAGGGTCGAGTCCTAGTCGAGACCGAGTCTTTGAAGGGTCGAGTCAGAGTCCAGACCGAGTCTTTGAAGGGTCGAGTTCGAGTCGAGACCGAGTCTTTGAAGGGTCGAGTCCGAGTCGAGACCGAGTCTTTGAAGGGTCGAGTCCGAGTCGAGACCGAGTCTTTGAAGGGTCGAGTCAGAGTCCAGACCGAGTCTTTGAAGGGTCGAGTTCGAGTCAAGACCGAGTCTTTGAAGGGTCGAGTTCGAGTCAAGACCGAGTCTTTGAAGGGTCGAGTCCGAGTCGAGACCGAGTCTTTGAAGGGTCGAGTCCGAGTCTTTGAAGGGTCGAGTCCGAGTCTTTGAAGGGTCGAGTCCGAGTCGAGACCAAGTCTTTGAAGGGTCGAGTCCGAGTCGAGACCGAGTCTTTGAAGGGTCGAGTCCTAGTCGAGACCGAGTCTTTGAAGGGTCGAGTCCGAGTCAAGACCGAGTCTTTGAAGGGTCGAGTCCTAGTCGAGACCGAGTCTTTGAAGGGTCGAGTCCGAGTCAAGACCGAGTCTTTGAAGGGTCGAGTCCGAGTCGAGACCGAGTCTTTGAAGGGTCGAGTCCTAGTCGAGACCGAGTCTTTGAAGGGTCGAGTCCAAGTCTTTGAAGGGTCGTGTCCGAGTCGAGACCGAGTCTTTGAAGGGTCGAGACAGAGTCGAGACCGAGTCGAGACCGAGTCTTTGAAGGGTCGAGTCCGAGTCGAGACCGAGTCTTTGAAGGGTCGAGTCCGATTCGAGACCGAGTCTTTGAAGGGTTGAGTCCGAGTCAAGACCGAGTCTTTGAAGGGTCGAGTCCGAGTCGAGACCGAGTCTTTGAAGGGTTGAGTCCGAGTCGAGACCGAGTCTTTGAAGGGTCGAGTCAGAGTCCAGACCGAGTCTTTGAAGGGTCGAGTTCGAGTCAAGACCGAGTCTTTGAAGGGTCGAGTCCGAGTCGAGACCGAGTCTTTGAAGGGTCGAGTCCGAGTCTTTGAAGGGTCGAGTCCGAGTCTTTGAAGGGTCGAGTCCGAGTCTTTGAAGGGTCGAGTCCGAGTCGAGGCCGAGTCTTTGAAGGGTCGAGTCCGAGTCGAGACCGAGTCTTTGAAGGGTCGAGTCCTAGTCGAGGCCGAGTCTTTGAAGGGTCGAGTCCAAGTCTTTGAAGGGTCGAGTCCGAGTCGAGACCGAGTCTTTGAAGGGTCGAGTCAGAGTCGAGACCGAGTCTTTGAAGGGTCGAGTCCGAGTCGAGACCGAGTCTTTGAAGGGTCGAGTCCGAGTCAAGACCGAGTCTTTGAAGGGTCGAGTTCGAGTCGAGACCGAGTCTTTGAAGGGTCGAGTCCGAGTCAAGACCGAGTCTTTGAAGGGTCGAGTTCGAGTCGAGACCGAGTCTTTGAAGGTACAAGTCGAGTACTACATCACTAGGAGCAGAATAAGTGTTTTACAACACAACACCACACAATAACTACACTCTTCCTAACTATGGGCTTTTTTATGTAGCTATAAAGACGCCTAATATAAAGCGAGTCTAAAAATGGGAACACTTAGAGCTGTAGAATCAAAGAGGGAAAAACTTATTTTGCACTTGATGTTAATGTGTAACACCTAATAAACAACAGATTTAGAACACGTCCGTTATAATCAATAAGCTCCAGAGTCGGCGTGAATGAGAGAAACGGATACGGCGTGAATGAGAGAAACAGCTTCACTGATTCACAGTCACCTGAAACCGTCAAACTACATTTACATGAACCCTGGACAAGAACCCCAACACTGGATGCAATAGTGTGCAGACGCCCACTCGATGGTCGTCAAGGGGACGTTCCATTTCATCATTCTTCAAACATTATTGGAACGTTACTTTGGAATGTTCTCTGAACGTTCTGAAACAAGTAGATACATTTAAAAAACATGAGATGAACATCCAACTGAAACATTTCAGAAAAAAATGCTCAATGAATGATGTATATATGCTTATGTTTTGAGAACATTATAAAAGTACCAGATAACTTTGAATGAACGTTTTATTAATGTTGCTTTGAGAGAACCGTCCCAGAACGTTCCCTGTCAGAGTGAATAGTCATTTATCCTGAGATCAGTCGCGGTTAAAGTCACGAATGCACTTGTCATGTTGTCTGGCGAGTGAACAGCTCCATGTTGAGCTTCACGGCTGTGTGTTGATCTGCAGGAGAACCACTGCAGGCGGATCAAGATTCTGGGAGACTGCTACTACTGTGTGTCTGGACTGACTCAGCCCAAAACTGACCACGCTCACTGCTGCGTGGAGATGGGCCTGGACATGATCGACACCATCACGTGAGTGTGTGTGTGTGAGTGTGAGTGTGAGTGTGTGAGTGTGTGAGTGTGTGTGAGTGTGTGTTTGTGTGTGTGTGTGTGTGTGTGTGTGTGTGTGTGTGTATGTGTATGTGTGTGTGTGTGTGTGTGCTCTTGTTTTTGTGATATATGAGGACACAAATGTGTATAATGACATGCATATTACACTGGTATTACAACTTACACGTGATATATGAGGACATTGCATGAGTCCTCATATTTCAAATAGCTTAAAAAACATAAAAAACAATGTTTTTTTAAAAATGTAAAAATGCAGCATGTCTCCTGTGATGGGTAGGTTTAGGGATGGGGGCAGTGTGTGTGTGTGTGTAAGGGGATAGAATATACAGTTTGTCCAGTATAAAAGCCATTACGCCTATGGAATGTCCTCATAAATCACATAAACCACAGCTGTGTGTGTGTGTGTGTGTGTGGGTTGGTTTATGTGATTTATGAGGACACAAATTTGTATAATGACATGTGTATTACAGTGGTATTACAACTTATGGGTGGTTTATGAGGACACTTCAAAAGTCCTCATAAATCAAATGTCTTAAAAAACATAAAAAACAATGTTTTATTAAACATTTTAAAATGCAGCATGTCTCCTGTGATGGGTAGGTTTAGGGACAGGGGCAGTGTGTGTGTGTGTGTGTGTGTAAGGGGATAGAATATATAGTTTGTACAGTATAAAAACCATTACGCCTATGGAGAGTCCTCATAATGCTGTTGCACCAACATGTGTGTGAGAGTGTGTGAGTGTGTGACTGTGTGTTTGTGTGTGTGTGTGTGTGTGTGTGTGTGTGTGTGTGTGTGTGTGTCTGTCTCCTGTTCAAGGGCAGCGGGGCCATAAATCTTCTGTTCCCTCAAACACACTGTGTTCAGTGTTCCTGCTCGCACTACAGTCTCCAGAGGATTGTTTAGATTTACTCATATCTCACAGTCTCATACATTTCAATTAGGATTATACATTTTCTGCAACATAGTGATGATGACTGAATCTTCATCAAATTTGGCTCATATCATCATCATCATCAGATCATGCAGTGTGGACAAAGAGCTTTTTGATACATCTGTCCTTGTGTATTTAGATGAGCTTTGAATCCCTCTGCGCTTTTGAGGATGGGAACTCTTTTTTTTTTTTTTTTTTGCCGCAGAACTCAAAAATGTCATCAATTACCAGCTGACAGGGAACGTTCTGGAAAGGTTCTCTCAAAGTTATGAACAAACGTTCTTCCAGTAACATTAATAGAAAGTTAACTGGTCTTTAATAACATTCTCAAAACATTAGCACAACCCCCCCCCCATTTATACATTGTTCATAGAATACTCTTTTCTGAAACATTTTCATATTTAAATGTTACTACTTTCAGAACGTTCAGAGAACATCCAAAAGTATCGTTCCCTTAATGTTTGAAGAATGATCCATTTACGTTCATTTAACCAAGAAAAAACATGTTTAAAACATTTAAAAACTGGACATTTTGAACATTCAGAGAATAACCTTTCCATTACTTAATGTGAGACTCACCCGTGTCATTTCAAACCTGTGTGACTTTCTTTCTTCAGTGAAACACAGAAAAAGCTTATCTGAGGAATCAAAGTATTTTTTTCATACCCCTAAAGCCATGATTTAATAAAGGCTTTGTAGAAAACTTTAAGTGCCCTGTATAAATTAAACATCCCTTGCCCAAAGTCGGGTCACTTTATCCTCCAGCTTTACTCTTTGCATACCTTATTCATCCTGAACTATTCTCATCTAACCACACTAGACTGATGGCAAGACGCCAAAATGATGTGATCTGAATCTCTGCCACTTCACACAAGCCTTTATACAGTATGTGCTACTGTAAGAGTCTGCACTATAGCAGTGTGATGACAGCACCACCTGCTGGTCAACACACACACACTCAATACTATATATATATACAGGTGAAACTCGAAAAAATCGAATATCATGCAAACGTTTGTGTATTTTAGTAATTCAAATAAAAAGTTGAAACTAACAGGCAACATCAAGTACGTAGGGATTCATATTTCCCCCGGCTGTCAGAGCTGGTCTCAACACACACTCACACTCATCGGAAGAACAGCTGCTGTCAAAATGAAAACCCTTCCCCAAATGAACTACCTTTTCTCTATGATCCCCATCACTCCTACAGATAAATGGTTCAAAACTCTTAATTCATTAACAACACAATTTTATTGGAAAAACAAAATACCCAGAATTTCACTCAAAACACTACAAAATAAAAAATCCCATGGGGGGCTCGAGGCGCCAAACATCCATCACTACTTCCTGGCAAATCAATTACAGTTCCTAGTTAAATGGATCAATATACACAAGCATAATGACCCGTGGCTGGAGTTGGAACAAAACCAATGCACAAATATCCCAGTTGCGGATCTCCCCTTTCTCTCACAGTCAATCAAGGAATCCACCATCTGCCAACACATCACCATCTCCTCGACTCTGACAGCCTGGGGGACAACGAATCAAACCACAAAATCATAGCCAGGATTACACAACTAACCCACTCTGGCACAACCCAGAATTCATGATACAGAACAAACCTCTTTATTTCCCCACATGGGCACAAGGAATCACACATCTTCACCACTTCTTTGAGGACCACCACTTCATGTCAAAACATGAGCCGTGTACATTACCAGACACACACCTCCCCCTTCCGGTGTGTAAGTTTATAACAAATTTTTTTTTACACATTTTTCATACATACACATACACTATCCACACTCATGCATAACATGTTTTCAAAAACCCATTTCCCCTCAAACACCTTAAACATGATCAATTCATGTGAATCTCAGATCAACAAAAAATAATTTGCTCAAGTTGTGTTTTTTCAACCGTCTTCTTAAAATTGATTTTATGTAATATTCTAATTTTCTGAGATTTTGAATTTGGGGTTTTCATAAGCTGTGAGCCATAATCATCACAATTATAACTTTTTGCACGATATTCTAATTTTTTGAGTTTCACCTGTATATATAGAGAAATCTCTTCTGCTCACAAAGGCTGTAATAATTGAATCAAAAATGCAATAAAATAGTTTTTGAAAGCCAAGCATCCCGAGAACCGTTGTTTTATGTAATAATATTTCACAATATTACTGTTTTCACTGTAGTTGTGATCGAATTAACCCAGCCTTGGTGAGAATAAGAGACAACTTTCAAAAAAACACATCAAATCTTAATTTATTTTGACTGGTAGTATAAATAGTTTTAGTAATGGCTCCATTTGAATCCTGGTTTTAACGTTATGCTTTCCAACCGAGTGGTCAGCTGATCTAGATGTATGTCATTGTGCTGTGCCGTCAGGTCGGTGGCGGAGGCCACAGAGGTGGACCTGAACATGCGTGTGGGTCTGCACACGGGACGCGTGCTCTGTGGCGTGCTGGGCCTCCGGAAGTGGCAGTACGACGTGTGGTCCAATGACGTGACGCTGGCCAACATGATGGAGGCGGGCGGACTGCCGGGGTGAGCATACGCTCGTGCCAGACTCAGGCCTGATGTGTGTTTCGGACAGGTTTAGGACTGTTTGCTGTCGTGTGATTGGTTCGCAGGAAGGTGCACATCACACGCTCTACGCTGGAGTGTCTGAATGGAGATTATGAGGTGGAGCCGGGAAACGGGCGCGAGAGACACGAGTTCCTGCTCAAACACGACATCGAGACCTTCTTCATAGTGCCATCTCACCGGAGGAAGGTGTGTGTGCTTATTCAGTCCACGAACACGATCACACACCTCAACAAGATACACAGAAGACAACAGCCAGCAGTGTCCTGCTTTCCTGTGGCCTTTTTGCCTGTCACATATTTTAGTAAAAAATAGGCTTTCCTGTCGCTCAAACAGTAGAGCATTCAAAGGTCATGGGTTCGATCCCCAGGGAAAGCAAGAACTGATAAGAACGTAAAAGTCACTTTGGATAAACATGCAAAATGTAAATGTAGTAATCTTCATACATTAGGTATCATTCAAAAGCTGAAACACTAAAAAGTCATCCTGTGAAACCGGTTTTAAAAATTGGGAATTGTGTTACCATGGAAACGCTACTTAAAAACCTTTTGGCAGGCTCCTCCCCCTAGTAGGCGGAGTCGTGTTTCATGTTTTAGAAAGTTTCCAAAATTGTACAAATTTATTTTTCTAATTTCTAATCTTTTAAAACATATTGTTGGAATGGTCTGAGACTCAAGGTTCCATATTTGGCCACAGTTTTACGCCCAGGCGTAGCATTGCATTTAGCATTTTACATTTAGGCCTATATCTGTTGATTTTCATATCAAATGTATTAACGTTTTCATATCCAGTCTGCATATGCGATGGGATCTACTCACTACTATTTGTGTGTTTTTTCAGATTTTTCCTGGTCTGATCCTATCAGACATCAAACCTGCCAAAAAGATGAAGTTCAAGACCGTGTGTTACTTACTCGTGCAGCTCATGCACTGCCGCAAGATGTTCAAGGCTGAGATCCCCTTCTCCAACGTCATGAACTGTGAGGACGGGGACAAGGTATGTGTGTTTAAATGAGGACACACTGCTGTTTGTGTCGATGCATGTAAAATGAATGTATTTTTCCCCAAGACAAACAGTGTCTGATGGGAATGATGTAAACACACGGCTGTTCAGATTATCCCAGCTGCTGTCAATCTCAGGCTACGTCACACTTTCAGTCCAAATCCCATTATTTGGTCATACATTCGGAATATTATCAAAATGATTGACTGTCCACGCTGTGTATCACAACTGTTCAGATCGGATTTGTGTGTCCTGTGGCACTCTTTCGGTTTCCGGTATATCTGTTTTTTTTTGTGATAATGAGATTGCGTTGGTATTTCTATGCCTAAAACAACACCAGCATGTGTAGACCAAGCTGACTAGCAGTTTAGTGTATTTGTTCACTCAACCTTTTCACTCGCAACAACCACAGCCCGTCTGCGGAAAGCCTGGCCACTCCCTATTAAGTCCTATTGTACCGAATTGTGGTTGTAGTTCCACCAGAGTTCCACTGGGGGCGATCGTCTGAGTGCAGAATGAATGGGAGTCTATGGAGCTAAACGGCTAAATTTGTCTCTTTCACCCGATTGCCGTTGAGAAATCTCAGATTTGAATGTAGGTTTTGCAAGTTCAACATGGGTTATAGGTCGAAAGTTGAATGAACGAGTACTTATGTCCTTTCGATTTCTTACAGGATGAGTTGTTGTTGCCCATAACACGCTAGCATTCTGCTAATGGACGCTGATTGTATGACGTCATTGACCTTTTAAAATACTTTTTAAAGCAAATAAGTGACTCTAAAAAATCTAACACCCAGCAATCTGTAATTTCTTTGAATCTCCTTTCGAAAACAACATTCAAATTACTAGACAAAAAATTATATCCTGATAAAAGTGGATTTTGAGGGGTATAGCTCCATAGACCTCCATTCATTCTGCACTCGTCCTGTGAGCGCCCTCATGTGGAACAGAGTGGAACTGCAACCAGTTCAGAACCTGGAAGTTTACTGAGAGTGGGAGTTCTCGCCATATTAGACATTCTCTAACAACATAACTGGACCCATTTTATACAGTGTGAAGTGTCTTTAAATTGATAGTTCAACTAAAAAATTACAATTCTGTCATCACTTACTCACCCTCAAGATGTTCCAACCCTTTATGAATTTCTTTCTCCTGCTGAATACAAGCGAAGATATTTTGAAGGATACGGGTAACCAAACAGACCCAGGGCCCCATTGACTTCCATAGAATGAAAAAAAATAATAATACTGGGGAAAGTCAATGGGTCCCATCAACTGTTTGGTTACTGACATTCTTCATAATATCTTCTTTTGTGTTCAGCAGCAGAAATAAATTCTTAAAGGGTAACTAAACCCTAAAACAACTTTTTTAGTTAATGATCTGTAAGACTGGGGCTTTATTAATGCTGTTCATTGATTCAAGGAATTTTTTTTAACATTTGGGTATAAAGTGTTTTAATTCTACAATATATGTTGTAAAAACGAGTGCTGCCCTCTTCAGGTTGAACGGTGGCTACTGCAGTTGAGTTTTCCTATTGGAGGTTGTGGTGCCCTGTGCCGTAAGAGGGTACCAGCTCACAGCCCTCGCCTACAGAGAGACACGTCTCAGGCATTTTTTTAAATTACATCTATAATTGCACTATTGTTCTCTTA
Organism: Semotilus atromaculatus; assembly: GCA_031834385.1. Lineage (NCBI taxonomy): Eukaryota > Metazoa > Chordata > Actinopteri > Cypriniformes > Leuciscidae > Semotilus > Semotilus atromaculatus. Next base: position 4,533,554 of record JAULUF010000044.1, on the reverse strand, counting down.
GGCCTTGTGCACACTAATACGTTTGAAAAGACATCTTTTTCTCTCCGTTTTGGCCTTCCATCCACACTGAGACGGCGTTTTATTTTCCAAAGTGGAGACATTTGAAAACGCTGTTTTGGCATTGTAGTGTGGATGTTGTGAATCATGTGATGCATATTGTACCAATAGATATACATGTTTATACCGGTATTGTGCCTGTTATGTGCTGTTCACTTTTACACAGTTGCTAAAATATATTACTTTGCACACTTTTTATATCACAGTCCTGCAAAGATGACTGAAAATGTTCTCGCATTTGCTGTCCTGCGGCAAAGCATGAGAGACGTTGAGTGGACGCATCAGTGAATGCTGAGATACAGTATTTTGCCAAAAAAAAAATCAGCCTGCCAGAGGAATTTTCCCATAACTTTATTATTTATTTTTACGTCCATATCATCTCAGTGAGCTTTTGTGAGGGTTTATGCATGCGCAGTCAGGTGAATTGAGCATTTTCCGTCGTTTCAGTGTGGATGAGAAACTTTTGGAGAACGCTACTGTGGACGGAGAGCATTTTTTAAACGAAATCGCCGTTATCAAATGTATCAGGATTAATGTAGATTGTAGCCTTACTCCACCCTTAAACCTACCCATACCACCAAACCTGTTCTTACCACACCCGTATCCCACCTCAATAGCAGCACGCATTTTCAATGCAACATCAACAAAATAAGTAAATGTACAAAACGATTAGTAGTTAAAGACACCTATTATAAAGTGGGACCCAAAACCTTGTTTTCCTTTCGAAGTGGAACGTCGGCACAGTGGAGTTGTCGTTATGGGGAACGCCCTCAGCGTGTCTGAACACATGTACCAAACATGCCAAACTATTAGCTAAGAGTTATTTGTCAGTGTCTTCCTCCATGTAGGTGCTTCTTTACACCAGAGGAGAGCTCTGCGTTATCGGTCTCAACCTGGAGCATACATGTGCCACTGATCGCAGTGAAGCTCTGACTACAGTGTGGTGGTGATGGCGCAGTGGATAAGACACATGCCTGTGGTGTGAGAGACCCGGGTTTGAATCCACTGTGAGACACCAAAGTGTCCCTGAGCAAGATACTTAACCCCTAGTTGCTCCAGGGGTGTGTGACCTCTGACATATATAGCACTTGTAAGTCGCTTTGGATAAAAGCATCAGCTAAATGTAAAATGTAAATTCAGGGAAGTAGTAAATATTTAAATATCTCCTCAAGCGATCGACTTGATTTTGAAGTGCGCTTGCAGTTTGCAGAAAGCAAACTGGATGTGATTGGAGAACCACGTGATGATGTTTCGACTGAGTCTGGTTCTCCCACCAGCCCTGCAGATAGGGAACTATTGGATAGAATGGTCCACACCACTCACAGGTTATGTCTGCCCTGGTCGCGTGAGGAACAGGAAGTTGTTTGTGGTCATTTGAACAAGTGCTTCCTAGTGGGCCATGAATGTCCTTCCCCCATGAGCCTAAGATTTCTTCCAGACCTTCATTGTGAGGTAGAGAAGTCTTGGAAGAAACCATACTCGGTTCGCATCTTTCCTTTCCAGCATTTGAGCTATTGGGCGAGGACGATATGTGAAAATGCCCCCTGTGAAAGTCCGATAAACTACCGGTTTATCTGTCACAGGGTGAGGCGTCTTCACTTAAGGTTTTGGCCTTGCTTTCAAAGCCCCGCCAAACCATCTCGCAGCTTGTGGAGAAGGCGTATGTGGCAGTGTGCCAGGCCGGTGGTGCTCTGTACACCATGGCATTGTTGCAGGCATACCAGGCTGACCTGCTCAAGGACTTGAATCAGGGACGTAGGTTGTCACCTGAGGCGGTGGCCGAACTGCGCGGGACCATGTAACTGACACTCAAAGCCACCAAACAGACTGCTACCGCCATTGCCCGTTCTGTGGTGGCCTTGGTGGTTACAGAGAGGCACCTGTGGTTAAACCTCTTTGGGATTAAGGAGATAGATAAATGTTTTCTCCTGGACACCCAAAATCTCACATTTGGGTCTCTTTGGCAGCTCCGTTGAGATGGTTGTCAAGAATTTCAAGGAGGCGAGGCCGAGGTGATTTATCCCACATAAAGCTGAGTCCAGACCCTCTGCCTCCTTCTGGCCCATCTCTGGGAGATTCCTGGGGCCTCATTTATAAAACTGTGTGTAGGATCCTTACTAAAAGTGTATGTGCACCCGAAAGCCAAAAATGGCATACGCAAAAAAAAGGACGCCAGAACCTGCGCAGAATTCACTTTATAAATCTCAGTCAGCGGAATATTGTGCTCCACCCCGAAATAACCATATATGAGCTTACAACGCCTAGTTTTACTATGCATATCCTCATCTGCATATCATTTGCATATGATTATTCATCCATGTGATAACATGTTTAACGGTACAAGACATTAGGAAAATATGAAATGCGGATGTGCCGTCACATTACATTAATAAAAATAATTTAGTTGCCTATCCCTGCCTTGTTTTTGAATAAATAAATTAAATTAAATTACATTTCCGAAAAAGTTTTTCTCAATCTTTTCCACTGGCCAAATAGTATTTTGAATTGATTTATATTTTTAATGGAAACAGATAGACCTTGCTGTGCATTATTTGTGACTCGTGGACATTTAAAAAGGGATGGATATTTGCTTCAAGTGATAGAAATTATATTTGATTTATCTTTCTGAATATGTATAATTTTCTTTAGATTTTCTGTCTAAAAGTGACCAAAAAGACATTTAACTCCAGCTCACCGTCTGTGTCGCCAAACTGCTCCATCTCCAAAGCGTTCGTACGCATGGGTCAGAGTTTGCGTGCAGGTGCGCAAATTTTCCCGTCAAGTTTGTTTTTATAAATCACAACATATGCGTCGGAAGTGGCGTACGCCTCTTTCAGGGCCTGTTTTGTGCGTACGCAACGGTTACTCCCATATTATAAATGAGGCTCCTGGAGACAGGAATAGAAGGTTAGCATGGCTGGTCATATCCCCTCGCCTCCAAGGAGCAGGGGGCAGAAGCGTTGTGCTCCTAAGAAGAGGAGGCAGGACCTCATGGAAGTGATTACTAAAAGGCGCTCTGAAAGAGCAGCTCATTATTCATTCTTCCACCCTCCCCTCACCCACAACTTCTCCGAGGAGGATTTATTTGGGGTGTGTAAGGTCCTGTGAGTGTTGAGACCTGGCTCTGTCATGGACTAATTATAAGGTGCATGTTGCTAACGTTGGTCGATAGACAGGCCTAGGAGTTAGAGTTACTGAAGGTAACTGGCTAATGTGTTGATTTACTGTTGAAATGAACTGATGCGATCTCACATTAATTCAGTGTCCCTCAATCAGCTACTGGCCCAACCTTTTGAGTGGTCACAGTAAATCCCTATGACCCTCACTTTCTAATTGTGTGATTACTGCTTCTGGAAGCAATTTAATTCCTTGCCAGTATGTGTAGCACCTGTCGCTATTTTTAAGATTGAGCTGTGAAGCTGAGTCATTGTTGCATCAACCCTATCAGCTACTGATATAGGTACAGCTACTGATATAGGTTGATGTAAACTACCAGTTCACAAACTGATGACTGATCTTGTTCTATGTTCAGTCTCATTCGTTCTTGATTATAACATGGATGACAGTGATGATATACATAATTCTCCTGTCACCAAGGCCAGCTTTCACGCTCAGTTCTCGGAAACATTTCTTGAGTTGAGTACTTGTGTGATTAGGAAGCTCCCCTCTTTTTCTTAAGGGTGGCTACTATAATGTGCTAAATGGGACAAGTGCTCCTGCAGTCTAGGATTGATTCAGGGTGAACAGGGTTGGAGTTATTATTATTCTTCACCTTGGTTTGCTCTCTTGGGTTAGATCCCCTTAGCGAGGATTCAGGGGTGTCTCAGGTTTTTTTTATTCTGGGAGATAGAGTTTTAGGCATAATATTTAGGTAGGGTATGAGCTGTTCTCCCCTGATTATCTTTCTTTATTGTTCTTTAAGTAGGGAATGGCTCCCCTGCTGTCTCCTTGGAGTATTATAGAGCTCAGGTAGTTAGAATGATTAGTAACTCTCATATTCCACCTTCCCTAAGTTGAAGTAGGGATTGGCTCCCCCTTGGCTGAGCGGCATTATAAGAGTTAAAAAAAATTACTATGGGTGGAAAGCATCTTAAAGACATGCTCGCTGTCTTTCCTTTAGGGTGGAGCATAGTAGACGAAATTTTAATTAATCTGAATCTGTCTGTTCCTTTCCAACAATGGTCGGGTCCTAAATAAGGACTTTATGCTCCCCTATAACAGGTATCGCTCACAACTCTAGTCGACCTATACTTAGGGGACCTGGCAAGTTAGGGTGGTCGGATTATGGCCTCCTGGCTTGTTATAACAGCACTGGCTCAGTTAGTGCTTGTAGGTCTCTGAGCAGGTCCCAGAGACGAAATGGACAGGGTTGAGATCTCTCCCCTATTGATTTAGGTTAAATAAGTAGAGCTTTAGCTCCCCTGTAGTTTCCGTAGGCTTTCAGTTGAAGTGGTAATAGTCCTTCCGCTATGCTCCTTGTTTATTTTCATTTCCTTATTTGATGAAGCGAGAGCCTTTTCACCTCCTGAGAAGTAGTGGTGAATCAAAGGTTGTAGTTGAGTACTCCTTATGGACAAGCTACTCCCTGAGGGCTTTGTCAATATACTGACATAGCTAGCATCAGAAACTTGCTCTTGTGGCCTTTAGGTTTTTACCTGCCCTGTGAGGGAGGGTGGAAGGTTATAAGGCCGGGATTTCCCTTGCAATAGAGCACTGAAGCTGAAATTTCTCTTGCTATTAGAGAACTTAAAGCTTATGGAGTGGCTCCAATAAGTGTGTGGCTCGCAATTTTGTGCCTGGGGGTTGAAGCACCTTGAATCTGATTGACCTAAAGAGTCAGGTTACTTTTTTGCTACTATGGTTTACATACTTAGCATAGTAAGGCAGGCACCTCCTCAACATGGTGGAGTGTGTATTTGTTCCCCATAGTGTCATTGCGATACCATTTCAAAAGGGAACGTCTCAGGAACGCCTCAGAGTCTCGTTGCTATGCATCAGGTTGCCTTTACGTCTCCTTCAGACAAAAGAGTTGGTGACGTATTTTGCAGGTGCCCTCTTATACTGGCGGGCACTCCTCTCATGATGTCATAGACTGCTTTTGGCCAATAGATTTGCGTTTTTGGTTCAGACACCGGTCATACTGATGGCATTCCCCATAGCGTCTCATTTCCCCTTCTTAGGGAACCAGGGTTACAGTCATAACCTGAGACGTTCTGCAATGTATTTCAGCATGTTTCCTACAACATTTTACTTGGTGTGATGTAGTGGCAGATAAGCTACGCGAAATCGGATTAGAGCAGTCAGGACTGAATTGGATTCTCATTAATGTGGAATGAATGTAAAAAAGGATTTCAAACCACATATGAATGTCGGTTAAAATGGATTTTTAAAAATTGTATTTAGGGCCAGATTCACTAACAAAAAAAAACTACTGTCAGGATTTACTAAAGACACGCAAAAATGAGCGATGAAAAGGCATGGACACAGTTATTTTTGCGGCTGACCTTATTTTATTTGCATTTATAGGAAATTCCTTTTCAGATGCAAAATTTATGGGAGGAGAGTATGAATCATGCAAGGTTTGCGGGAGTCAACTTACTGGTATTTGCGTAATTTTTTGCATCATTATTTAACGCCCAGAAAAAGCATGTGTTAACCCATTTAGTGCTTGACATGCTGTGATAGTTGCTGTAGGAGGAGGAACCACAGGGAGCAGACAGTGTGTGACAGAAGGAAGAAAATCTTCTCCACTCGCCTTAATTTATTTGGAATGCCAGAGGAGGACACTATCTGAACATATAGTTTGCCAAGCCACTTTATTTTTAATTCGCTGTGACTGTTGTTAGTAGTCCACTAGTTGCTCTAGATTGCATTGGTCATTATGGAAATGAGCTGCTGCGTCTGTGTTCTTTAATTTGCGCCTTGTCAGTAGATTCACCCGCAGAAGTTTCCTCTCCCATCCCATCATTACGCTTATTTGCCCTGTTTAGTTAATCTGGCCCAAAATGTGATTTTTTTTGCCACATATATATTATTGGATTCCAATCGGATATGCACAAAAATCAGATTTGGACTGACAGTCTGATAAAGGCTTCACAGCTTCATGATGTGATCGTCCGTTGGCAGAGGAGGGTTCTCCGCTCTGCACCGGAGAAGCTAAGGAACCGCACATCGACGGCGGCCAACGCCACTCAGAGCAGCCCGGGGACACGGGTCAACCGCTACATCAGCCGTCTGATCGAGGCCCGGCAGACGGAGTCCGACACGGCGGACCTGAACTACCTCACGCTCATGTACAGAGACTCTGAAAGAGAGCACCGGGTGAGAGCCATAAACACTCATAAACACGTGTCATCACTGTGTTGTGTACTGAGGTTAAACAGTTCTAGTGGGCTGAATGAAGTCTCCTGCAGACACATGGTTGGTCACATTTAATGGTCTTCAGCAAAGTTTCACTGGTGAAATCCAGTTATTTCAATAGAAATACATGCAATCTGGAATTTTGTGTAAGGGTGAAAGATTTCCCCAAAAATAAAGTTCAGGAGGAGCACGTTTAGATAACTAACCTAATTAACATGGGAGGAGCTCATCCAGTCAACTAAATTGGCTTCAGGAATGATATATACTTACCTCTGTTCTATGACAGTTTCCCAGCACCCCTCCACCACCCCATCTCCTCACGTCTAACTATTCTTATGAAGGAATGGGGGGTTTTGAATTCTCCTGGCCCCTTTATTCCCCAAACTTAACATATTGTTCCCTTATACTTACATGTAAGTATTTTATGGGTACACTAATTACCAGAAGTTACGCTGTAAATTCGTCTTTATTATGCAGTACTTTCTGGGCCGTAAAGCGTTACCGAAACGATTTCTAAGATAGAATCGTCACATATCAACGTTGCGGCTGGTTAAGACAAAACTGTGCCTTTTCACAAAAGAAGGCTTTTATCACGTCGCAGTGTTGTGTCTGGACATGGTGTAAACTTAGTCATGGACGTGGATTTCGGTTGAATCACGTGAATTTGAGCTGCTGTAACTGCTCAGCATTTCTCTGATGTTTTTGAGCATGTTTGAGCAAGTGCTCTGTGATGGCATTGACAGTGTGATGTGTGTCTTTAGTATCATCAGCTGAATGACGAGTACTTCACCGGCGCTGTCGTTCTGTCTCTCGTCCTTGCTGCTCTGTTCGGCGTCCTGTACCTTCTCATCATACCACAGTACGTACAGCCGGGTTTCACTCACACACATTATTGTGACAGAGAAATACTCTCCATGGTCAATAGTATGAGGACGCCCCTTCCGGCTGACAGGGTTGTTATTCCAATCTCAACGCTACACATACAGTGACACTCTAGAGTATGTTTTAGACAGGAGTTTCTCTCGATCGCTTTGACTCAATTCTCTTCTGTCTTTTTCTCTAAACAATAAGTCAGATCTCTGAACAATTAGTTTCTTGTTCAGATTTGAATGTATTATTTAAGCAATGTGTTTTGGCACATGTGTGTAAAAGAGTAAGTACAATTGTCTACAATTTGCACAATAACTAAATGCATGTGGCTTAATGATCAAAACTGATGATTCTCAGTGAAAATGTCAAACTCTTCACAACTTCTAAATATTCTTTGACCATGTGAGCCATTACAGGCAAAATTAATGCAATATTTGTTATGTTTAATACAATAAGTTTCCCAAACCTTTCATTTAACTCCCCAAAACAGACTTTAGTCATAATTAATATTTTAAGCTGCACTTTAATGTGATGTGTTGTTTGTATTGTATTCTTGCAGCTCTGCAGTAAAATAAAGTGATCAGACTCAGACAGTAGGGTTTGCTCGCTCCCCTTTAAATCTCGATATATGCGTTGGAATATCACAAAACCATTTTTCTGTTTCTCAATACTTAACTAATGATTGTAAACTGAGATTGGTGTCATTATAAGAAGTATCTGTGCTGAACCTGATATAACTAACACTGTCAGTTCTTCTGTGCATTGACTAGTATTATTATTTTTCATGTTTTGTTGTGTCTGTGGCTCTCAGGGGGACTGTAGTGCTGGTGTTGCTGGTCTTCTGCATCTGTTTTCTAGTAGTGTGTATCATGTACCTGCACATCACGAGAGTTCAGGTGAGAAACTCACTCATCCGGGACATCTATATCAAACTAGTTTCATGTTCAGGTTCAATACAGTCATAAGCTTTTCAAATATATATATATTTTTTTTTTAAATGTTAAAATTTTCTTGCTGTAAAAATGTTTAAAGGTTCCTATATAAAATTGCATCAAAGGGTTTGACCATATTTGACCATAGAATTAAGTAGATTTACTTGTTCATATTTTGTCAACTGATCTTCCACCATGCAAGTCTTCTCTAATCTCTGTCTGTCTGTCTCAGTGTTTTCCAGGGTGCCTCACCATACAGATCCGGACCGTTCTGTGTGTGTTCATAGTGCTCTTAATATACGCTGTGGCTCAGGCCTGGGTGGTAAAGCATCTTAAAATCATTCTGAACATCTCACCAATAGTCCCACTATTTCAATACTGTAAAAAAAAGCCATGTGCATTATCATCAATCTCTCTCTCTCTCTCTCTCTCTCTCTCTCTCTCTCTTTTCTCTCTCTCTCTCTCTCTCTCTCTCTCTCTCAGGTGGGTTGTTTGCCATGGCTTTGGCCCACTAACTCCACGCGCTCCATCGTGATCATTGACCCGGCCGGAGGGCTGAACCGCACCATGGCCGAGCTGCCATGTGCAGGCGCCCAGTACGCCTTCCTATCCTGCATAGTGGGCACGCTGACCATGGCGCTGTTCCTGCGGGTGTCCTGGCTGCCCAAAGTGATCCTGTTACTGCTGCTGGTGGTGCTGTACATCACCGTTCTGGAGCTCAGCGGATTGAGACACTCTTCAGGGTGAGAGACGGCTGATACTGGGTGATATCTGGTGAATACGTTGATTCCACATGTACCAGACGTGGGCTGGATCTGGGCCGACACTGTGTTGCTGTCTGGGATCTTACTCATCACTTTCCCTCTACTTCTGAAATATCCCATCTGGGCACACACTCAAAATTACTATGGCTAGAAGAAATATATATATATATTAGGGGTGTAACGGTTCACAAAATTCACGGTTCGGTTCGATACGATACACTGGTGTCACGGTTCAGTGCGGTTTCCATACAGCAAAAAGAAAGAAATGCCCGAGAAATGTCCTTGATTTGATTTTTTTTAAACGGTCCAACGAACCGTTCGGTTTGTAATGCGTATTGCGTACCGAACCGAAAGCCTCGTACCGAATGGTTCAATACAAATACGTGTATCGTTACACCCCTAATATATATATATATATATATATACACACTCACCTAAAGGATTATTAGGAACACCTGTTCAATTTCTCATGAATGCAATTATCTAATCAACCAATCACATGGCAGTTGCTTCAATGCATTTAGGGGTGTGGTCCTGGTCAAGACAATCTCCTGAACTCCAAACTGAATGTCAGAATGGGAAAGAAAGGTGATTTAAGCAATTTTGAGCGTGGCATGGTTGTTGGTGCCAGACGGGCCGGTCTGAGTATTTCACAATCTGCTCAGTTACTGGGATTTTCATGCACAACCATTTCTAGGGTTTACAAAGAATGGTGTGAAAAGGGAAAAACATCCAGTATGCGGCAGTCCTGTGGGCGAAAATGCCTTGTTGATGCCAGAGGTCAGAGGAGAATGGGCCGACTGATTCAAGCTGATAGAAGAGCAACTTTGACTGAAATAACCACTCGTTACAACCGAGGTATGCAGCAAAGCATTTGTGAAGCCACAACACGCACAACCTTGAGGCGGATGGGCTACAACAGCAGAAGACCCCACCGGGTACCACTCATCTCCACTACAAATAGGAAAAAGAGGCTACAATTTGCAAGAGCTCACCAAAATTGGACAGTTGAAGACTGGAAAAATGTTGCCTGGTCTGATGAGTCTCGATTTCTGTTAAGACATTCAGATGGTAGTGTCAGAATTTGGCGTAAACAGAATGGGAACATGGATCCATCATGCCTTGTTAGCACTGTGCAGGCTGGTGGTGGTGGTGTAATGGTGTGGGGGATGTTTTCTTGGCACACTTTAGGCCCCTTAGTGCCAATTGGGCATCGTTTAAATGCCACGGCCTACCTGAGCATTGTTTCTGACCATGTCCATCCCTTTATGGCCACCATGTACCCATCCTCTGATGGCTACTTCCAGCAGGATAATGCACCATGTCACAAAGCTTGAATCATTTCAAATTGGTTTCTTGACCATGACAATGAGTTCACTGTACTAAAATGGCCGCCACGGTCACCAGATCTCAACCCAATAGAGCATCTTTGGGATGTGGTGGAACGGGAGCTTCGTGCCCTGGATGTGCATCGCACAAATCTCCATCAACTGGAAGATGCTATCCTATCAATATGGGCCAACATTTCTAAAGAATGCTTTCAGCACCTTGTTGAATCAATGCCATGTACAATTAAGGCAGTTCTGAAGGCGAAAGGGGGTCAAACACAGTATTAGCATGGTGTTCCTAATAATCCTTTAGGTGAGTATATATATATGTGTGTGTTCTACAGAGGTGTAAGGACATGTCTACAGGAAAGCGGTTGTTCTGTGTGTTGACTCTGCTGGTGTGTGTTCTGTGTGTTGACTCCGTGTTGACTCTGCTGGTGTGTGTTCTGTGTGTTGACTCCGTGTTGACTCTGCTGGTGTGTGTTCTGTGTGTTGACTCTGTGTTGACTCTGCTGGTGTGTGTTCTGTGTGTTGACTCCGTGTTGACTCTGCTGGTGTGTGTTCTGTGTGTTGACTCCGTGTTGACTCTGCTGGTGTGTGTTCTGTGTGTTGACTCCATGATGACTCTGCTGGTGTGTGTTCTGTGTGTTGACTCCATGATGACGCTGCTGGTGTGTGTTCTGTGTGTTGACTCTGTGTTGACTCTGCTGGTGTGTGTTCTGTGTGTTGACTCCATGATGACGCTGCTGGTGTGTGTTCTGTGTGTTGACTCTGTGTTGACTCTGCTGGTGTGTGTTCTGTGTGTTGACTCCATGATGACGCTGCTGGTGTGTGTTCTGTGTGTTGACTCCATGATGACTCTGCTGGTGTGTGTTCTGTGTGTTGACTCTGTGTTGACTCTGCTGGTGTGTGTTCTGTGTGTTGACTCTGTGTTGACTCTGCTGGTGTGTGTTCTGAATGCAGTTGGGGCTGGCTGAATATACGTGGTCTGGAGCCCGTCGTCTCTCTGCTGCTCTTCTCCACCGCTCTGGCCCTTCACTCCCGGCAGATGGACCTCAAGCTCCGGCTCGACTTCCTCTGGGCCACTCAGGTACGTAGAGAACACCAAACTGTGCTCAGATCAGCTGCTGATGCAGTCAGAGGAACAAGAAACACTCCAACACCAACACAATTATTTCTCCTATCCCTGTTTTATATTTTCTTTGTATCGTTGTGTGGATGTTTGTTTGAGCCGATGTCAATATTTTTGAATAAATATTTTTTACATTATTTAAATGTATTAATTTAGCAGAACAAGCAGCATTTTAACAGAAAGTAGGCATAATAATAGCAGTGAAGTTATGTTAGTGTAGTGTAGTGGCTAAGTTAAAAAAATTTATACACTTTTTTTATTTATAAAAGATGCTGTGATAAAACTTTAACAGCATTTTCTTATCTTATGTAGAACACAACAGGAAGGGACATGGTGATTGCATTTTTTGTAAATATTTTTTTTAATTATATAATTTCTTAGCAAAAGTATTGTGGATAACACCTTATTTCGATATTCCACTCTGAGTTTTGACATTAATAGTCCTAAGTTTTTATTTTTTTTATAAAAGATGCTGTAAAAAAACATTAACAGCATTGTTTCCCAGCATAACCAGACATTCTACTAACTATAAGTAACTTTGCAACTAGATATCAACATATTCTACTAAGCCTAATAGTCGACGACAGTCTACTAATACTCTAATGAGAGTTAGTGAACATGTAGTTTCAAAGGTACTTGAGCGCCAACAGAGCTCTCTTTCCCCTGAGTTTTGACATTATTGCACAGGTATTGCATCAGGATAATTACTGGTGACCTATTTAAGCACTGAGCTCAGTGCAAAGTTTTCTCTTGCCTTGCAAACATCTCTGAGTGTTCTGGGTTATTTTTGTGGACTGGATTTACCTGTACTTGTTTTTTGGATTTGGTTTAAGTAGTGGTGAGCAGATCGAGGCTTCGTGAAACACTGGAACAGTTGAAGCAAATGTACCGTTATTGTGACAAGGCTTCAAAACAATCCGACACACGTCTCCACGGTGACCCCTAGTGGTCAGAACAGTGTACATGCAACAAAAACCCAGGCAAAACATGCATAAAAACTACCAATATTCATTTAATTATACTGATGTCTATTTAAAACGTGTATAATTGTATAAATCTGATCAGAGATAAGGTAAACCCACAGACACTTGTTCATCAGTTCTCATGATTCATGGGTTCACAGAGATCCTCGACCCCCCAGTGGTGAACCATTGACATTTTGAAATGTTTTGAAATGTTTATGACGTAATAAAGTGTTGTTTACTGAAATCACGTGACTCTGGCAGTTTTATACATGCTCCAAACCACTGATTTGAAACAAAAGATTCATGAAGCAGTGTTTTGAAATTGCAGTTACTGACGGTCTGTTTGGATGTGGGAAGCCCCTTCTTGGGCGACCCAAAGCACACCAGCAACTGGTCTGACTTCCGCCATGAAGAACTTCGGACATAAATCTTGAGAGCTCTGTCAGGGCAGAGCAAATTAAGTCTCTCTTCATCCGCCGTCACGTGAGGTGGAGGATGAAAAGCCTGCAGAACCACTCCACATTAGATGGCACTTTAGGCACATAGCCCGGCCTGCCAGAATCTTTATTGCAGAGTACACGAGATCCGAGCCACTAGATTCTGTATTTGCAATGCAGACCTTTATTTGAAGTTCTTACGGAACAAACAACACCAAAGAGGACAGACAGTTTGACACAGAGGACTTGCTGAAGAGCAAAAAGCTAACTCTGTTGTGTGCCGGTGTCCCTTTGTAGCTTTCATGTATGCCGTCACTTTACGTCATGACGCAGCACCAATCAGGATTCGATCCCTATCCCACTGAATGTGTCTTTCTGTGCGTGTGTGTGTGTGTGCTTGTGTTCAGGCCGAGGAGGAGAGAGACGGTATGGAGAAAGTCAAACTGGATAACAAGAGGATTCTCTTCAACCTGCTGCCTGCTCACGTGGCACAACACTTCCTACTGTCCAACCCCAGAAACATGGTGAGAGGACTTCAAAACAATGTCATGAGCACATTAATGTAAGAGAATCGGTGAGCTGATTGTGTGGTTCTCGTGTGGCAGGATCTTTATTACCAGTCCTATGCTCAGGTGGGAGTGCTGTTTGCCTCCATTCCCAACTTCAATGACTTCTACATCGAGCTGGATGGAAACAACATGGGTGTCGAGTGTCTCAGACTGCTCAACGAGATCATTGCTGACTTCGACGAGGTCCTTTTCCTACTTTTACAGGACATCAAGAAACATTTGTGTGATCACACTGGCACTCCTGATCTATTTAAGTCCTGTTTCACTTGTTTTGCAGCTCATGGATAAAGAGTGCTACAAGGATATCGAGAAGATCAAGACCATCGGCAGCACATACATGGCAGCGGTGGGGCTGGTGCCCACCATTGGGACCAAGGTCACTAAATCATCTACATATTTAAAAATGCTAAAATACCTACCGTATTAACATCCTTATATCTGTAAAATTTGTTTTTCTCTTTTATAGGCAAAGAAATCCACTGCTGCCCACTTGAGCACCTTAGCAGACTATGCCATTGAAATGTTTGACGTTCTTGATGAAATCAACTATCAGTCATATAATGATTTTGTCTTGAGAGTGGGTAAGCTTTGATAAACCTTTACTACTGTGTACGCATCAATCCCTCCACCAAATCTGCACTTGTTCTACAATTTGACTACATTACTACATACTACCGTTACAACAAAAAAAGACAAATTTTCATTTATTCAGTTTGTTATTTACTCTCCCTCACATTGTCTATGTACAAACCTGTATGACTTTCTACCAGTGAAACACAAACGATGTTTTGAATAAGTTTTCAGTGCTTTATTTTCCATTCAGTGAAAGTCAATGTGGTTTGTGTTTTGCTGTACTGGACACCACTGACTTTCATTGTATGAGCAAAAACTGTTGAAACATTAAACATTTAATAAAACGAGGTTTAGAATTACATTCCTATCATAAACTGATGTACAGTACATGTAAAACATGTAAAATGTACAGTATAACTTCAATGCAATACAATACAATACTATTAAAGACACGGCAATGACCAAATACAACAACCTCAAAATCAAAACCTAATTTCTGGAATCATATTTTGGGACATTATTTATCATTATTTATTTATCAATCATTTGTTCAAGTGCTCTCATGTCCCCGTCCTCAGTTAAAGGTAGATGCTGTTGAGGATGTGTTCTGACGTTTGTATCTCTGAATGCGCAGGTATTAATGTGGGTCCAGTGGTAGCGGGGGTGATCGGGGCTCGACGGCCACAGTATGACATCTGGGGGAACACGGTGAACGTGGCCAGCCGAATGGACAGCACTGGAGTCCCGGGGAAGATCCAGGTACTCGTATATGCCAGACATGGTGATACATGTGATATATGTCTTTATGGGGGAATTTCACAAAAAACTTGTTCAGATCGCAGGTCTTTGTAAACTAAAGTTTAATGCGTTTTATGAAGGATTGTTCCAGTGAACCTGTGCAACCATTGTGGAGGTGGGGGGTGGGGGGTGGGGGCTACCACAGAAACCGAAAACTCTCGGGCCAGCAGCATGTGTAGAAATTTCAGTCTTAACCGTTTTATTTCATCAGAAATTATCTTAAAACAGGGCATTTACATTTGTTACTGTATCAGTTAATCTTTGTTAATGTTAGTTAATAAAAATCCAGCTGTTCATTGTTTGTTCATGTTAGTTCACAGTGCATTAACTAATGTTAACAAGATTTTAATAAAGTATTAGTAAATGTTGAAATTAACATTAACAAAGATTAATAAATGCTGTGTAAGTGCAGTTCATTAGTAGTTCATGCTAACTAATCTAGTTAACTAATGTTAACTAATGAACCTTATTGTAAAGTGTTACGCACACACGCAGAATTAAATATGCATGTACAGTGAAGAAAATAAGTATTTGAACACCCTGCTATTTTGCAAGTTCTCCCACTTAGAAATCATGGAGGGGTCTGAAATTGTCATCGTAGGTGCATGTCCACTGTGAGAGACAATCAAAAAAAAAATCCAGAAATCACAATGTATGATTTTTAACTCTTTATTTGTAAGATACAGCTGCAAATAAGTATTTGAACACCTGAGAAAATCAATGTTAATATTTGGTACAGTAGCCTTTGTTTGCAATTACAGAGGTCAAACGTTTCCTGTAGTTTTTCACCAGGTTTGCACACACTGCAGGAGGGATTTTGGCCCACTCCTCCACACAGATCAGTCAGGTTTCTGGGCTGTCGCTGAGAAACACAGAGTTTGAGCTCCCTCCAAAGATTCTCTATTGGGTTTAGGTCTGGAGACTGGCTAGGCCACGCAAGAACCTTGATATGCTTCTTACAGAGCCACTCCTTGGTTATCCTGGCTGTGTGTTTCGGGTCATTGTCATGTTGGAAGACCCAGCCTCGACCCATCTTCAATGCTCTAACTGAGGGAAGGAGGTTGTTCCCCAAAATCTCGCAATACATGGCCCCGGTCATCCTCTCCTTAATACAGTGCAGTCGCCCTGTCCCATGTGCAGAAAAACACCCCCAAAGCATGATGCTACCACCCCCATGCTTCACAGTAGGGATGGTGTTCTTGGGATGGTACTCATCATTCTTCTTCCTCCAAACACAGTTAGTGGAATTATGACCAAAAAGTTCTATTTTGGTCTCATCTGACCACATGACTTTCTCCCATGACTCCTCTGGATCATCCAAATGGTCATTGGCAAACTTAAGATGGGCCTTGACATGTGCTGGTTTAAGCAGGGGAACCTTCCGTGCCATGCATGATTTCAAACATGACGTCTTAGTGTATTACCAACAGTAACCTTGGAAACGGTGGTCCCAGCTCTTTTCAGGTCATTGACCAGCTCCTCCCGTGTAGTTCTGGGCTGATTTCTCACCTTTCTTAGGATCATTGAGACCCCACGAGGTGAGATCTTGCATGGAGCCCCAGTCCGAGGGAGATTGACAGTCATGTTTAGCTTCTTCCATTTTCTAATGATTGCTCCAACAGTGGACCTTTTTTCACCAAGCTGCTTGGCAATTTCCCCGTAGCCCTTTCCAGCCTTGTGGAGGTGTCTCTAGTGTCTTTGGACAGCTCTTTGGTCTTGGCCATGTTAGTAGTTGGATTATTACTGATTGTATGGGGTGGACAGGGGTCTTTATGCAGCTAACGACCTCAAACAGGTGCATCTAATTTAGGATAATAAATGGAGTGGAGGTGGACATTTTAAAGGCAGACTAACAGGTCTTTGAGGGTCAGAATTCTAGCTGATAGACAGGTGTTCAAATACTTATTTGCAGCTGTATCTTACAAAAAATCATACATTGTGATTTCTGGATTTTTTTATTTTATTATGTCTCTCACAGTGGACATGCACCTACGATGACAATTTCAGACCCCTCCATGATTTCTAAGTGGGAGAACTTGCAAAATAGCAGGGTGTTCAAATACTTATTTTCTTCACTGTATGTATATTGATTCGCACATAAATGCTCCTCCAGGTGACAGACGACGTGTACCGCCAGCTTCAGACCGACTACGATCTGGTGTGCCGTGGCAATGTCAGTGTGAAGGGCAAAGGCCAGATGCTCACGTACTTCCTGGAGGGCAAAGCGCAGGACGTCATCAGAGCGCCGCATCACACCGGCGGCCTGGAGCGCAGGGTTCACGCAATCGCCCGCACCAGCAGCACGCAGACCAAGGCCGGCAGCAACTCGTCCGTGGCCTCGGGCTTCGCGGCCCGGCTCGGCATGAGCAGCGCGGCAGGGACACACGCTCACAGCTCCAACGTGCCTTCAGTCGGAGAAGAGGAGGAGACCAAAGAGGAGCAGGTGTAGAGCCACGGCGCCGCTGGACAGAATCACTGTCTTCCCTTTCTGCCCAAGAATACTTTCTAGGAACGCTTTGCTAACGTTTCCTTTAAGTTATTTCCCTTCTAGGTCAAAATGTCAATTTAAAAAAAAAAATGTTTTCTCTTGGTTATGCGAGTGTCAATGGGTCGTTCCATTTTATCATTTTGCAAACATTACGGGAACGTTACTTTTAAATGTTCTCTGAACGTTCTGAAAAAAGTTGTAACATTTAAAAAAAAAACGTCCAACTAAACGTTTCAGGTAAAACCGTTCCATGAACGATGTGTAAATTATGTATTTGGTCTTTAATAACGTTCTTAAAACGTTGGCACTGATAACTTTGAAGGAACGTTGTATAAACGTTGCTGAAATAACGTTTGTTCGTAACCCTGAGAGAACCTTGCCAGAACGTTCCCTGTTCACTGAGTAAGCATTACGATTCTCATCTGACAAACTGATTTTCCTTTTCATTACACACTTCTGCTCTGGCTGTGAATGATTCTTCACTTCACGCTCTTCTAAAGACTTTCACCATCACATCAATTCCTCCTGGAGAAATTCAGGTGCCGTCCTGCATTGGTTTCCCGCGCAGGTCATCGAAGGGAACGGGCTGTGGATGTCCACGCTCACAGAGACGAGAACGGGCTGTGGATGTCCACGCTCACAGAGATGAGAACGGGCTGTGGATGTCCACGCTCACAGAGACGAGAACGGGCTGTGGATGTCCACGCTCACAGAGAAGAGAACGGGCTGTGGATGTCCACGCTCACAGAGAAGAGAACGGGCTGTGGATGTCCACGCTCACAGAGAAGAGAACGGGCTGTGGATGTCCACGCTCACAGAGAAGAGAACGGCTGTGGATGTCCACGCTCACAGAGATGAGAACGGGCTGTGGATGTCCACGCTCACAGAGACGAGAACGGGCTGTGGATGTCCACGCTCACAGAGACGTGAATGCTCTCTGAAACATGAAGGATTCTGTGGCGCTGTGGAAACGTTCAAAGCCACAAGTGATCTTCTGCAAGGCATCATTTTTTACGCATCCTAAGCCAACATCTTATATGAACTGTACATACTAGATGTTCTTACAATTAGAGTTTGTGCATTATTTTGTATGAAACTCTCCAGTGCATTTGAATGAATGTGATAGTGTGTGCATGAGACACATTTATTACAGATAGACGGCAATAGAACAAGCACAGCTCTTCATCCACACAAACAGTGCACTGGAGTTTTACATTCATTTTCTCACAGTCTTCATCTTCATCACACGCGACACACGTTTCTAAAGGTTGATACTGCTTACAACACTGGAGAAATACAAATCAGAGCTCTCCAATGTCAATAACACATTTATAGCTGCACTCTGATTTAATAATAATAATACAATAAAAATATATCTGATGCTTCCAAAGCCTTACATCAGGATACAGAGAGTTTATATGTAAAGTACGCATTGTTTCAAAGCAGTGTGTGTTTATAGAACAAGAGAAATCAGGGAGTTTAATAGCAGCCTAAAGAAAGTGTCATCTTCATCATCATCATCATCATCATCGGCTGCAGTCACACTGACAGACTGTTCTAACACTATAAACTACAAAAGGACATTTATATTCATACAGTTGGGTCCAAAAAGTCTGATGCTATATTGCAAATACTTAATTTTTCTAATTTAATTTTAGTTTTCATTACAAAATCTTGTATCAATGTAGAAGCGAAGATGAATGTGTCTCTGGATCGGTCCAAAGAGCATCTGACCGTAGCCGTCACATAGAGCACAATCTGAAATACTTCATTATTTAATCTCATAACTTTTTTAAAAATGAATAAAGAATCTTAAATCTTTCCTTTTCCTTCCCCGTTTGAAATTGTATTTTGAATCCCAGATGGTCAGGCCTTTGGACCCCACTGTATACAGTAGATAGTGATATAGTGTGTGATTAGCAGGGACAAACCTCAACATGCTGAATATGTGCCAATTTTATGAAATCTTAATCTGAAGTGTAATGATTGGACACGATTCTGTCATCAGCATTCACTTTAATAATGTCAACATGATAATGTCAACAGCTCTGTTAAAAGACTGAAGCTATTAGATACTATGTGTTTTCTATAGTATTGAGGTTGTTACTGTGGTGTTTACCTGAGTCGGCGGACGCTTTGATGCGGTCAGAGAGAGAGGTCTACGGGGACACAAGGGCGCAGAACATCTGTTGACATGGAGGTCGACAACCTGTCCATGACGAGCGCTGTCTCCCTCACACACACACACACACACGCACACACACACACACACACACACACACGCACACACTATAGATCCCTGTCGACTGGTGCGTGTTTACAAGCACAAAACCCATTCTCAGATTCTGTACATTTATGAGACTGTTTGTGAGTCATTGAAGAAGGAGAAACAATGATTCTGTCAATATTTCTATGGCAAATGTCTATTTTCATGCTGATGTTTTCGAGTCATGACGCTTTTCTTCAGGGTACGAATCGCTCTTTCAAATGCATCTCTGTACTGTCGATACAGTATTCTTGCCTTATTTGATGCTTGCGGTGGTTGAAGTCATTTGCCTTTTAGCTCTGATATACAGAAGTGTATTTTGTAAATACAGCGATGTATGATATACTGTCCTTTGTACAGTGTAAACCTCAGCAATATACGATTTTGTAATAAAGAGAGTATTGAAGTACAACGACTGTGTGTTCCTGTTTGATGGCCATGAGACGCGTCATAGATCTGTTATGGATCTCCTGTTTGTGTGTTTTGTGTTGTAGTCTTTTAGTTTGTAGTTTTGCTGTTCCCTGTTCCCCCTTGACTGTTCTCTGGTGTGTCGTCAGTCCTATTACTCGTGTATACGCCCTCGTGTTTCTTCTGTGTTTCTCCTTCTGTGATGGTTTGCTTAGTTCTGTTTTCCATGTTTGATATCTTTTGGTCATTATTATAAAAATATATATCTGCATTTGTATCGTCTCTTCCTTGTTGTCTGAGTTCACATAAGCATTACAAGCTCAAACCCCTTTACACACTCGTACATGCCGTACATTTACCTGGCCTTTATTTGTATGATTTTAAATGCGATTCAGTGATTCATAGTGGGCTCTTCTGACTCAAGTCACTGTGACTCATCTGTCAACATTCATAATGAGAACATGATCACAGTAAATGGATTCACTGGGATGTTGCAGATATTTAATTAGATTATAGATGCGTTATTAGATTTGGCACAAACCGTACCGTTCTCACTGTTGCACAGCGGTCCTGTCTGCCTGAGTGGATTGCGTTTGTTGCTCCGTATAGCTTTGTTTTAATCTCTATTCCCTGTCTTTCCTTGCTGTTTATATTGCTCAGTATAACTTAATCATTACAATATATCTGATATTATCTAATATTGTCTGTCACATTAACCGGACATCACTAGCTTTAATCTAAATCGTCATCGCTGGCACAACGTGCAAACCTTTCGCTAGCCTGTTAACCTGGTATCCGTACTTGCCATCTTTTTTCTCTTGCATGCTCGTTAGGGCTGTCACTTTACGTTCGATTGCACAAACGATCGGACCAACCAACACAAGTTTCGAAAACGAAAATTTTTTTTTTACTACCAAAAATTTGTTTTAGGTGGACAGATCAATACAGTACACAGAACATGTAGGATGTTGGAAAATAACAATGTCTTTTCTGTTAACCAAATGCTTTTTTAATATTCGCTATTACTAGTGCGCCGTTATTTGTTGCTTAGTGATGTGTGTGTTCAAGTAAGCCAGAAATGCGTAGATTCTGCACAATACGCTGTATTTAATATATCATGATGACTCCCTTTTAATGTCTATGGATGACTCACGAGTTGCATATTTGCACTAAATCCGCACAGATTTGGCTGACACGAACTTCCCCAGCAAATTGAGTAAACATAGAAACACGCCAAATTGGTTAGTGATTTGACAGAGTTACCCGCTGTTCATTAAATTCCTTTTTACCCACATTTGTTAATTTCAATCCCTGAATGTTGCACTCCTGTTTGTCATTGTGCACGAAACTTCACGCCAATAAATCATCAGAAATATTGCTAACTTGTGCGTCTCAAGCGCCCTCGTTACGCTCATCCTAATGCCTGTTAGGTGTCCGTGGATTTATCTATATTTGGTGTTGAAAATGGAAACGTCTTTAGACATGGAAAATCGATTTTACAATCGATTCAATGAACACTTATGTCTCAAAAATCAAACAGGATTTTTTCACAAAAGTGACAGACCTAACGCTCGTGCCTTTTAGTCCATCAAACAACTGTCATGAGTAGGATCAGTCAACAAACACGGGGAGTAATGCCTTCTCCTGTTATTGTCACTTACACCGCAGGCCACATGTATAGTGTAGCATTCTCTGTCAGCGGTGAGGGCTTTATATGTGATAAATGCAGGGAGATAGTCAGGCTGACGGAGAAGATTTCAGAGCTAGAGACACGCATCCAAGCTTTAATTGAGGATAGTAAGAGTGCAAGGGCTTTAGATACTGCTTTGGATGTGTCTAGCTTAGTGAACTCTGTATGTTGTTCGGTTCTGGCTGTAGAGCCCGTGCAGCAGGACAACTGGGTGACGGTGAGGCGCTGCAGTCGCGGGACAAAACACCGCTCTTCCGTTCCGATTACCATAACAAAGAGATTCTCCCCACTCAGTGAAACACACACTGAGAATCCTGTTGAATGTGCCCGAGTTATTGGCGATTCGTGTGTTTTCAAATTGGATGACAGAGGACCATTATATACCATACCATATTCAGCTATATTATTTCCACAGCTAATAGAGCCAAATATAATCATTTCTGTTTTGTCCTTATTTAACTGGAGAAAGTTATTATTCATCCAGGATTTTACATCTTTTAGACTCTCCACAAAGTGAATTAACAGATTTATCATCTCCAGGCTTTATGGGCAGATACATCTGGGTGTCATCATCATAAAACTCATATGAAATGCTATATTTCTTAAAAATAGAACCAATAGGAAGCATATACAATAAAAATAGCACTGGTCCCAGAATGGAACCTTGAGGGACCCCACATGTGATCGAAGCTATTGATGAGGAAAAGTTTTCAATTTTAACAGAGATGGTTCTATTTTGAAGATAAGAGGCAAACCAGCTTAGAGCGGATTCCCACATACTGTCTTTAACATCCAACCAAGATTAAATGATCAACTGTATCAAATGCTGAGCTAAGATCTAGCAAAACCAAAGCAACATTGCTACTAGAGTCAGTCTTTACTAAACATTAACTACCCTAAGTAGAGTCGATTCTGTGCTATGACCCGATCTAAAACCAGATTGAAATTGAAAAAAACATGATTTTTTTGTTAAAAATGTTAAGGTCCAGTGCTGCATTCTGGTTTATTAATAGTATTTATAGTTTTAAATAGTACCTGTGGACTGTGAGCATTTTGTGCAATTTTCCCTGAAAAATATTCTGCTCTTGATGTTTTCACCGCTTTTTTATATTTGCATAGACACTCTCTTAAAACCTCGTAAGATATCTGAAACTTATCTTGTTTGCCATTTCCGTTCTGCTCTCCTACACTCCCGTCTATGTAACCGAGTATTTTCATTTAACCATGGCAGGGTTTTTGTCTTATATCTCCTTAATTTGTATGGGGCAACATGGTCAAGAATATCAGAACAAGCATCATTGAACAGATTTTCTTCTGGATCCACTGAAACGGATGGAGAGTCAACAGTGTCAATTAATGAACAAGTTAAAAATGCTGATGAAAAATCACTGACTGTATTAGATGTAATCGCAGAAGAAGAATAAACAGGCTGTTTTTCCAGAAGACCACATAAGAGAGTAATATTAAAAACAATAGGCTTATGGTCAGAAAAATAATGGGTAACACTTTATTTCGATAGTCCACTTTAGACATTCTACTAACTATAAGTAACTTTTCAACTACATGTCAACTAACTGTCATTTCGTAGTGACGTAGATACGAAACATTAGCATATTGGCCGCGCCCAGTTATTGTGCGCGCAGACGCAAGTGTAAACTTGAAGTCTTGAACACATTCAAATACTTCAGCTGAATAGCATCATGTCGAGACTACGCTGTGTTCTACAATGCAAAGATAGTACAGCCAACTTTATTTTCACTGCCCAGGGACGAGCATGTGAAGGATAAGTGGTTAAAGTTCATATTTACAACGATACCACAACAGTATATCCCGAACCGTGTTGTGTTCTCATCATTTCGAATCCTTCACAAACATATGATGAACAATGGATTTGCAAGCCGATTGTTCCTGAAGGAGGGCTCAGTACCCAGTGTATATGGATCAGCTTCGTCCTCCTCCGAATCACAACCTGTAAGTATTATTAATAATGTTTGCTGTTATGTTTTCTGTAGCATGCGCAACACGTATTTTGTTGTGTGTGTTGTGTACGCTCCGCGCAGCTTCTAGGTCTCCATCTAACAGCATCGTGTTCGCTCTCAATTGTTTAGAAATATGTCAAATGTTTGTCGTTGTTATTACTTGGTGTAGCTACTACTGCAGTGCTTTATCAATATGCTTCTGCGTTGGGCTAACGCAAATAATGACTTGATTGTGTGTTTACCACCGAGCTGTGGGCTATGGTCATTAACATAAACTGGGTCATTTGACCAATCACCGCAGATTTGCGTCACGCAAAGGAGGTGTTTGGGAAAATGAATCATTAAACGAATCATTTGAGAGTTGTTGAGCAAATCAGGTAAAAATAAATGCATAAGACAATTAAAGTGTTTTTTGTCCTTGCATGCATGTGGGAACTCCCAAAACAAAAATAGGAACATTTCAAATGCCATGATAGGGGCTCTTTAAAGAAAATAGTCCAACGCCGTGGTTCAACGAGCACACTCAGGCCCTTAAGAGAGCAGCCAGAAAAATGGAGCGCAACTGGAAGAAAACTAAACTAGACATTTTTCACATTTTGTGGAAAAGAGCACGGTTGCGTACAGAAAGGCGTTATTTCTCGAACCTCTTAGAAGTAAACAAACATAACCCTAGGTATTTATTTGATACAGTGGCTAAATTAACAAGAAATAAAACTTCCATTTCTGATGGGAGAGAGAGGCAGGAGATGAGCGGTACATAAGTGGTTCAAGTACAAAATGACATACACCTGTGTCTCGTTGCAAAAATTGGCATGAAGTGACTGGATAAAAGCCACCTTGAAACCACACGAGTCCTCATCTTTTCTCTCTCCCTGCCTCTTCTTCTTCTTCTTGTTACTGGCCGTTCACTCCTTAGGAGTATTACCGTCTCCTACTGTACAGCCTACATGGGTGATGCATCTGTATATTCATTTTATTTTATATACATTCCTTCCCTCTTCTCTCCTTTTATGTGTGGATATAATGCTTCACCCACCTTCTGCTGTATGCTCTACTGTTTTTAAAACATCACACATACCATTTTCATGCTTCCCCATTATTGCAAGTGTTGAATTTAATCCTGTGTCCTAATCTTAATCTAGAGATCAACACTTCTTCCTTTCTGTACCTTCTATAACACTATTCTTTTCCTACTCATTTTTCAATATTATAATACCATCTCCCTGTGCTGCTATTTTCCCACCTTTGTTGCCATTTATTTACTAGTTTCTTTTTAATCACTGATTTGACCTCACTTCTCCCCGGTGGTACTTTTATATCCACTAAGTTTTTCTTTAATGCCTTTTTTGTTTCATTTCCACTATCCCAAATGTGTGCCGGTATCCAGCAGAAGTACACTAGTATACCCTCTGTCTTTAATATGTACAATAATGTATATATTTCCATCATTAAATCTTCTGTCACTTCTTGTAAACATTATACTTTTAAGAGCTGATGTTGAATCTGAACAGATCCCAGTCCTAATTGGCTTAGTCTGTTCAATCCACTGTAGCCTTTCTATTATAGCAATTAACTCTGTGGAATATGCAGACAATTTATCAGTTATTCTTACTTATTTTTGTCTTAAGTCTCGGAATGTATACAGTACTCCAATACCAACTGTTTGATTAAATGGATCTTTAGATCCATCTGTAAACATCTGCATAAAAGAGTCAAATCTTTCTCTCATTCACGAATTACACTTACGAATGATCAGAGAGTAAATGGTTATTATGCGTATTTGGCGTGCTGTCCGGGGGAGGTCCGGGGAGCTCGGAGATTGGGCCCGAACCCAGAGTACTCCCACCGTATCTCTGTTTATGAAGATAATTAGGCAAGTGTGAGGAGATGGGGTGGTGGAGGGATGCTGAAAACTGTCGAGGAATACGGGTGAGTCGACTGTGTATATTTATAGGCTTTACTCGTGCTGATTGAGTGGACCTGTTGATTACTGATTGCTGACAGCTGGCTGGAATGACTTGATTGTTTGATCATTAGAACGTGATCCTCCCGAACCTTGTTAATCAAACAAAAAAAAAAACACATTGATTTCATTACTGCTATGAAACCCTTCTTCTGCTTTTTCTCTGGCCTCTAATAATCTCATTTCAACAAAAGGATCAGGAAAGTTCCACATATAATGGTATATTAGGGCATATGTTTTCATTATCCAGACCACAATCCTTGATCCACTCTTCATATTTCTATCCAAAGCTATTTACTCCATTACTTTTGCATTCCCAGCAGTCTTTTACAACTGTGCGTGTACAATGATTATTGATTGGCTTGATGTATCTGTAACGGTGAACTCTTGCTGGCTCCCCATTCATACTTGGCTATTGAAGACATACAGTTTATTACACCTTTACATTTATTTTTAATTTTACGCATTCCTCCATAAACTGTTGTATGCTTTTTCAATATCTAAGAAAACCGCAGTTACATACCGCTCATCTCCTGCCTCTCTCTCCCGTTGCAGACCTCGCTGAACAACGCCCACCGCCATATTAGCCCGGTTCTGTCAACACTGCATTGGCTCCCTATTAAACATAGAATAAATTAAAATAAATAATTTTAAATAATTAATAATTAATAAATAATTAATTTTAAATAATTTAAAATACATTTAAAAATATTGTTGATTACTTACAAAGCCCTAAATGGTTTAGCTCCGCATGAGTGAGCATGAGTCAATGAGTGAGCTCTTAACGCATTATAGTCCTTCACGTCTATTGCGATCTCAAAACTCTGTCCAGTTAATAATACCTAGAATCGACTGCTGGCGGTAGATCCTTTTCCTATTTAGCACCAAAACTTAGGAACAGTATTCTTACCATTGTCCAGGAGGCAGACACACTGTCAGTTCAAAGCTAGACTAAAAACACATTTCTTTGACCTAGCATTCACATAATACATTATAGACTTCTATAATTCAATGTTAGGCTGCATAGATTAGGTCAGCCGGAACTGGGAACACTTCCCTTAAATCCTGATGTACTCGTTACATCATAAGATAAATGGCATCTATTCTAACATTAGTCTCTCAGTTTAACCCGAGGTTTACCATAGTCTGCTGGATCCAGGCCGTATCAGATGGAGGATCTGCGCCTGAACACGACGACAATGCGGTCCTGAAGTGTCAGCAGAGCTTGTGTCAACTAGACTCTCCCTCCTCGCCTTCCCTTTCCCTCTGTACAGATGACAATGTTATCAAAATGATTCCCGTTCACATGGATCCATGGAAATGACTAAAAATGCTGTATTACGCAGGCCAGACAAGTAATTTGGCGATGCCACTTTGTAAAGAAAGACTACCCACCCGCGCACATACGCATCTAAATACACTTGCCTATAGACTAAACATGTAATATGTGCACGCCGTCACCGTTTTCACAGATTTTGACATTTACACGGAGATAATGGTAGCGTTTTTAAAACTTGCACTTTGAATCCTATTTCAAAGTTTGAGTTCTCAGGCCACCAAAACACCATTGTTTTGTAAATGCATGGACAGAACGCATGGAAAGTTTTCTGTTTTTAAATTGTAACTAAGGGAACTGTTCCTTCAAGCAAGGGAGACTGAAAAACTAACTACAATTTACACACACACAAAAAGAACTCATATCTCACAAAAAAGATTTATTTACAAATAAACCAATATAACAATGATACATATACTTTATATATATATATATATATATATATATATATATACACTTTTTTTATATATCTCAAAGGATATTAATAACCAGCCAACCCCCTATACACCCCAATACAATCCCAACTGTCACACAGAACAATTTAAAATAAAGCAATAAGTAAATTACACAAATAACCCCAAAATCATATTAAATATAAGTATTGCACACTCAAATATTCTCCAAACCCCAAAAATCAATTCCACTACAAACTTAAGTCTCATGCAAATAAATAGTTCATGTGTTTTAAAGCATCAATATAGTATAGAGAGTACAAAGGTTGGCTGGCAACACGAGGGTGGGAAGTGATATACAAACAAAGAAAAAGTAGAAGAAAAAAAAGAAAGAAATCAAAACACCCGCCAGCCAGTCTGATTCACAACATCTATAACTCACTGCGCTGGAGGCATACAGCTCACAAACACAAGAGGAACAGTGATCAACGAAACCTAATACAAAAACACAATTAACAATACCCAACAATAACCACAAAACATGTTTTACTTTAGTCTCATTAGAAAGACACTTACAAACACTGTATAAAACCTTAAATTACCTGCGACACAGCCACCAACCCTGGACAAACTTCCAAGACAGGAACGGGCGTGACCAACGGCATACAAATACATGATGTTTGCGTCTGCGTTAAAAACAATTCCCTAATTTTAGTAAAACAAGGCTTCATAAATATGAACCAAAACAATCACTATTTATTTAGCCTACCTGCTCACCAGACCACGTTCATGCACAAACCAACATGGATGTGTCACAGGACAGCACCATGTTTGTGTCTGTATTTAACACATCTAAACAATCAAATTTAAAACAGCACAATTCCACACAAAAGATTGGACCTCCTCTCTAGGCCTCCCTTCAGGTGCCTGCTTAAAACCCTCTACCTACCTGACCAAATTCCTCAACTAATAGCCACCTCACCGGCTACAAGTTGGAAACAGCCCCTGATTTCCATTACACGAGAGTAGATGTTAAAACTTCATGCTGATTTGTACTCGGCTTTCGCCAAGATAAGCAACACTAAGACGTAGCTTTACAGTAAACTATGCTTCTCCATCCATTTACGCTTCTTTCCATATGAGGGTGTGACTCCCCTTCTGTCCGGCGTTAACGGCTGCAGTGTACTTGGCGCGTCAGCACACACGACGGCTGCAACTACAGTGTGGTCTCCCTAGTGGACCAACACGACAACCGTCTGGATTGAGCCGAGTAGGGGACATCTCTAGGGTCTTCAAGTGGGCACCTTCCGTCCTCAGTGTTTCGTCGACTAGCCCACGACACCTCAAGAGGGCTCGACAGTGACTCTGGCGTCCCAGAGTCACCCCCCTCCGTCCCCCACTCAACTCAGCCCAGCTTACTGACCTCTACATCCCTCCTGCTGCTGAGACCTAACCACAATCTCACTATCTCTCCGCAACCCAACCATACGCGCCAACCCGATTGACTAAGGCTGTCGAGCCCCACTGGTGCGTTAAAGCAGTTACAGTGGCAACTAAGTTAATGACTAATGATTTTTACAATGGAAATGAATAAATCTAAAACGTAGGCCTACTTAAACTGGAGAATAACTTTATTCTAGACCTGCTGTAAAGCCAAAACAATCTCTGTTCCATTTCCTATTATCACTGTAAAGCTGCTTTGAAACAATCTGTAAAAAGCACTTTATAAATGAAGGTGACTTGACTTTAAGAGTTTAACAACGCTTACCACGTGGATCATATAGATCAGATATAGACCCGAGCGAGCGCGTTTCAAGTTTTTATGGACATATTTTCATAGCTACTCTAGTGCTCTAAACATGAACCAACATGGTATGTGCAGGTCTTCTTCAAATTAAATAAAGACATTATTTCACACCGTACGTCTGATCATGAAAGCGATGACACGAGGAATTATTGATACACAGCACAATGATGTAGACCAGGGTTTTCAAAGTGTGGGGCGCGCCTCCCCAGGGGGACACCAGAGCATGCCAGGGGAGGATCAAGACGTGGGGGAAAAAAATATATAGCCTAATAATTAGTTTAAATTAATACATTAAAAAAGTTACATTGTTATTATTCTGAAAATAAGGCCTCGTTTGAACACTGCAGGTCTTGATGCCCAATTCTGATGTGTTTATCCTTTATCCGATTTTTTGACCGTCCGTTTACACGTTCTTTCAACTGTATCCGATTCATGTGTTTACACTTGCCATATCTGAAACATCGCGCATGCTAAAGGGTTAAATTATCTTGCACAGATGGACGAACTTAATTATGCTTGATGCTAACTCTGCGATGCAAAGTTCGCCAAACATCACCATGATTTTGATGCGGAGGAGGATGAAAAGTCATTGCCTGTGCTTCAGTTATTGTGCGCGAGAGAGATCTCAGGACTGGTGGGAGCGTATTTTGTTTAAATAGTGGCTTTAACGAGGAGAAGTGGGTCCGAAATTTTAGGACGAACCTTTGATATATTGATATGTGTCAACGTTTGTCTACAAGTAATATAAATATAGCCTATTATTATTATTATTAGACCTATTAAATGTTCTTCCGCGTTTCTTCCTCTTGTAAGTGTAATTTAGGGTTATATTTGTAAAATGCATCAACTGTAATTAGTTTAGTTTTTTC
Source organism: Semotilus atromaculatus (assembly GCA_031834385.1). Classification (NCBI taxonomy): domain Eukaryota; kingdom Metazoa; phylum Chordata; class Actinopteri; order Cypriniformes; family Leuciscidae; genus Semotilus; species Semotilus atromaculatus. Next base: position 4,503,571 of record JAULUF010000044.1, on the reverse strand, counting down.
CCCCTCTGCAGTCATATTTTAATCATGGATCTGTATAATGAGTGTTTTGCAGATCTGTGTTTTATTGGTTGTTGTCTCCCGTTTTCCCGCCCTCTACACTCCCACTTTTCCACAGATTTACACGCACATTTCCTCAGACTTTTCCAGGGGCCTATACCATGAAGCCGGTTTAGGTGGCTAGCCAGCTATGTTTCAGCTTAGTTTCTGCCAACCCTGGGTTTTAGGTACTATGAAAGTAGCTCGGCTTTAATCGGTGTTCGTTGCCATGGTATCTTACACTGCACGGCTAACCTGCTCCGGGGCAGGTTAAGTTCTGGATTCGAGATCTCAGACTGAAGTTTGACCAATCAGCTGTGAGCAAAGAAACATATAGGTGACGTAACTAATTCTCAGTGTTTGTTGCAATGGCTTTACATTTTCTTTGAAATCCTGTGGACATCTCAGCGCAAATTGTTAGACGAGCACATCGTAGAGATAGAGTTTTTAGCCGGACAAAATCCCCTTGCCTTTCCTGATAGTTACTTATATGAAAGATACAGATTTTCTGCGGAAGGAATATCTTATCTTTGCGAACTTCTTGAGCCGCACATAAATAATTTAACACGTCGAATTCATGCACTTACTGTACCACACATGGTATTGCGTTGCGTTTTTTTGCAAGTGGTAGCCTACATACTTGCACGATCGGTGATGCACAGAATCTAGGGGAAAACACGGTTTGTCGAACCATTCGCAAGGTGGTCCTCGCTCTGCAGGAGTACATTAATAGTTTAATAGTGTTCCCCAGACATTTATTGACCATGTCCATAAGAGAGAGTTTTGTAAAATTGCCGGTAAGATATTGATAGGGTGACATCATGTTTTTTTTTTCTTTCAAAAAGCAAATTTCACAAATGTACTATACATTACATGTTAAGCATTATTTTAAATCTTTTTTTTTATTATTCGGTTAATCTTATGATAGGATTCCCTATAGAGTCATTGGAGCAATAGCCTGCACACATGTTGCAATCTCCACTTCTCTTGGAGAACATGAGGCAGATTATGTTAATAGAAAGTCCTTTCACAGCCTTAATGTTCAGGTAGAGATTATGTGAACATGTGAAATTATTATTTTCTGTGAGATGAATCTTTAAATTAATAGTAAAATTAACAGATAACAATCTACTTTCCGTGAGTATGTTGTGTCAGCGCTTTGAGGAAAGCTAGTTAAATTTGGTACAGTACAAAACACTGTTAATTTGAATTGGGACAGCAAAACCTACACAATAACCCCCTATCATGACCCTCATGTGTCAGTAAAACCATAGTAAAAGTTAGAGATGATCTTTGGCATCCTAAAGGCACGTTTCAACTGTCTTCGGCGCTTAAGAGTGTCACCAGTGGGCATCACAGATAGTGTCTGCATGTGCCATTCTGCACAATATAGACCATAGAAAAGAGCCAGAACCACCACAGAAAGCTTCTCCCCGATGAAACTGACCCGAACACACTTGACCACCCAGCTGGTGCAAATGTAGTTGCAATCACCATACAATATTACACTTAATAAAAGCACATTGAAACTGCAGATATATAGGTCTCAAACTGTTTTATTGGTTTTGTGGGATGGGGGGGGGGGGGGGGGGGGGGGGAGAAAGAGAGCAATAGAAAGTTGCATTAATAAATATTCATGCTAAAGTGTTACTTGGTTAAATAAGTTCACATACTGAGATCAGTTTAATCCAGCTGTTGCATTTATTTTTTAAACGTGGAGCCTCCTCAGCTCACAGTCAGGCTCCTTTAGTGTGCAGTCTAGCTCTATAGGCTCCTTTAGTGTGCAGTCTAGCTCTATAGGCTCCTTTAGTGTGCAGTCTAGCTCTATAGGCTCCTTTAGTGTGCAACCTATCTCTATAGGCTCCTTTAGTGTGCAGTCTAGCTCTATAGGCTCCTTTAGTGTGCAACCTATCTCTATAGGCTCCTTTAGTGTGCAGTCTAGCTCTATAGGCTCCTTTAGTGTGCAGTCTAGCTCTATAGGCTCCTTTAGTGTGCAACCTATCTCTATAGGCTCCTTTAGTGTGCAGTCTATCTCTATAGGCTCCTTTAGTGTGCAGTCTAGCTCTATAGGCTCCTTTAGTGTGCAACCTATCTCTATAGGCTCCTTTAGTGTGCAGTCTATCTCTATAGGCTCCTTTAGTGTGCAGTCTAGCTCTATAGGCTCCTTTAGTGTGCAACCTATCTCTATAGGCTCCTTTAGTGTGCAGTCTAGCTCCATAGGCTCCTTTTGTAAAGGGCCCTGACTGAGTCTGTTTCCACCTGAAACATAATTCCACCACAAACATGATCATTACAAGTTTTTGGGAGGCTAATCAACTCACAGAAAGTTCCTTGACAAACACAATATATGTCATGGGTTTTAAATCCTTACCTTGTTCACATTTCTTTTGAAGCCTGCACTCAAAAAAATATTTAGGCCTAATAAATAAGATTTATGTAATTTGATTGCATATAAATTTTCCATCCATTTGGATTACATATTTTTAACGTAAACATATTCATAAACTTAATGTGATACATTTTTGTAAGTCCTATATAAATTAAACAAGTAAGAATTAGATTTATGTAAAATTTTCAATAAATCCAATTTATTTTAAATGAATACGAAATGGGTTTATGTGTTATTACGTAATAAACCTAATATATTTAAAATGCATCACATTTAAGTAATTTGTATTAATAAACCTAATGTATTTTAAAATCATATTTATAAATTAGTATTTATTTCCCCTTTTATTTATACACCATTTTCCCTCCCCAATCACAATATACAACACAAAAAAGAACAGCCAGTCCATCTCATTTCACATTTTTATTTTAGAAATAACAAGCTCAAAAGGCAGCAAAAAAGCATAAATTAGTCCAAAAAACATCACACATCCAAGTGTGACACTTGGCAGGTTTAGCAGAACTTCAAGAATAAAACCAACACCTGAAGGTTCTTCTTCAGGACAAGTGCCCTCCGCTCGAATGACATAGATGCCCATTGTTGTCTGAAAGTGTAGAGGCTGAGTCTCTCATTGGACAGAGTCCTGGAGGATAAAAAAAGAAAATAAGTTGTGTCCCAAGTTTTCCCGTTTTATTTTACAGTAGGCAGTTTCCTATTGATTCAGTCATGTCATTGAAATTATAATTGTAATGATAACTGTTCTTCCATGAATAACATATTACTTTCCCCATCTACACCAAATCTGAGATCAGCATAATTATGTGAGTGTTTCATGATTCTGATTTCATATTTTCCTTACTTTGTACTACCAACTGGATCTTTTTATCCAGGTAATTTCTAGTTAAAAAAGCTTCTTATTTGTCTGGTATGATCAATCATGCTCTGCACTGATTGCTGAATAGTTTAATATTCCGCTAGACTGTGATGCCAATGAGAAAATTTGCATAACTATCAATGTAAATATATCCATAATAAATGTATAACATGAAGAGAATAGGCTGACACACACTTACCACATATTCTTTGACAAGTGTCTCGACGTCTTCGTTGAGGTAGACACCTCAGGATACAATCACGCCTGGTCATGTCTTCACTGTCAAACAAGCATAAGAAGATCCAAAAAAATATGCAATTAATTATTAACTTACAGTTTAAGTAAGGCTAAATTTTAAAGGGATAGTTCACCCAAAAAAGAAAATTCTGTCATTAATTTTGTTTATCTTCTGAACACAAATGAAGATCTTTTTTGATGAAATCTGAAAACTTTGTTCCTCCATTGACAGCTAAGCAATCGCCACTTTGAGAGACATGATTGCTTTATTTGATAAACTGACTAAATGTATGCTTTTATTCACATAAACATTGATCAGAGAACATAAACAGAAGCTCAACTGAACCTGCTTAACACACTAGATTAGAACAAACCTCACTTGTTCTCGCACATCAAAGCGAAAATTCTTGAGTTTCTGTTTACTGTAACTGTTGTGAGTTGATGAATGTTTGTATGTGAAAAAAAGCCTAAATTAAATTCTCTTCTGAAAATTTGGACTAAACCGCTCAATTCATTTGGATTAGTTTTATTTATCTCTTTATGAACTTTTTGAAGTGTCAAAGTGGTGATTGCGTAGCTGTCAATGGAGGAACAGAAACCTCTCAGATTTAATTAAAAATATCTTTAATTATGTTGTACAGAGACATGCAAGAGAAAATGAGACATGCACATGACATGCAAGAAAATATTTTTATCGTGTGCATGATTTTGCAGATTGAGGGAATGAATTGTTCAAATGTGCGCACAATTGAATTTTTTCTTGCATGTCACGTGTGGGGCTTCATAGTGTTTCGAAGATAAACGCAAGTCTTGCGGGTTTGGAACGACATGAGGGCGAGTAAATAAGACTTGTTTCATTTTTGGGTGAACTAATACACTATACATTAGACAAAAATCTAATTTATTTAGCAACTTATTTTAATACCTCTTATATGAATAATGCTTTAACAATATTGTGTTTAAACAATAATGGCAATAAAGTTCTTTAATTTGAATAGAGAGAAACAGAGAAAGAATGTGTATGTGTGAGAGATTAAGATGTCATCACTAATACATCAAATAAACATGTATTTAATGTGTAAGAAAGGTTGTGTTGTTTGCATCTCAGAGGGAGAGAGAAAGTGTGTATGTGAGTTTGTGTGAGAGAGAGGTTTCTGAATTCCTGTCAAGACAAAAGAGTAACCAGTTGAAAACAAATGCAATACATAAAAACACACTTACTTTAGCTGTCAGTGCCATTATGGTGCAGATTTTCTGTCCTGCACATCCTCCTTTGTGACGGAACTCCATCAGATCATCAGTGTATCTGTCCAGTTGACCAATGAATTTGGATATCAGCGGAACAGTTGTTATGCGCATGAACTCCAAGTTGACCTGAAAAAAAGATGAAGGACACAAAAGAATATATTTCACTTTAATCAAGATGTGTTAGTGTATAAATCTGCATCTCAGTTTCAAACAAAACTTAACTACACTTACTTCTCCAATTTAAAACAGTGCTGGCCATCTTTTTAGGACCTCTGTAATCATTGGCTCCTGAAGAATATATTGTCGTCAGTATCAGAAGGTGCGATGCATCTTTTCCTTGATCACGGTCTCGTTATTCTTTTTTTTTTTTACCTCTGTCAATAGCGCAACCCTTTCCACCTCCAGGCTGTCATTGGTTTCACCTGCCGGATGGTTTGGACATAAATTAATGTTTTTATGTTTGCACATGGTTTTCCCTGGCCTTTCTGTGTGTTTTTACACTTTACATGGCCACATTCACAAATCTGTGAACAAAGACAAAAGAAAAAAAATCAGTTACGGCCAAATATTAAAGAATCAACATAAATAACTTAATTTATACTATATTTTACTGTAACAAGACAAGTCAAAATACAGCTACAACTACTACAACTACTACCAATTTATTAACTAAGTTTATTATATCAATTAAATAACTACAAGGGATTAAAGATTAAAGAAAAAATTCTTTAAAGATTAAAGAAAGATTAAAGATAAAAATTAAAGAAAATATGGTTGATTGCAAGATGATATCAGGCTGTTCATTTCTGTAAAATATGTTTTTAAATATGTATTAGGAATGTTATGCTTTCTATGTTGAATCATAACATTCAAACTGAGATTAATTGTTCATAATTTGATGTATTGATGTACGTTATTATAAAACAATCTTTGTAGCATACATGGTTTAGGAGGTTGTCCTACCTTATAGGCCTAGTAAGAAAGGATGCTTGATGTACCTGAAATGAAAAAAAAAAAAATTAGTTAGAAACAAAATGCATACTTTTGCTTATGAAATAGCATACATTTTTTAGATAATTATTATTAACAATAGTACACTCATACTGATTGCAGTAGTTTATAACTGTCTGTTTGCTTTCAAACGTTAAACCACAGAACAAGAGAAGACCAACAGGCACATACGTTGCCATTTAATAATCACAGTCACAAACTAACGAGTTACATCGTTTCATTTACTCAAATTTTACTCAAATTTGACACTTGTCAACTGCTAATTTTGGACCCTGTCTGAGAAGTTAAGGGTGTCTTGCAGACAGCCATTAATTTGTGTCCATATCTCAGTCAGTTCTGTTGGAAGTTATCCATGTACGATATAAATGTATTTGAAATCGCAGTTTGTTTAGTAATCGTTTAATGACACATCGATATTTTAATCTTTAAACCGTTAACTTACCCCACACCTAACACCAATTTTCCTCTCTGATTAAAATCGCTTAACGTTAACACGTGGGTCAGTTATTCTCAGGTCAGAAAATACGGAAATTAATATAAAATCAAAATAGAAAACGTTACGTTTAATTAGTTATACTGTGTAACTTAGCTGAAAAAAGTCGATTTTATAAGAACCATGTGCAAGTTAACTTAGTGGACTAACGTTAAATGCAAATTTGATAGTCAGTGCATTGATATGATAAAGTGTAACGTTAACACGATATCAGCAGCAAAAACAACACAAATAATATATATACATTGAAAACAGTCAACTTTTATACGATGAGTACAGATGTAACTTGCCTTGCAATCAGCTTGATCCAAGAAGGTGCTCCAATCATGTAAGATGGCGTCATGGCGAGGAGAATGTTGTTTTTTCTCAACTGCCGCTGGTTGCGTGGGGTTTTTCTTCAGGTGCTTTGACATAGATATGTCTATGTTCGATACAGCCCCCTACCGGCTGGAGTATGGCATCATTTCCGCTTCTAACCCCATAAATTGTATGCGAACCAATCTCATAAAATGTAACTAATAGGATCTGCCTCGTTCCACAGCTAGCTATATTTAAACCATATTCATACTTTTTAACTGATTAAATCTAATAGTTTTCACATTGAACAGATTTACATTGAATCTAAACAATCTAACTACATATATTTTGAAAATATTATTTTTTAAATAAAATCAAAAGGATACAAATACATAATTATAAACTATGCCATGATTCATTTTTTTGAGTGTGTTGAGGTAGAGGCTTCAGTTTCTGGGACAGGTTGTGAAAAATCCTACAATAAAAGAGATGTGTAACTTGGGCCAGTCCCTGTTTTATGCCACACATTCAAATGTTTGCCTTAATAAAAAGCCCAGTGCATTCACCTCAGCAACTGTCCCAGAACACAGACAGAGTGTCTTCATCATTTCCTCTTCCCTGATAAATAAAAGTAGGCCAATATGTTTCTGGTGTTCTGTCTGCTGCATACTGACCTCTGTGTGGGAGACTGTGTGTGTGTGCTGGCTTCAACAGGGACACTGCATTTCCCTCTACTGCAGAACATACAGTCAGCCATATTTAAAATTTAAAATAGTAATGTATCGCACACGTACCCAGTGTTACTTGCTTAGAGGAGCCAGCACCAGGGTCAGATTGTACAGCACCAGTAATCCCATCCATAATCGGCCATCCCTTATTCCTATCAGAGCCAACTCAGTGTATTTCTGGAGGAGTGGCCCTCCACTGGTTTTCTGAATTTCACTCTTTTTTTGGTTTGCCTCAAACAAGTGTTAATAAAAAAATAATAAAATTGTGTGTAAATACTTACTAGGCTACTTTGAATTATATTTTTATATTTTGTCTTTATCAGCTGCCAAGAACGTTTGGAGTTGCATCTAAAAATCAATGAATTTTAATCTTTATTAGTATATACATGCACATTTTTTATATATATTATAAAAATATAGGCTATATTTCACACACACACACACACACACATACATTCATAGCCTATATATACATCATTTTACATGAATATAGAACGTAGCCTATTTATTTAGCTTACACATTAACGCAATCAGCTATCTTTCTCCAACAGTCTTCTCTTGCTTTGGCAGCAGAGACCGTATTGTTTCGAGCTTGTAATAGGCTACATATTTAAATTCATCGAAATTCTGAATGATTATCTCTTGCTCCTCCGCGGAAAAAATATATCGCTCTCGCTCTATCCATATCGAACGCGATTGGTTGTTCGGTGCCAACCTCACTTTGGTATGTGCACGCGCTCGTGGAGTAATCATAGCTTAAAGGTTGTGTAGGTAAGAAATTTATTAAAAAAAAATTTCAAAATTTGTTTAGACTTTCTATATATATCAATGCATAATTAAAATCTAAGTACTCTGAAAAAGAAAGTATAAAAATCGAGTGTCTGTAGACCTCTCACGACTGTTTTAAAGACAGCTCATTATTTCCATTCACTTCACCCCCTCCCTTCTGGTCTCCTTCCAAAGCCACACCCCCAAAACACATGAACGCGCAACTCTGACAGCTGAGCTGAAGACGCATTATTTACCTGAGACGAGCGAAGAGTAGAGGAACAAGTGCATGTAGTGACATCATGTCAGACACACATGTAAATAAAAAAATCTAACTTTATCATTATGAATTTAAACAAATAAGTTGTATTTTATTACTCACTATCAAACTAGCATATTGATATTGGTAAACTTTACAATATATATTTATTGATTCGCTAACGAGCTAGTTATCTATAAGGCAAAGCTAAACACAGGTTGCGTGATACACGTTGTTCCATTGCCATCATTTACACTGATGTAGATGAATTTCGTGTAAGATTTATAACATATATATGATGTTCTGCATGTAAGAGTTTGCTTGATGAAAGCATAGTTGATTCTGATGATACATTTAGTTATCTAAACAAAATTATGCACAATTCAACACTACAGCTATCATCTTGAGCTAAGTCTATTATTTACCGTCTCTACTACGGCTCGCTGAGTAATGCTATGTTAGCTATATTAGGCAGCTACGTGTGCTAATGACGCATGCTTCTTGAAAAGATAAACAAAAAAATCTGTATGATCTAAATACAAAAAGAAAGATTTACCTGTCCAGCAGAAATGAAGCCATTAAGGCGTCACTTTTCAGCCCCTTGAGGTCCCTCAGTTCTCGCCAATGCTGGAAAGCCACGCCGATATTCACCCGAGTTTTATTTCTTTGTTTATCCAACAACTTTTTGTTCATTACCTTTTCTTGTAATGTAAATGACTTCCTTTTTTTGACTGGGTTGCCTTCGTGAACTGCAAATGTGGACTTAGATTGGTCTTTCTCTGCCATTGTTTTGGTAATCCTAGGTTCCGTGGCTCTTGAATTACACAAACCAAACGAGTGCGCGCAAAAGGGCAGGTCCTGTGTGGCGAAGGGGTGGTTGCCATGGTTGCGAGAGAGTGACAGTCGCCTAGGCCAATCCGTTGTTTCGTCCCGGTTCGAAATAATGAGCTGTGTTTAATGCAGATTAAACGGTCTAGAGTCAATCGATTTTTATACTCTTTTTTTCAGAGTACTTAGATTTTAATTATGCATTGATATATAGAAAAAAGTTTAAACAAATTTGGAAAAAAGTTTTTTTATAAATTTCTTACCTACACAACCTTTAAGATCAAAGCCTGAGTTGACAGAGAAAGTTGATGAGCTGCGTCATGGTACCAATAAAGCCTGATTGCATCGGTTTGGTTTTGTCAACTCAAAACTAATCCTGTAACTCCGAGTTTGTTCAGCTACCTTCATGGTACAGGCCCCAGCTCTGAGCTGTGAACGACCAGCTAAAACGGGGTTCATTAGCCTACACTGTAAATAAAGAATAGCAGAGTTCACACCACAGCTATAATGATACGGCACAGAGAAACGATATTGTTGCAATCACTTTCATATTTTATCCAGCTAATGAACGATAAAAACATTGACAACCAATCAGAATCCATCCTTCTTTAAAGAGCGCGAGCATTTAAAATGATAAACATGCGCTTAGAATAAATTATATCGTCCGCTGGTAGCCTATATGCGCCAATATAGTTTTCGATACAGTTATCTTTATATTTATCATTGTTGGTGTGAACAGGCCTTAATAGACACCATATCAGTTCCTTCTGTCATTGGAGAATGGCTTGTTAACCTGCACAGGTGAGCTCAATCATCAGCTGGCCTCGGGGGATCCGTGTGTTTGTAGCAGATGACACCGGTAACCGACGGTACACGAAGGATCTGTGCGGCTCAGTTACGGTAAGAATAATTGCCTGTGTTCTTCAGAGAAGTGTATGTCAGGGTGAAACGTTTTCACAAACATCACAATACAAGCTTATGCTGCTTTACCATGGTATAATATGCCATGTGAAAGAAAAGTCTCTCTGTAGGCTATATTATAATATTATTAGGCTACTGTTTCTCCTAGATCAGGTGTGCTCCTACCGTAGTCACATTCAAATCCTGACTCAAAACACTCAAAATATGTTTAGGTATGCATTTACAGAATGAGCACTGTGCCACTGTTCGTCCGACTGTTTGTACTGTATTTTATTATTTTTTTATTTTAAACCGTTTTAATTATTCTTATTTCTTTTCTTTTAATTTATTTACTTTAAACTGTTTTAATTATTCTTATTTCTTTTGATTATTTTAATTTCTTCTATGTAAAGCACTTTGAATTATCATTAGTGACTTTTTTGAAGAGTTGCACCAAGACATTTTACAATCTGAAGCGAACTGAAGCAGACATGAAGGTCAAATGATCTGATATTTGAAGTCTCACACAATTCTCTCTATGATAGCAGTTCATGTGATATTTTCTGTGTTTCTGGAGTTGCAGCACATGACTTTGAATCTGCAGACATGTTTTTCAAATATTAATAAGCAATTTTGTTATTGTTTTCGAAGACATAATAATGTAAGATGGTGTCATCCCAGCTAACAAAAAGATGTTTTAAGAGATTTTTGCTGAAGTTGCCATAAGTTATGAAAAAGTTATTTATGAATGTTCAAAACATAATAAAAATAAAAAAAAGTTTTTATTTTTATTTTTGGTTGCCATTTCATCATTTTGCAGACATTGAGAACGTTACTTTTGAATGTTCCCTGACTGTTCTGAAACCAGTAGTTACATTTAAAAAAAAAAAACATTCCATGAGCCATGTATAATAATGTTTTTGTGCTAACGTTTTGAGAACATTACTAAAGATGACTCTATCAATTTTACGGGAAGAATGTTTGTTCATAACATTGAGAGAACCTTGCCACAGCGCTAGACAACGTTCTTAGAACATTCCCTGTTAGCTAGGAAACATTATTTTCCAGAAATGAATTTTTAATTCTTTTAATTCATTATGATCTAAGGACAGTCACTTTTCACTGGAGTTCATGAGTTCCCTGCACACCATCTCAGAGCATGTGGAGCCGGACGAGTCTCTGGAGCTCGACTCTGGAGTTCAGCGCAAACATCAGACCAGTAAAGAGCTCCAGCGCAAACATCAGACCAGTAAAGAGCTCCAGCGCAAACATCAGACCAGTAAAGAGCTCCAGCGCAAACATCAGACCAGTAAAGAGCTCCAGCGCAAACATCAGACCAGTAAAGAGCTCCAGCGCAAACATCAGACCAGTAAAGAGCTCCAGCGCAAACATCAGACCAGTAAAGAGCTCCAGCGCAAACATCAGACCAGTAAAGAGCTCCAGGCGCAGAAAAGACTGACGACTGGACCGACTGCTCAAGACCCAACGAGCATTTCACGGTCTGACCCCGCAGATCATCCAGTCCTGCACATGTCTAAGGTGACTCTCCAACTAGTGTTCATATAGCAACACACTTACCACAGTTTCAACACAACACTGAGGTTTCTAGCTTAAAGCGGCAATGGTAAATCAAAACACACCTTAAAGCTAACTCCCTAGTTTAAAATATGATATTTGTTTTCCACCCTTGTGAAACGGCATGATTAAAATTGCCATAGTTAGTCATTTAGTAATTTTGGTCTACATTCTCCTTGAAGTTGGCATGACACTGAAGTTGTGTTGGACATGCACCCCTACACATGCACCCCTACACATGCACCCCATGCACCCCTACACATGCTCCACATGCTCCACATGCACCCCTACACATGCACCCCTACACATGCACCGCTCCACATGCACCCCTACACATGCTCCACATGCACCCCTACACATGCTCCACATGCACCCCTACACATGCTCCACATGCACCCCTACACATGCTCCACATGCTCCACATGCACCCCTACACATGCACCCCTACACATGCACCCCTACACATGCACCCCATGCACCCCTACACATGCTCCACATGCTCCACATGCACCCCTACACGTGCTCCACATGCACCCCTACACGTGCTCCACATGCACCCCTACACGTGCTCCACATGCACCCCTACACGTGCTCCACATGCACCCCTACACGTGCTCCACATGCACCCCTACACGTGCTCCACATGCACCCCTACACGTGCTCCACATGCACCCCTACACGTGCTCCACATGCACCCCTACACGTGCACCCCATGCACCCCTACACGTGCTCCACATGCACCCCTACACGTGCTCCACATGCACCCCTACACGTGCACCCCTACACGTGCTCCACATGCACCCCTACACGTGCACCCCATGCACCCCTACACATGCTCCACATGCACCCCATGCACCCCTACACGTGCTCCACACGCACCCCTACACGTGCTCCACACGCACCCCTACACGTGCTCCACACGCACCCCTACACGTGCTCCACACGCACCCCTACACGTGCTCCACACGCACCCCTACACGTGCTCCACACGCACCCCTACACATGCTCCACACGCACCCCTACACATGCTCCACATGCACCCCTACACATGCACCCCTACACATGCACCACAATACATCAGCCCTAATTCCGGCACAACATAAAATAGTAGCAAATTGCCATGAGATCACAATTAAGTATTTCAGAGAGATGTGATCTAAGATATCTGAATTCAGCCAATTAATAAGTGAAAGCATAGTATCTGCAATATTCCCACTCATGAACTCCTCAATAGAATTTGTCTAGCCTGAAGAAACAAGTACATAGTTTCCAGATGACACAGATGTTCAAACTGAAGTGTTTCTGCAGGTGAATCTGCCGCAGTGGCTGGTGAATTTGATGCGTGACATCGAGGAGGCCACGACACATGAGCTCACGGTCGAATAGGGAGACGCCGTGCTTTACAATGGAGGAATGGAGGTCATCATTTGTATTTGTCATTCTTTGGGCATTTTTCTTGCTAGTTAGCAAAGATGAAGGCAGAAGTTTAATTTTCCTTCTCCGGTCCACTGTTTTCGTTCTTCTTGCACAATCTATGGGTGAAATGTGTGTGTGTGTGTGTGTGGGTGGGATGTAAATGATTTGCTCATGGTGTGTGTGTGCATATAGGCACCCATGAGCCTACAGTGATCCTGAAGAACATCAACCTGACAAACAACGCTTGAACTCATGTGCTTGTCCTTACTGGAATATACTGGAATAAACTAAAATGTTCAAGCCCATTTTTAAACCTGTAGTGTCTTGTCTTCAAACTAGTTTGACCTATTGGTTGACCTCCTGCAAGAGATCTTTGGATGTGTCCAAAGTTGGACTAATACTACACTAGGATCTGTTAATTACTGTGTGGCACCTCATGACAAACATGTTATGATTGCTGAAGACCTCACAGTAACCCGTCCTGTTATGCAACGGCCTCATGACCTTGTTTTTGTGACCCAACTGAAAGTGTGGTGGTCAAAAACACATCTTTGAGATATGCTCACATAAGTGTTATTGTGCGATGGCCAAAGTAGTGGATTGAATCTGTTATATAAATAATTTCTAGTAAACCGCAGCATAATGAGCCTGTAATTGGTGGAGTTGGGCACAAATTGTGTCAATCCATATTGCGGAGGAATCGGTTTAGCACACTTCGTTCTAGAGTAAATATTGACATCTACGCAACCGGAGTAAACCTATGTGCTGGAAAAAACACAGCAGCATTAATACAGATGACGAGTGCGTCAATGATTAACCACTCTGAGGTCATCATGTCACAGCATAAAAACACGGCGCACATCCACAGAGAACCAGATCTGACACACACAGCAGCAGATATTAGTTTCAATGCCACACGCAGCTTGTTGTTCTGCTATGAGAGGTCCGTGTGTGTTTGTAATGTTGGTGAGCGTCCTCGTCCATCCGGCGCATCTTTCCCCCGTGGTCGGGCCTGAACCCATCCGCTGCGCTCCATGCTCACCGGAGCAGCTCGCCGCCTGTCCCGCCGTGTCGTCGGACTGTCCCGAGGTCCTGCGAGAGCCGGGCTGTGGATGCTGCTCGTCCTGCGCGCTGAAGAAAGGAGACTCCTGCGGCGTCTACACGGCTCACTGCGGCACCGGCCTGCGTTGTGTCCCGAGGCCCGGCGACCCGCGGCCGCTCCACGCATTGACCCGCGGTCAAGCCGTCTGCACAGAGTACGACCAGGCGGAAGGTACGTTTGATCAGTGAAAAACTGCTTTCAAGAGGCCAGGTCACTTTTCACTGGAGAGAAACGTCTCATGTTTGTGTCTAAATTGCTTTTCTAGAGGACACGGACATCACATCTGATCAGGGCTCGCTGCAGTACCTGCTGGGACTCAACAGGCCACTCGACCCGCAGGACGCGGCCGAGGCACAGGAGAGCATCAAGGCCAAAGTCAACGCCATCCGAAAGAAACTGATCCAAAAGGTGCTGACCCTTACATTTACAAGCCATTTTACTGGCTGAAGCAGTTTGCTTTGTATTTGAGAACATTCACATCATCACTCTAAGATTTATGTCTTTGAATTGTATATAAAATTAGGTTACACTTTATTTCGATAGTCACTTTAGACGTCCTACTAATTATAAGTAACTTTTCAACTACATGTCAACTAACTCTCATTAGAGTATTAGTATATTATAGTAGACTGTCAGTGGACTGGTATGGTTAGGTGTTAGGGTTCGGGTTAGGAGAATAAGTTGACTTGTAGTCACCAAGTTTCTTATAGTCAGTTGAATGTCTGTTGGGGGACCAACAAAATAAAGTGTTAGCAGATATTAAGATGACAGTCTACTAATACTCTAATGACAGTTAGTTGACATGTAGTTGAAAAGTTACTTATAGTTAGTAGAATGTCTAAAGTGGACTATCAAAATAAAGTGTTACCTAAAATTCTTAACATAAACCAACTAATAAAATGTGATACATATTTGTAATTCATACAAAAATTAAATGGGTAAGAATTTATAAGTAAATTATTTAAATTATCATATTTTCAAAATGCATTTATTCAAATGGCTTAGAATCAGATCATTCTCTTCATTGACTAAACAAATGTATTCAGTTAAAAGGTATGAACATGGTTTAAATAGGGCTAGCTGTAGATCAAGCCATACTTAGTCATTTAAAATGTATGAGATTTGATTTAGTGATGATAAATACGTATAAATCTGTTTCATATATGACTGACAAATATGCATAAACTAATTTTATTAGTTTGTTAACTTTGTAATCCAAATGAGTAGAAATTTCACATGCAATTTAAATGCTCCAATCTTATATTTAGGCCTGATTTAGTTTGTCGTTCCCAAGCTTGTATTTGTGGATGAACCATCCCGTTTACTGTTGAATGTGTATGTGATGCTTCTTTCGCTGGTCTAGGGTCCGTGTCACACTGAGCTTCACGCCTCTCTGGACGTCATCGCACAATCACAGCAGACGTTAGGCGAGAATTTCACAAGCTTTTACCTCCCCAACTGTGATAAGCACGGATTCTACAAGGCCAAACAGGTGGCTTATCTTCCCTATCCTAACGAAATCTGACCCGATAGAGACACACTGACCCTAAAATGCTCTTGTTTTCTCTCCCAGTGCGAGACATCTCTTGTAGGCCAGCCTCCACACTGTTGGTGTGTGTCTTCTTGGAGTGGAGAGAGAATCCCAAGCACTGATTTATCAGCTGATTCCCAGTGTCATCAGGAGCTCATGCACTGAAGCCTTCACTCGGCACACACACACTACTAGAGGACCATACCCTTAACTTAAATATCCTTCCATACCATATCAACACCTATTTATTCTTATGTATATGGCTCTTACATGGTCTTAATATTTATTAACTAGTCTTATATTAACTAGTATTATAAGTTGGTCATATGACAAGTCTGTAATTCTGCCTCAGTCCTTGTTCACTGTGGTTTAATTCATTATAACCATGTTTGCACAGCAAGTATCCAGGATTATCTTGTTTGGACATTGTAAACGTATAGTCTGTAAACAGTTTTAGCCTGTAAAATTTTTTATAATATATAAGCTAAATTTTAATTGTTTTATTTCATTTTACTATGTATTTTAAACAGATGTCTACCTCACATTAGACACAACGTCTTTATGGACTCCCTGAATATTTAATGTGCTGCTGTATTTATTCTAAACTATTGTTTTATTGTATATACATGTAATATACTGTATATTTCCTCAAAAGTTTTGTTTAATAAAATGTTAGCGATTGCACAGGACTCGTTCTGTAAAAACGCTTTTGTCGTATAAATGTTTAGTGTTATTTCTAGATTGTTTATTGTGATTACTGGAATGGAGCAACAGCTGTTATATAATCTGAATAACTCAGATTATTGAGATGCAGGACAAAAAAACGTATTTACCTGCAAATATTTTTTTAAATATAAACATTCCCACTCTGAATTTAAGCTTAATTTAAAAGATGATCGGATTAAATGTGCAATACTCCGATCTACTTCATGTGAAATTGAAGAACAAACTGGTGTGATGTAATTTTGAACAAAATCAGGCCAAAACTAAGTTCATTTGGAGTTTCTTGAGTTCAGAAGATTTCCTGATGCATACTTTTAAGGAAGGTTCGCTTCAAATGCTAAACACCTCCTATCACTGGTCTGTGGTGATGATGTACACAGTACACATAGCAAGTAAAAAAAAAAATAGGGTTGTAAGTGTTAGTTTTAATGGGTCAAGTGTTGCCGAAAAAGATGCGTACTGTTTAATACTGTAAATCTATACTCGGCTCTTAATTTTTCACAGCCTGATGAAACAGCGTTAGTTTCGTGATGAAGCAAGTCGCTCCCAGGCAGGAGGAGGAGTGGCAAAGAGACGCAGTGTTGCAGTCGTAACAGGAGACGTTTCCTTCTGAGGGAACTCGCACTGCGTCGATGACAACAACATGGGGAACGAAAGGCCCACTATGACACAACGAAGCCTGCCTTCTTGGGATTCTCTTTCCACTCCAAGACGACACACACGTTGTGTCTGAAATTGTTCAACTGCAGCTGACACGCAACAGAAACACCACGCTCACGCCACGCGTGGAGTTTTACACTTAAATCATACCTTAAAGGCCCCCTGAAATCAAAATGTGAGTTTTTTAGCTCTTAGGATGAATATGTTAGCCTTAATGTTATAAATAAGGGCGGCAGTTGTTCAGTGGTTCATATAGGTTGTCTACAAACCGAAAGGTTGGTGGTTCAATCCCCGGTTCCACCTGACCAAGTGTCGAGGTGTCCATGAGCAAGACTCCTAACCCCGGCTGCTCCCGACGAGCTGGATGGCGCCTTGTATGGCTGACACCGTCGTCGGTGTATGAATGTGTGTATGAGAGGCACATATGTAAAGCGCTTTGGTGGCCATTGGGTCTGTGAAAGCGCTATATAAATGCAGTCCATTTACCATAAATAAGCTTTGCATTTAGGAGATATAAGCATTCAAAACTTACAGTCCCTCACTTCCGCTAAAATGGATCACGGATTTGTATGACGTCACCGCAGACTTCAGCTTCTCATCACATCTCTAAAATCTAAAGCTCCTCACCCTCTGCTACAATCACCACCTGGCCAAAGCGACCGTGGCTGTATCTGACTGAACGTTCAGGAGTAAACGCATGCTCAGTGTCAATGACTGTAGAGCGGTGTATTCCCTCCCCCTCCCCCCTGAAACTGACTCCAACATGTTTTTATCCGACACGTTTGTAGCTGCAGCTGTGGGAACTAGACCGGTTCAAACCAGTTCAAAAGAACGATTAGTTCACGAACCGGACATCACTACCGTTGACAGACACGTCACGGAGCAATATGGGTTGGAGATGTTTGTTCGGTTGCTCAAACACTTGAGTTTTATTCCGTTTTCAGAATGAAATGGCTAGAATTTATTCACTCCTCTAACGATACTATTGAATCCAACGTATCACCAGCACTCGGATTCGTTTCCATCGTTCTGTCAAGTTCGACTGCAGTCTGAGATAAACTAAACACTATTAGCGATTTGAAAAGGAGGACAGTCTGTGTGTAAATGCACTTTTTGGATAAACATTTCCACCCATGATGTCATTTCTACCGAGAATTTACTATTGTAGTCATTAAATATTCACTTAGTTTTCACGGAAGCTCGCTCTACTTTGCTGTAGATCATTAAACCGTTACGCTGCCTCAGAAGTCTGTCCGAAATCAGTTTCGTGAGGTTCCTTCGTGCGCAAATGCTGCCTGCAAAGTCGTTGCCTGATAGGGCAGCGAGGCAACAAGTCACTGCCTAAATTTGCAGAAGCAGCGAACGTAAAGTCCAGGCCTGGTCCTCTCTCTTTCTGCACTGTCGTCGCTGCTCCTTTTATGCTTCCGCTCCTCTGTGAGATACGAGACCGGTGTGCGCGCAGGAGTCGCTCATCATCAGTCACGCCACCGGCATCGCACATCTCTCGGCCTCGTCATGCACACCATTTAAACTTTTTTTTTTTTTTTTTTTTAAAGAGTAGAAACATAATAATGTCATTAAAAAATATTATTATAACATTATTGTAACTTCCTTATGTGTAATTTAAATGTGAGAAGGCTAATCAGTTAATTTGAGCCTTTAATATTATAATTATTTACCAACTGTCTTTGTATAGTTTAGAAACGCCAGAGAGAGTCAAGTGAACAAAAAAAACATAGGACAAATTTTTTTAGATGAATAATAAGAATGATATAGAGTAGAATAAAAAAAAAAGAATAATACCATTGTTAGTTCATGTTAGTTTTTTTGTTGTTTTTTTACATACTGTATGTGTGTTTTGTCTGATTGGCTCAAATCAACCTGACAGTAGAAGCGCGCGCCTGTGAGCAGATCGTGCACTTCCGGGTGTCACGCGCCAGCGGAGCAACGGACATTGATGAAAGAGCTCAGACTCTGCTATATTATTATTATAGACTGAGAGAGAAAAGCGGGAGTAACGGTAACTGTATATGATTTAGGCTACAGTAGTTTAAACGCTCTCCTAATGATCTGTCAGTAGTTATTACAGCTCTGGTAAAGTCAGTGAGCGCTAGCCTGATCTGATTCTCGTGTTTTCTCCGCTAAAATATATGTTTATGGCGCCAGTAACGGTATATGTGCTGAATATAGGCTACTAACGTTATAGAAAATGTCAAGTACTGAATGTCTGATATCGGGATGGTTATTTTCAGCATAAATAAAGTCCATAAACACGAGAGAGCCCAGTACAAACAATACTAAGTTTAGAAATAAGATTTCTGGCGATTCGATCATTTAAAATTCATTCAGTCATTGTATTTGTTCTGTACATTTAATATAGCCTATTGATCTATGTTATTATTCATTTCAAACACACATATATATGTGTAAGGCTGACAATATTGGAAATCAAGAGAAGAAACATGGTATTACAGTTAATTTTTTATAGGATATTTTTGTATAACTTGGATGAATCTTAAAAAACGTGAGAAGAGTTTTATCATTACTATTCAAAACTAACAATACTGAATGTAACTTCATATTATAATAGAAACACAGAAAGTCTTAGTACAGTGGCATCAGTGATTTGAACAGCTTTCTAAAGGTTTTCACACAAACACGATCAGAGAAAAGGTTCAGTGTTATTTCACACAATCATCTGTGAGTTTATGGTTCACGTCACACACCTTTTAATATTCATGACTCATGAGGGACATGGACCATCGTATGATGAATTCAGCACTAAATACTAATAATGACTTTCTGCTCCAACAGTTTCCAGGTGTAAAAGAAGAACGAGTGACACTATTGTAAAGATGGAGTTTATTAAAGAGGAGAGTGAAGACACGAGTGATGCAGAAACATGCAGAGAGAAAGATGGAGAAACTGAGGAACAGAGAGGTGATCATTCTTCACTCTTCATTAACGACTGTTCGATGAAAATCACAGGAGCATTTTTCTTTCAATTACTAATAATCACATCTAGTGAGTGTTTGTGTTTAAAAGCCCTCTTGTGTCGCTCTTTGAGAATTACCTCTTTGCATCTTGTTGCGTTTTGATGCTTAAACAAATGGCATATCTTTATTTAAAGCAGATGCTCATTATAAAATGAGCCCTGAGATTATGTATAGTGTCACTCACACATTCGATTTTTATATTAGACATTATTGTACATTATATCTGCACACATGAAGTGTACTTTGTAAATTTTTGTGCCAATTTGTAAAAGTAAAAATCTAATTCAAATATTAACAAAAACGGTAATATTAGGGGTGTGACTATACACTTAGCTCATGAGATGAGGCAGTTAACACTATGTTTATGATGAAATATATGACTGGAAAAATAGCGTTTTATTTTACTTTATTCAACTAAATCACAATGCAAAACAATAAATTTTGAAATGTTTTAAAGGGCTTCTGTACGATAGAAATGCAACAGTCACTGTAATTTCCTGAACATGAACATGTGGAAATCAAAACATGCTAACTTAAAGTGAGGGTTGAAATCAGGATGTTTGCATATTTAGAAAGATATTGATGTATTCTCCTGTGTTGGCGTAGGTTTATAAATTATTTATGTTACAAATCTGGTGAAATGGCGCACGTTCCGTTCCCAGATGAACGTTATAGGCCACACAAACTCACAGCATGTAAAGAGAATGAATGATTGCTACGGCATTAGGAGTTGCTAGGGTGTCCTGTGTGGTTGCTAGGGGGTTGATGAGGTGTTTTGTGTAGTTAACAGGCAGATACCAGAGTTGGAAAAAATTAAAAACTTGAAAAAAATGAGAA
Source organism: Semotilus atromaculatus (assembly GCA_031834385.1). NCBI lineage: Eukaryota > Metazoa > Chordata > Actinopteri > Cypriniformes > Leuciscidae > Semotilus > Semotilus atromaculatus. The sequence continues at coordinate 4,482,663 of JAULUF010000044.1, read as the reverse complement.
ATAATTAAAGTGTCGCGCTTCACTCTGAAACCCACAGCGCATACATTTATTTAATTGAATCACAGTCTTTGTGAACGCTCTAATAATGCGGTTTATGAACTCTCGTTTGTGAAATGCGCCACTTCTGGTATTTTGCTGGACACTTTTTAAAATAGCTCATAGAATTGTGACAGCCCTAAACTAGTCACCTTATAATTAATGTCACTTCAGTTCTACTTTCTAAATATGACTTATCATATGCAGTTAAAGACAGAGCAAGCACAATAATGCAGGCACAGTAAAAGGTTTAGCCACAGACTCATTCTGATATCACGAGGCAGTTTTCACCGCAATGAGAATAGGCATGTCGTGATAATTAAATAACCGCACTGTCAAACCTCTGCATCTGATCCAGAAGCTTCAGCGAGAGTGACTCTATCGAGCCGAAGAGACGCACGTCACTCCTCTCCTCCTAAACTTGCACTGGTTCCCAACAGCCGCTCGCATCAGATTCAAGGCACTGATGTTTGCCTATAGAACAACCACTGGATCTGCTCCCCTATTCCTAAACTCACTCCTCCAGACCGATGCGTCTCCTGAAGCTTGTGTTCTGCATGTGAACGGTGTGCCATCATCCCAAAGAGGAACAAAATCACTTTCACGGACCTTCATCCGGACTGTTCCTGCAGGTGGACTGACCTGGCCAACTCAACCAAGAGTCTTTAGACACTTCCAAGAAACTGCTGACGACGCATCTTTTTCGGCAAAACTAGATCCGTTAATACTTACGCTTTCTACAATATATCTATATTTAAAAAAAACAAAAAGAAACTTGCTACAGTACGTGTACTGTGTTAGACTAAACTGGGAAGCTTTATTGCGCTCTTTTATACGGCACAAGGGGGAGTCATAGACCAAAAGAAACAGACAAGTTTATGTATTTTTGGAGATGGTCCGAAATGAAAGCGAGATATTTAAAGTTTTCCTCCGTGATATTGTTGTCATGACATCCAGTGAGCGCATGAAGTTTGATGTAATCGGGCGACACTTCACAGCAGTGAAAAAAAGTTGACGAAGAAAATAGTGTTTTCAAATATTGGAGTGGACAGAGATCCAGCACAAAGCCGTTCAATTGTAGTACACCTGGCCACTTCTTCGTGCGTTTTCTGTGATCTGATAGCTATCTGATCGTGAAAAGACCAGGTGTAAATGCTTTCCGAAACGCATTCGAGACGGATTTAAATCAGATTGCTCAAACCACTTAAGGAGAAGATCTGGGCCGCATTCCAGACGAAACTGGACAAGTGTAAATGCATCTGGTTGTTGAAACCACATACATTTTACTCCTTACAAAAATGCTAAAAAATAAACGTGTGAGAGGCTATATGACATGTTATAGTCAGATATGACGACGCTACTGCAACAAGCATCTCCACAGATGAGCAGCTGAGCATCTATTCATCAAGTCAATGCGCAAACTATCGCAAATCAAAATGAAAGTAAGTCGCAGACGCTTAACACACAATCAGCTTCATTTAAAGTAAAGAACCAAAATTATCTTACCAGGGCTCTCTTATTGCGGTCTTTGATTTTGAAAAAAATAAAATGCTGACCCTTAAAGTAAGTGTTTTGCCACTTTTGCTATTGCTATTAATGTATCTTTACATGCAAAAGGCACTTTATAAAAAAAATAAAAAAAAATTGTTGATTTGTTATGCATGTTTATTAAAAACAAGTTTTGTAATAACCAATTATTTCCAGACCTTTGACATTGTTGAAAATTCAGATTTGGACCTTTGAATGTAGACTTTGAGAACCCCTGCCATAGCTTAACCCTCTGAGCGCCGGCGCACTCTGCTGGATTTTCTCCTCATGACAGTGTAAACAACTTAAAATACTCTGTCATTTTTGGCCGTATATACACTACCGGTCAAAAGTTTGGGGTCAGTACGATTTTTTATGTTTTTAAATGAAGTCTCTTCTGCTCACCAAGGCTGCAATTATTTGATAAAAAATGCAAAAAAAACATTAATATTGTGAAATATTATTACAATTTAAAACAGCGGTTTTCTATGTGAATATATAGTGAAGTGTAATTTATTCCTGTGATCAAAGCTGAATTTATCATCATCATTACTCCAGTCTTCAGTGTCACATTTTTAAAATTATTATAATATGAAATTATTATAATATGATGCTCAAGAAACATTTATGATTATTATCCATGTTGAAAACAGTTTTTTACATTTTTATTTCAGGATTCTTTGATGAATAGAAAGTTCAAAAGAACAGCATTGATCTGAAATGGAAAGCTTTTGTAACATTAATCACCGTTCAAAAGTTTGGGGTCAGTAAGAATTTTTTTTTTATTTTTGGGGGAAAGAAATTAGAAAATACTTTTATTCATCAAGGATGAGTTAAATTGATCAAAAGTTATACAGTAAAGACATTTATAATGTTAGAAAAGATTATATTTTAAATAAATGCTGTTCTTTTGAACTTTCTATTCATCAAAGAATCCTGAAATAAAAATGTAAAAAACTGTTTTCAACATGGATAATAATCATAAATGTTTCTTGAGCATCATATTATAATTTCATATTATAATAATTAAAAAAATGTGACATTGAAGACTGGAGTAATGATGCTGTAAATTCAGCTTTGATCACAGGAATAAATTACACTTTACTATTTATTCACATAGAAAACCGCTGTTTTAAATTGTAATAATATTTCACAATATTACTGTTTTTTTGCATTTTTTATCAAATAATTGCAGCCTTGGTGAGCAGAAGAGACTTCATTTAAAAACATAACAAATCGTACTGACCCCAAACTTTTGACCGGTAGTGTATATATATGTCATTATACATAATTATAAACTATAAAGGGTCTACTTTTATTTGTGTACACTCACAATAACAACAAATCCTTGTGTTTTTGTAAAATAAAGAAAATGAACGGTGTCTCTGCTAGAAATTTTCTGAAAGACATTGAATAATGAAATGAAACTCAGCGAATACTTATCACACAAACGTGAAACGTACATCTAAAGCAGGGGTGGGCAAACTTTTTGGCTCAAGGGCCACACTGGGTTTTAAAATTGGACAGACGGCCGGACCAGTAGCAGATTATCCCAGCAACGTCTGCGCGACATTCAACAACTGAGAGACGACGTTCTGACAATTAATTTTGTTATGCTAGATATCCCCCATTTAGCATGTTATGTTTTGAGTTCCATTTTTAATTAGTTAGATATTATATAGGCCTATATTTTTTATTATATTATTTAATGGGCCTAACAGTAAATTAGAAACAAAACACCTGCAAGTGTACACTTTGAAGAGTAAAAATGACAGAAGGTTACGTTAATTCAACTTTATTAAAACTGCATATGGTAATGAAATTGCACTTCCAAAAGTCATACATTTGTGAATAAAGACAAAAACCCCGAAATAAACGAATATACACATTTCTTTTACGTATAATAAATAAAACATAAAAAGCAAAGACAGATCAGAACATTTATTGAACAAAACCGTGTTCTGTACATGGCTGACGGGAGTGTAGTCGAAAGCCCGGTGATAAAGGTCGGTAACCGGAATCAGTCCAGGAAACATCAACAAACCCAGAAGAGCAAAGAAACTAAATAGCAGACATATCAAAGGAAAAACTAAACAGGTTTGCAAGTGGTTGCAAGAAAATGTTCTCTTGACTTTCCAAAAAAGGAAAAAAATATTAACATGCAACCAGTCGCTGTCTGTTCAAGGAGTGCTGAAATGTCAATTATTCAATCGTGCCAACTTTGTGTGTTTGCTGGGGTATTAGTTAAGTTATATTAACTAATATAAATTACATATGAATCTCAATACCTAAAAAGTAAAGATTACCTACCTAATTAAGTTTCAGTGAGATCAGTGTTGTTGATCACCCTTTTTTGCCATCGCATCAAAGTTTGGTGACAGTTTAGTTGTGGCAATTCTCAGGGCCGATCTCAGGTGATCATCAGTTAACTGGGATCTGTGGCGTGCTTTGATGATGTTCATCACGCTGAACGTCTGCTCACACACTTAAGTAGAGCCAAACAACACCAGCATCTTCTGTGCCAACTGTCGCATGTTTGGAAACTTGGTTTCGTTGAGTGAAGCATAAAACGTATCCACGTTCAAGGAGTCGAACCTCTCCTTTAAGATGGAGTCACACTGCAGATCTATCAATTACAATTGCAACTCCTGCGGCACTGTTTCAGAGTCCAGTGACGGGACATGACACCAGCTGAAGTGACTTCTCAATTTTTTAAAAATCAGAGAATCAATGGCAAAATTCTCTGTGCAGGACAATCAGTGATTTGCTGCATTTCTTTGCATGTTGAGAGGCCTCTTTCTGGGGAAATGAGTGAATGTGTTTTGAAATTTGCCATGAGAATAAAGTCAATTTGGCTTTGAAGGCTTTGTATGCATGTCATGCACAAATTGATCTTTCCCTTGTAGCTTCTCATTCAGCACATTCATGTGTGCCAATATGTCCACAGCGAACGCAAAATAACAAAGCCAGTCTGTGTTGCTCAGCTCAGGAAATTGTCAGTGTCATGGAACAAACAGTCCGGCAATGACGAAAACAGGAGTTTCTTGTTGAAAAATGTTTGTTTTGTTTTTTTACCCCAAAAATACTGAATAATCAAAACCAAAAAGTTAACAAGGCATATAAAAGAGGTCAACAAAATATAACTATAGTCAAAACAGCATACAACAAAACAGGATATGAACTGATCAAAGTTCACAGTATGAAGTTTAAAGATTATTTTGTACATATACCAAATAATTGTGTCTGATTGTCTCAGTCGTTACAACAGTTTCTCGTTAATGTGGTCCCACCCGCGCAGAGCGTGCTATTGATAAGATAATGTGTTGGGTTAGGTTAGGGTTAGAGTTAGAGGGTTAGAAAATCATAACATGTTTGACCTCTTGCTTTCTGCCATGAAACTGTGAGTCACTTGTGCTTTTTATTTGTCTGAACTGATTTTAGACCTGATGGAAATGAAGGTGGAGTGTGAAGAACTGAATGAAGTGGAGGATCGTCAGTATCAGAGACATGAGAAGATCATAACAGCAGAAAAATCATTGAGTCGTTCACAGACCGAAAGGGATTTATCCCAGAAAAGAACAGGAGCCAATAAAGCATCATTCATCTGCCCTCAGTGTGGGAAGTGTTTCACACTCAAAGTGAATCTTAAAAGCCACATCAAAATCCATACCGGAGAGCGTGATTTCAGATGCCCACAGTGCGGTAGTAGCTTCTTCAAAAACGCAGATCTGAAGAGGCACCTGCAAACGCACAGCGGAGAGAAGCCGTTCAGCTGCCCTCACTGCGGGAAGAGCTTCACACGCAAAGAGAGCCTGGAGAATCACATCCGAATCCACACCGGAGAGAAGCCTTTCACCTGCCTGCTGTGTGCTAAGAGCTTCATACGCAAAGGACACTTCAAGAACCACATGCGCGTTCACTCTGGAGAGAGGCCGTTCACGTGCCACGAGTGTGGGAAGAGCTTCACGCAGGCCACCATCCTCAAAAACCACCAGCACTCGCACTCGGGAGAGAGACCGTTCGGCTGCGGCCAGTGCGGGAAGAGTTTCATTTCAGCCAAGCACCTGAAGATACACCAGAAAATTCACCAGAAGCTTTTTTTGTGCTCTTTCTGTGGAAAGATGTTCTCACAGCTGGGCTACCTGAAAGAGCACCAGAAAATACACACTGGCGAGAAAGCTCACATGTGCTCGGTGTGCGGGAATAGCTTCTCTAGAGCCAAATATCTGAAAGAGCATCGAAAGGTCCATACGGGAGAAAAACCCTACAAGTGCTCACAATGTGCCAAGAGCTTCAGTCAGTCAGGGAACCTGAAAATACACAAGAGAGTTCATACCGGAGAGAAGCCGCACCGCTGCCCGCCGTGTGGAAGGAGTTTCGTCACATCCAGCGCTCTGCTGTCTCATCGAAGGAAATGTCGCCAAAAGTTGTCGTAGGGAGCAAAGTCAGTAGTGGGAACTGAACTGAAGTGTCATTTGCTTCTGCATCTTTGTGGACAAATACAGTAAACATCTTAACTGTGTGCAGTGGCATTTGTTTCCATCCACCTAATTATTTGCACATTTTGGGATATAAAAAAAAAAAAACGCTGGATGGAAATTTGGAAATCCCATGTTCTGCTTTCCAGGATCAAGTCATCCATCTTATTTTTGGGCCATTTTTTAAAGCAAAATTGAATTGGCTCACCATGATCCAGATACACACTTTTTTTCAGATTACCAAATCTGTATTTCTACATAGGGACATGATGATGAGAATAATATGAGATGGTTTTGCATTCTCTTTTAGAAAAGAACAACCCATTTTTAAGATTTGATCCAATCCGATTTGGTGACTTTGGTTCAGCAGAGACTGTGATTGGATAACTGCACTAACCAGCGGACCAATGGCATTGCAGCATCTCAAATGTTGGTTTGGGGGTTCTGAAACATCTAAATCAAAGTCTGTCATCAGGATGATTTGTTTAATTCCCTCCAGAAGCGTCTCATATGGTTGCGTGAATATGAGAGATTACTTTATTGGACTTTATTGTTTATTGGGTTTCATCTGACACTCTGAGATGCAACTCATTTATGATAGATATGAGAATTTTTAGTACTAATATTTTGTGCCAATATCCCAGGAAGTGACGATTTTGTTCTCTTGAACACATGGGATGGAAACGCTGCTCTCTTTTAGTCGGTCATGTTTAACATACGTTGACGTGCTGATGTATTGGGATCGCGTCAGAGAGCCCCAATCATCTTCAAGTGTAAACAGAACGAGCCAATGCATATTGATGTGCGAGATTTGCATCTCGCGCTCCACCCCGCAGCACGTGTATAAATAGGAAGCAGATACAAGAAGCAGTTGTCTCACTTCGGAGCCAAACATATCATTCTGTATGCTGTCTCTGAGAGTGGTATAAATACAGTCAACGAGTGTGTCGAGTGTTCTTCAGGAAAAAGCCTCTACAACAATGTTGGTGTTACATTGTTCATTGTATTCAAATTAATTAACCAATCATTAATACCATTGATCAGCCCTACCAAACATGGAGGTTGAACATTGTTATGTTGTTTTGATTGATACTGTGAAGCTGCTTTGATACAATCTGTATTGTGAAAAGCGCTATATAAATATACTTGACTTGACTTGACTTACGGCGTGTGCAGCGGTGGTTGCGAGCTCACAGTTCTCAACTGTGGTTTTCACTGCATCGGTTGGTTCAAGGGCGTCTTTAATAACTGCCAGTGTCGCCGCTGCCATTTCCCCTGTGTGCATCAGCACTGAGAGCTAATTCCTGAAAGAACGAACGCGGGTGTGACTGTTTCTTTTTCAAGATGTCACCCATGCGTTTCTGGATGTGGTCGTTCTCTGGCACCAGCTGATGGTCACAATCACTGCATCACGTGTCTGGGCGTGCAGCACGCTGAAGCGTCTTTTGTGGATGATTCATGTTCTTACTGCGTTAAAATCGAGACTCTCATACCTTCAACGAGGTGGAGTCCCCTTACCTATGCCTCGATCTAGTGTCTCTTCTGGCCAAAAGCAGAAGAGAGCTACTTCGACAACTAGCCAGGGTGATCTGAGGATTATTGTGAGGGCTTCCCTGCCCGGTAACCAACCCCTGTGGGCCCCTCACTCCTCTCTAACACTGCAAGCCGTGGTGCTTTCGGTTGATCGTGCTGGGCACTCTAATGACCGGCTAGTCGTTTCATTTGGAGCTCCTCCTGCCGACCAGATGTCGATTGCTGCATCAGGAAGGTGCCCGGATATGTGCCCAAGGTTCCTACCACTCCCTTCCGGGACCAGGTAGTAAAACTTGCAAGTGCTGCCCCTGGAGTAGGCACCCTGGCATACCAAACCCAAGACGCACCATGCCCCCTCAGGTTGCGAGCCCACTCGCAAAAAAGGCACAAAAGTGCCTCGCTGACAGATATTTGTAGAGCTAAGGGCTAGGCGTCACCTAACACGTTTGCTAGGTTTTATAGCCTTTGGTTCTTTGCACTGGTATCCAAAGTGTTAGCTTGCTACGCCATTCCCCTCCTATGAACTGAATACATGCACTATTTTTACTCCAGGTGCGTTCCTCATCTAGGGGAACCCTCTTGAGTTCCTCAACGCCCTCTGGAAGTCGGACGCCAGGCCTAACATTCGTATGCATTGGTGGAACCTGTGTTATGTTGGGTTCAATATGTTGTGATACCTACTGTGATCCCATATGTGTATTATTCTACGGTAAGGCTCCCTGCAGCAAGCCTGTGTCTCTGCCATCTCTGAACAGTATTGCCTCCCCCCTACATTGGCCGGGACCACCTCAGTGACATTCCATATGTTGCACAGCCCTGACCATATGTGTAACTCCCACGATTCCTCCCTACGGGCAGGCTGTGGCTTCCTCAGCGTTCCTCTCCCCTGGAAAGGGCACACTTTCCCAGTGTTTTCCAATAGTCTGACTGAATGGTTCATGCGGAACAGGAGCAAAGACTTCCTCGGCGTATGTCCCATCTTCCACCCCTCTGGAGGCTTATGTTGGGTGCTGAAAGGTGGCAGCAATAGGTGGCGTTATACTTGGGATCCCAATACGTTGGCATGTCGACGTATATAGAACGTGACCGACTAAAAGGGAACATCTCAGCTACGTGTGTAAACCTCGTTCCCTGAAGGAGGGAATGGAGACGTACGTCCTGTCGCCACCGTTGCTTGACCATTTCTGACGCGGTGTTCCTGCTTGGCATCTCAGCAAAAACCAACTGGTGCTTGCATGCGCTTCTTATTCATACCCACACTGCTGAGTGCGAGATGCAAATCAATGTGCATTGGCCATTCTATTAACACTCAAAGATGATTGCGGCTCTCTGATGCGATCCCAATACGCAAGTAAATTAAGTTAAATGTTAAGCTTTTGATTGAAACATAGGTAATGTTTAACATAAGTCTATTATTTCTCCATACATAGCCTTAACAAATCAAGTGTATAAATGTCATATATTCGTTTTGTGAGAAACAGTAAAGGATTTTAAAAGTACACTTTACCTAACACTAGAAACAGCCTTTTCTATTGTTTTTCCCCCTTTCCTAAATTGTAGATCAATGGATGAAGAAATTAACAACACAACTGTGTTTTCATTCATGGTTCATGGCAATTCAGTTGTTTCTCTCTTGCAAAAGAGGGTGATGTGACTGTTTGTTGACATTCTGTTCTAATTTGTTGATGTGGAGCTCTTTTGATTTTGCATTCTTTAGGAATAAATGTAATTTTATTAACCAGATTGGAAGACCCATCCGGATCCAACAAATCGAAATCCAACAATTTCCTTGTACAGAAAGGAAATTCTCTGTCTGCATGAGACACGGAAACCTCTTTTAATGTGTATGGACTTGAGATCATGTGCTGAAGAACAGGAGAGGCAACTGATCAACTTCTACAACAAAGAAATGGGGCTGGGGCTGTCCTGTTAAATGGGTACAGCCTAGAGAAGATGAAGCTGTGAATGCATTCAAATATGCAGCTCATATAGTGTATTTCTGATGTAATGTCCTGGAACTGTGTTTGTCTTGGGATCTTCATGGTCCAACAGAAGAAAATAGAAGGTGGTTTTATGAACGTCTGTTGTCACATGTGGCAATTAAAATGTGTAGTTCACAAGTTTACACTTACAAATAATCAGAGTAAAAAGTCCTGGGCTCCGAGCTCGGTATTTTGGCCCAGAAGGATGCTGAAAACTGTCGAAGAACATAGGTGATATATACATTAGGGGTGTAACGATACACGTATTCGTATTAAACTGTTAGCTACAAGCCTTTCGGTTCGGTCCGCATTACAAACCGAATGGTTCGTTGGACCATTTTTCCTCCTACCAAAATTTTGTGTGCAGTTGCGCTGGCACGACTACTACAACGTTGCCCAACATCAAATGGCAAACGTAATGAAAGCGGAACGAAATTGCGCTACTCATTTGTGCTTTATCAGTTTGGACCAATATCAGTGCAGCGCGAGCAGATCTTGATCAAGACACTGTTACTACACAGCGCTAAGAGATCCAGTAAAGAAATCATTTGAATTCGCCACAGAAGTAATAACTTCTCTGTGAGATCTAGTGAGAAGCATTCACATTTCTCCGCTATTAACCGTAGATCTCTATAAGCCTACCTAAAATAAACTAAAGTGTACTTATCACACAAATAATATACTTTAAAGGAATACACTTAAGTGTGAATTAATGTAATGTTTCCGGCCCACTTAATGCATATTATATGTAATTGATTAAAAATGTATCACTGATTAAGTTAAAATAAAATGCATTAAGTTAAAATTAAGAGTGAGTTTTTGGAACAACTTAAGTGGGACTTTAATACATTTTTATATGGACTTTGAAATATGATAAAAGTGTACTTCCAAATGTACATTCTGCATTTTTACATTTTCAGAAAACATTATTCTCTATGATTTATATAACATAGTTGACAAAGTTCCCATAACGTAGGGATTAACACACATAATTAAACACACAGTACCTCTCACACACACAACCCTTGGATTAACACAAACAAAATGTGAAGAAAAGTATCATTCCATGTACAACACTAAGATTCAAAACTTTGATAATGCTTTACAAAAAGGTTTTATTCTGTAACTACTTCCGTTATCATGAACTAAAAATGAATAATACTTTAAGCATTTATTAATCTTAGTTAATGTTAATTTAATCATTTACTAATGCATTATTAAAATCAAATGTTGTGTGTTAAAATTAGTTACTGCACTGTGAACTAACATGAACAATGACAATACATTTTATTAACTAACTTTAACAAACTATATTTTTATTAACTACTGTTAACTTAACAAAGATTAATAAATACTGTAAAAATATTGCTTATTAGATCATGTTGTCGAATACATTAGTGTTTCCGAACCTAAACCTTTACTAGCACCAACATTAAAGGTTTCTTCTGAAATCTTAATCCAGGATTACACGGAGTAAAAAAAAAAAAAAAACTGAAGAACTCCAAAGGCACAAAAGTAAGAAAACCAAATTCATTTGTCACCAAATTTTTTGAAGGTTCTGGAAATTGCTGTTTATGTCAATGTCCCAGAAGCTTTACAGAAGCATCTCTACACAGTATATGTGAATGGAAATGTCCCAAAGAGCCAGGAAAGTCAGAAAAAATACCTTGAGGAAAGAAAAAAAAAACAGAAGGAAATTTTATACAACAGATCCAGTTCATTATCATAATTGGCTCAATTGACGGATATACAGTTGTGCTCCAAAGTTTATATACACCTTGCAGTATCTGCAAAATGTTAACAATTTTAGCAATAATAGGGATCACATGTTGTCTTTTTATTTAGCACTGCCCTGATGAAGCAGTTTATTCTGCAGGTGTACGTAAACCTTTGACCGCGACTGCATCATCTAAGTGATGAATTACTCAATCATCATGGCCACATCGTAGTAAAGCTGGGAAAGGTTTCTTCTATTTTCCTAAACTCCTCCGAGCTCGAACCAACATAAGCGTTCATGTCGCCGTCGTGCGCGACCCCCCAGCCTTTTTGTTGTCATTTGATGGGGAAAAACAGGAAATGACATCACAGGATCCCAGTGGACATCATGACTGTCAAGGTTAGATTTATTGGTAACACTTTATTTTACAGTCCTGTTCATCATGGGGTAAAACGAATAGGTAATAATTAGGTACTATCACTGAACCCTAACCTTAAAACTAAACTAACTTTACTCTGAACCTTAATCTGGTTTCCTTATATTAGCAGTCCTTTCTTAGGTGGGTACACGCAAGGGCACGTACTGTCAAATAAAGTGTAACAGATTTGTTTCTATTTAAAAAATATTTTGAAAGGTTTTGTTCAAAAACATATGAGCCCAAAATGAGAACAAAGATTATTTGTTATATAACTTTATTGTTTGTACTTTGTCTTTATAGGAAAGTGGAGTGCAGACATTAAAGTGAGGATGAGATTAGGACTCAAATGTGAGCAAATACACTTTTTACTGTAAACAGAGACATAATTAGTTCTCAGGTCATTGGTTTATGAGCTTCAGTACAAGTTTCCACTAAACCAGATCCATGTCATGTGTTTGTGCAACACTGAAGACCTTGAGAACACTGAGAGGGAAACATCCCAGAAATAATCATCAACACATTAGCACACAAGAAATCAAATCTCATATAATTATTGATTTAGATTTAGGATATAATGTTGCGTCTAATAGAATGTAAAATATATCTGCAGTTTCTCAAGATCAGCACTAGAGTTCATCACAGCATGTGTGTTTATGACCATCAGCCGATCAAAGTCATGGCAGGATCCACAACTTCACACGCTGCTTTTATATTACAAACATAGAAGCGAATTAGTGGATTTAGGACAGGAAAATATATGATCCTGGATATATTCAATAAGTTATGGATAGAGGACAGGCTGCCAAGGGCATAGAGGCAATGCAATTTATAATTCCCTTTAAAAAAAACAGGAAAAGGTTCTTCATAATGCAGGTTTATGTGACGAGTGTCAGGAAGCAGAAACTAGAACATGTATTAATAGTGTCCACAAAAGGATTGACTGTATAATAAATACAAACCTCAGGATGTCAGTCATTTACAATATCCAGCATCTTAGATAATAGTCCAGAAACAGGGAATATAGCAGATGCACTGTTGAAATGTGTATTTCCGAGGTTTTAAACAGGATTTAGAGATATATGTGGTATAATCTCCCGCTCCAGTGCAGTAGGTGTCGCTGTGGAACTGTTCAGCTCTTCCAAACCCTCCTGGAAAACACGAAGAAGAGCAAAACGAAAGTAAACACTGCTGACCATAAACCTGTCGCTCACTGGATTTAATCTGATCTATGATCCAGAAAACATTTCTACAGATGTCAGTTTAGCACAATGCCTACCAAATCTAATAACACTCGCGGCCATTTGTGTGTTTAATCCACAATCCATCGAGACCAGCGAGAGATTCTGAGAACGACGCGCGCGGACTGACAACAAGCGTTACTGAGTTTAAAACACTGATCAATTCTCTTCATTAGTGGACAAGACTGCAAGTAAGTTTAATACATTCTCCATTACAGTCATGTGTAATTATTAGGAACTTCATATTGTATATTAAGCGTGATTTAAATGTGAAGTTACAGAAGGCTGTTCTTCTGCTACTACGAACAGAAGAAGAATCTGACAGAAATTACAATCTTTTTGAAGTTAAAACATTAAGCTTTATTGATAAAAGGTTTATTGAAAACCTATAATATGTTTCTGTAAGTTTTCTCCCATTTCCTCTTCCGTGTTAGGCTGATGTTTTTATGATGTGAAATCGAAAGTATTTTTGAAGCAGACATTGGGTAAACGTACCTATTAAGCTCAAGTACCCATTAAGCACACTACCATGTTTTAGCTCAGATTATAAAAAGAAAAAAATTATGTTTCATCCTACTTGATGTCTTAACCAATTGATGTGTTTGTTACTACATACCTCCTGTTATTTCAAGCAAATCAGACCATTGCACACTGAGATATGGGTCTCTATGTGTTCACACTGTCTGGTGGCCATTTTGAAAGCTGTCTGAAAACTTTGACCAGAAGAGGAGCCCCTTAAATCTGCATTTTTACAATGTTTAAGCCTTTATTTTGGGTTAGTATAACTATTTACTGCAAAATTAAGAGATTAATGTTTATACATTTGCATATTATAACCTGTGACATGGATGTTGGAAATAATTACAGATAGATCCAAAAGATAGTTTTAGCAACATAGCGCAGATGCTACAGAACACAGTTACCTTACTAGCTGTATAAGATTGTGTGCTACACTAATATATTACTTAACAGGCATTAATGGCTTGTACTTTTAAATCCAAAATATTATACATTTACAGTTTATTGATGGTCTGTGATTTTACACTGCTTTAATTTCAATAAGACTTCATATTATTGTAAGGTGAGCTTAAAGGGTGCACTACTATGAAAATCACAGAGCTTCAGTGTGACATCAATTAGAAAAAGTATAATTTCACTGATATTGTAAATAATAGTTGTTCATATTAAAATATGTATAAATGTAATACATGACCTAGATCATTTATTTAGCAAAATCTTGTCCTTTAAATTTCACGTAATATTTATTAATTAAAAATTGTTGCTGCTCCAATTAAGCGCAGTGTGCTCCCTTTAAGCTCATTCACATTTAACGTCTATGTAAATACCTCATAAACAGACTTTAAATATTAACTGATGGTTGTCACTTTAAGGTAATCTTTATAAGATAATTAATTACTTATTTTCACAGCCTTGAGATGACAAAATCTATACAGAACTAGTTTATTCTGAATTACCGACATCAGAGCTCTTACACACGGGAGCGTTTGAAAGCAGCGGTATTATCAGTGGATATATTAGGGATCCTCTGATAGCTTTTAAACACCGATAAGAAAAGCGATCGGTGAAGACAACATGTTTTTGAAGCGTTGATCATTGTAGCCAATCACAGACATATATTGAGCGTGTGAACGCATTGGCCAATCAGAGGCGTTTAAAGGAGTTGTTCACTTTAAAATGAAAATTTCCCCATGATTTACTCGCCCTCAAGCCATAGGTGTTTATGACTTTCTTCTTTCAGATGAATACAATCAGACTTATATTAATAAACACCCTGACACTTCCGAGCTTTATAAATGGCAGTGAATTGCAACCATCAGTTTGAAGCTAAAAAAAAGTGCATCCATCCATCATAAAAGTGCATCCATCCATCATAAAAGTGCATCCATCCATCATAAAAGTGCATCCATCCATCATAAAAGTGCATCCGTCCATCATAAAAGTGCATCTGTCCATCATAAAAGTGATCCACACGGCTCCGGGGGTTAATAAAGGCCTTCTGAAGCAAAGCCATGAGTCAAAGCCAAAAATATTCATATTTAAAACTTTATGAAGT
This sequence comes from Semotilus atromaculatus, assembly GCA_031834385.1. Taxonomy (NCBI): domain Eukaryota; kingdom Metazoa; phylum Chordata; class Actinopteri; order Cypriniformes; family Leuciscidae; genus Semotilus; species Semotilus atromaculatus. The sequence continues at coordinate 4,467,660 of JAULUF010000044.1, read as the reverse complement.
AAAGTAACTAGCTTACGGCCAAACTAGCATACGGATTCAACTTAAGTCTAAAGCGCAACTTATGCGAGTATTGTGACGCACTGCTAATATTTACGCTACGGCATGACACACTTTGCTACTTCTGACGTCACCAATTGCGTAAGTTGCACTTTAGACGCAAGTGGAGTACCAGATCTGATCTTTTAGGATAGGCTACAGTAGACAGACAGATGAAGCCTAACGACAATCAACAACAATCTGCTGTTATTACACTGAATATTTCAGTTCATATACAGCAATTATGATTAGTAGTTATACAGTATGTCTATTATAATTCTGGTTATTTTTACTCAATCAATTATTTTAGGATCATTTGAAAGTAATGAAATCAACCATCATTGTGAACTTGAAGTAATGATTAAATGACAAACGATTCAACAATTAATAAAGATTGGGTAAATATTAATGTAAAATGATATTATACTGTAATAGAGAATATAACGCATCGGGTTCAGTTTTCCCCCTCAAAGTTTTAAACACACTTTCTGTTCCACAATGAATTCATATTTAGAGTCAGTTAAACTCATTAAACTATCTGAAATGATTAAGACCATTCGGTTAATTTACATGGCAATATTTAACTCACTTTATTTTCCACACTGTTTCTGCTGTTGTTGATGATAACTCTTTATTGTTCATCCTTGTGTTAAATCAGATGTTGTTGATGATAACTCTGTATTGTTCATTCTTGTGTTAAATCAGATGTTGATGATAACTCTGTATTGTTCATTCTTGTGTTAAATCAGATGTTGTTGATGATAACTCTTTATTGTTCATTCTTGTGTTAATCAGATGTTGTTGATGTGTGTAAATGTAGTGATTTGCAGGTGATGCTGAAGGATTGAGTGTTTCAGAAAGCAGTGCTGATCAGTTTTCAGGGTCAGTTTATCTGCAGTATGTCAGAGGAAAGAGGAAAGGACTCTCTCTCTCAGATGAGTCTCTCAGAGAAACACAGGTAAGACTGCGTCTGTTTCACACCATCAGTTTAAACTCCACTGGACTTTCTGTTTCCCTGCAATAACACAACTTTAAGCATTGCTCTATATTTGCACATGTTTTGCACAACTTCAGTTTTGAACTTCTTAATTTAACTCTGACATTATCTATAAAGCTCTGTTTGCTGTATAGAAAGTAACACAGTTAATAATTTGTTAATAACCTTCTAGACGTTGAATTAATCAAAATAAATGACTTTAGTTTTTAGATCATAAAATGATTGACAAACATTAGTAAACAACTATACACTTAATTTAAAGTATTTTAACAAAACTGTCGCACAGACATTTCTGCTCTATTTCTGTCAATAAAACAACAAAAACTTGAAATGTTCTCTCAAATTAGAGTCAATTATTTTTTAACATGTTTAATCTCTCTCATGTATTAAAGAAATCGTTAAACTAATGTGACCCAGTAATAAATTATGGTTAACTTTAAAACTGTAAATTGTGTGTGTGAGTGTGTGTGAGAGTGTGTGTGTGAGTGTGAGTGTGTGCAGGGCCGGCCCGAGGCATAAGCGAACTAAGCGGCTGCTTGGGGCCCCCTGGCCACCAGGGTTTAAAAAAATATTTTTTTTTTAGATGACTTAAACAAGTGACGACTGAATGAATTAATTATTCAAGACAAGAAAATTCTGATTTCATGATCAATATACCTGCCTACAACTGCTGCTGTGTCTGCCAGCGTTTAAGTCATGCGCATAATCTAGACACCTCGCGCGTGCATAGACAATTCGTGCGCAACTGCGTAAAGTCACGGTATTGGTTTAAGTTGGAGAAAACAGCCGCAGGGGAACTTAACCTTCTGGGTTTAAGGGTAGCAGTTTGAATAAATAATAAACATAGCAGTTTGAACTCTTCACCACTTTATTATACCACATATCAGATCACTAACTCCAAAAACCCGCGACACTCCAGTACCAAGTGCGCACGACCCATTCCTATCTATGGCAAGCCCCGAGGGGAAAAATACATTGCATACACACAACGAGCGCCAGTACAACCGGTATTATAGTAACAGACTTTGCTGGATTCTGTCATGTACAATCCGACAAAGTCTGTTACAATAATAATAAAAAAAAAGATTTTGAGGACAGTTACACTGTATTGAGACAGTTGAGAAATAATAATATTTTTACAGTTTTCAACAATAATTGTCATTGTTGAACCCTTGCTCTTATTATGTTTCTGATTTCTCAGTTTTGTCATTATTTTAGCAAATCATTTATTTTATATGTTTTGAGACAGTTTGTTTTAAGAAGTTTCAAAGAGTTAGTAAAAGAGTAAAGTAAAAGTTAAAACTTTTTTAAGTAGGCATCTATTTTTTATTAAGTATTTATTTTGTATTAATACATAACCTCACTGTATTCATTTATAATGTATCATTATTGCTTGACATTTGTGTCAATAATCATCAAGCACAGGTGACTCCGTGTAGTGGGAGGGGGCCCCCAAATCAAATTCTGCTTAGGGCCCCGAAAAGGCTCGGGCCGGCTCTGAGTGTGTGTGTGTGTGTGTGTGTGTGTGTATTTCTGTGGAGGATTAGATAAAGACACAGATGTGTTTCAGACACAGTTGATCCTCCTTTACTAAAGTATTTTCTCTCTCTCTCTGTTCTTTGTGTCATCAGTGTAAGATCAGGCTCACATGTGTCCAGCTCTGTGTCTCTGAAGAGTGATCAGTCTAAAGATCATCCACCAAACTTCAGTGAGAAAACACCATCATCTAATAAAAGGTAGGCCTATTTTATGTTACCATTTTCTTTGTCACACGTTGACTGTGTTTAAAAGGTGTATCAGTGAATACCAATCATGAAACATGTATAGATGCTTAAACAGCTAATGCTTATTTCTCTCTTTCTGTGATATTTTGCCTTAAAAAATCTGTATTTTATTTGATTTATTTGATTTCAGGCTTCAATATGATACATTAGACTCAGACATTCAGACTCACAGGATCCACAAGAACTTTAAAGACAATCTTCTAGGGATCTTCCAAGTAGGAAAACACATTTTTATAAATGTTTAATATTTATAACAAACAAATGTTATTGAACAAAGAAATTTAATTACATTTTTCTTGATCACTTATTTTTCCTTTTTAACTGGATTTTATATGTATATGTATTATAATTATTGAATAAATAGTGCTGACCAAATGTAGATGTACAATTTGGTTTAAATTGTTTTATTCTGTCTTTTTTCTTACTTTTGTTTGTAGGATCTTGAGAGCAAAATAATCAAATTTCTGAAGAATGAACTGGAGAAGTTAAAGAAAATATTACAAAATGAGAACACACAACACTTCGTGAAGGACTTCATTGAGAACAGATCCAGTATCAGAGAATCAGCTCTTGATCTCACACTACATTACCTGAGAGAGATGAAGCAAGATGAAGCTGCTGATGCTCTAGAAGGCAAGAGACTCATGATCATCTGTCTGATTGTCTCTTATAAATGTAGGAGAGAAAATGAAGAATAAAACTATCTATTTTCTGTTCCTGTGTTTAGATGAGCTGTTCTTCATTCCTCAGCTGAAATGTGGCCTAAAGAAGAAGTATCAATGTGTGTTTGAAGGAATGGCGAAGCAAGGCGACTCCACACTTCTGAATAACATCTACACAGATCTCTATATCACTCAGGGTGGCAGTGAACAGATCAATACTGAACATGAGGTCAGACAGATTGAAGTTGCTTCCAGGCGTCATGAAGCACAAGAGATACAGGTTGAATGCACACATTTGTTTGAAGCTCCTGAACAAAACAAGGAGATCCGAACTGTACTGACAAAAGGAGTCGCTGGCATCGGGAAATCAGTCTCTGTGCAAAAGTTTGTTCTGGACTGGGCTGAAGGAAAAGAAAATCAAGATATCAGCTTCATATTTCCTCTTCCATTCAGAGAGATGAACTTAAAGGAGAAAGAAAAACTAAGTTTGATGGACCTTATAACTCAATTTTTCCCAGAGACAAAAGGACTGAACCTTACAAGAATGAATCAGTTCAAAGTGCTGTTCATCCTTGATGGACTGGACGAATGTCGCCTTCCTCTGAAGTTTGACTGTAATGAGACGTGGCGTGATGTATCATCACCAGCCTCTCTGGATGTTCTCCTAACGAACCTCATGAAGGGAAATCTGCTTCCTTCTGCTCTCGTCTGGATCACCACCAGACCAGCAGCGGCCAGTAAGATTCCCCCTGACTGTATCGACCGGCTGACAGAGATACGAGGATTCAGCGACGCACAAAAGCAAGAGTACTTCAAAAAAAGATTCACTGATCAGAATCAGGCCAACACAATCATAGATCATGTTAAACAATCAAAGAGTCTCTTTATCATGTGCCACATCCCAGTCTTCTGCTGGATTTCAGCCACTGTTCTCCAGAACATTCTGGAGGAGAAAATAAATAATGATGTGAAAAACACTCAGGCTGATGAGATCTCTAAAACACTGCAGGAATCAAACACTGAAGACACTCCCAAGACTCTGACACAAATGTACACACACTTTCTCCGCTTTCAGATCCAGCAGAGCCGCCGAAAGTATGATGGAGAATACACACCAGATGTTTCCTGGGATAAAGACGCCATCCTTTCACTGGGGAAACTGGCATTTCATCAGCTGGAAAGAAACAACCTGATCTTCTATAACACAGACCTGGAAGCCTGTGGTATTGACGTCTATAAGGCATCAGTGTACTCAGGCATGTGTACCCAGATCTTTAAGGAGGAAACAGGGATCGTTGTTGGTACCATGTACTGCTTTGTTCACTTGAGCATTCAAGAGTTTATTGCAGCGCTTTATGCACATCTGTTTCTAGACATCAACAAGACAAGTGTGTTTGATCATGAGTCTACAGAACAGGAAAACAGAAATGAAACCATGATTGATTTTCTCAAGACTGCAGTGGACAAGGCGCTGGAGAGTGACAATGGACACCTGGACCTTTTCCTTCGCTTCCTCCTCGGTCTGTCACTCCAGTCCAATCGACGACTCTTACGGGGTCTGTTGACACAGCGAGGCGGCAATGACCAGAGCAACATGGGGATAGTTCGACGACTCTTACGAGGTCTGTTGACACAGCGAGACGGCAATGACCAGAGCAACAAGGAGATAGTTCAGTACATCAAGCAGAAACTAGAAGATAATCTTCCTGCAGAGAGATCCATCAATCTGTTCTACTGTCTGAATGAACTGAACGACCAAACTCTGGTGAACGAGATTCAGGCCCACCTTAGCAAAGGAAGTCTCTCATCTGGTGACCTTTCACCTGCCCAGTGGTCTGCTTTAGTCTTTGTGTTGTTGACATCAGAAGAAGAGCTGGAGGAGTTTGAGCTTCAGAAATTCAAGAAATCAGACGAGTGTCTCATTAGATTGTCGGCAGTCATCAAAACCTCCAGAAGAGCTCTGTAAGTATTTTAATATATTTAGTCATGTTTTACTCTCATCTGAAAAATGTCTTTATCTACATTACTCTATAGTGATTCCCCATCATGAACATGAACCTATCCCTGTAGAGCCTGACATATGAAATAATAGTCTGAAATTTGTATTTTTTTAGGGGAGACAGTTTATCAAACCTTTAGAAAAAATATAAAAGACCATGTAAAAATGTTTGCATGTTTTGTATCATATGATACACCAGACTTTTATGACTTATATAGAATTATATATTAGCTCATACTCATACTTGAGGGAAAAAAGTACATATTTTATTCATATACCCAAACTGGGGGAAAGAATGTAATTTGGTACAGATTGTATTTGTATTGCCAAAATGAAAGATGCATTTCTGAAAGGTTATAATACAAAATATTGAGATTTTTATAAAACAGGCTGCTTAAATAAAGTATATACATTATCGGTTGTTACTGTATCTCCCAATAATTTGATATTTTAAATTATTCGTTTATTTAAAAAGTGTTAATGAATAAAAATTATAATGGAAAATATATTTAATATTTATTTTTTGAAAAATGTGTTGAATGCGCTCCATCTTATTTTGTGATGTTATTTATTTCCCTTGTAGGTTAAATGATTGTAACTTAACAGACAAAAGCTGTTCAGCTCTGGCTGCAGTTCTTGGATCAGACACCAATCTGAAAGAGCTGAACATGAACAATAATAATCTGCAGGATTCCGGAGTGAAGCTGCTCTGCACTGGACTGAAGAAGTGTGAATTGAAGATATTGAGGTAAGTTGAGCCACAGGAGTCACATGACTTGATAGTCTTGGTTACAAATGTACCCCTCATTCCCTAATAGAGGAAACAGAGACGTTATGTTAAAGACTGACAAATGGGGTCTCACTTGGGAGCCCCAATCACTGGCACACATCCACTCATTCAGGTTTATGCTGAGGAGCCAAGACGGGGTCCCAGCCATTCAGTGGGATGGTTCAGGGTTGTGGCAGGAGGTAATAGGTTTACAGGTTAACAGACTAGCGAAATACTAGCGTGTAGTGCTAGCGATAACGATTTAGATAAAAGCTAGCAATGTCAGTTTAATGTGATAGGCAATATTAGACAATATCTAATATATGTTGATGAGTGAGTTATATTTAGCCATAAAAACAACAAGGAATTATAGTAAATAGTGATTCAAATCAGAAAGCTATACAGAGCTTACATACACAGACCAGCAGCAAGGCAAAATGCTTAAAAATAATTTCAACAGTTTAAACTAAAACACTTTCAAAAAAATTTGTGCAAGCATTTTCACCTTAGTATTTTGTGATCTGGTGAAAAAAAGATGAAGATCTCTCTTCCTCTGTCTGATTTATTTGCTGCTGATGAAGATGATGTGACTTTACAGAATAAAGAGTTTTCTTTTCTTCTGTCTTATTTTCTGCTCTCTCTCTCTGCTAATGTAGGTTAAGCTGGTGTTATATGACAGAAGAAGGTTGTTCTGATGTGACTTTAGCTCTGAAATCAAACCCGTCACACCTGAGAGAGCTGGACCTCAGCGGGAATAAACTAGGAGACTCAGGAGTGAAACACCTCAGTGATCTACTGATGAACCCACAATTCAAGCTGGAGAAACTACAGTTAGTATCATTATACTGTACAGCAATTACAGTGTGACTGAAGTTTATTTATTTGAAGGCTTATGTTTTATTGTTTATAACACTGCACTTTCTGGGTTTTCCCTATTTGTCACATTTTTATGTGTTTTTTAACTAGTTAGTTATTGTTTAATTTCCAGCATTTGATACAATGTACTGATTGTGTACATGCGGAAATCTGCCTTTTCAACAGAAAATAAAGAATAGAGACGTCAAATAAATAGTTAAAATGAAAGAGAAGAAACAGTATCTTCCAGCACACAGAACTAGTGTAACTGGGTTTCAGAACAGACTATTGGAAACTAAATGCCTGCAGAAGCTCTTCAATAACATTGTAACCCACTTCAGAGTATGTACACACTAGGTTCATAGGAGCTGAGAAGTAAAGTAATATCCAAGCAACACCAATGTAACGTTTTGAAATGTGTAAACTTTTAGTTCAACAAAATATTTCAAACACTTCACTACAATTATGTGCACACTAACTATGTGCCCAAAATAAATTTAGAATAAAATAAAATAAAATGTCCTTCTTGAAAATGTTCCTTGGAAATCATCCTTAGGAATCCCAGAGGTCAATCCAGAGTTCGAGTCAGTTAGTCAAAGGGGAATAGTCAAAGTCAAGGGGTTAAGTCAAAGGGTTAAGTCAATATTCGAAAGGGAAAATCTTGTTGGTGCCAGTTTGGTGAACTGACACAATCATACCACAGGCTTCTGGAATGCAGTGGTGAAGGTTCACGGCTCATTGGGAAGGCTCGCCATTAGGGCTGGACGATATATCGGATGACATTGTTCTTCTTCTTCTTCTTCTTCTAATTTATTGGCGGTTGGCATACCAATTTGGTGCATTACCGCCACCAACTGGATGACATTGTTATGCGCATCTCGTCAGTAAAGCCGGTTCCTTGATTAGTTGTAAATCGCCATCACCTTCTATCAGATGGAGTGGCATTTACTACACAGAGCCGTAGTTCACTGACAAGCTGAGCCATATCGCATTAATTATCGCAGCGATTGTTTGGATTTATTTCCAACACAACATAATCCAAAGATACACAACAAATGACAAAAAAGCACATTATTGAACAGAGACAGATCTAAAGACCTTTGTGCCATTCCTGAAACAGAGTAGGCTACATACCTGTTATCTCCAAGGTGTTTGATTTGTGACTTTACCATGTTCATGTTAAGAGACTCACGTGAATGTTGAAGTCAGCAGAACTCGTGATTCTTACTAGGACTGGTTGTTAAAGATCCCTAACTTTCAGCACAACAATTGAATGGGATGTCATCTTGGGTGGGGTGAACTTTGGCACAGAACTCACGGTGCCACCAGTGCGACACATCTTCAGTTGTGTGCCCGACCTCATTGGGTGTTTCGGCCACTTATCACAAGACACCCTCCGCCGGGGTTGGCCCACCACGGGTTGATCAGATCCGGGTGTGTGTCGCACGGTGGTGGCACCACGCGATCATTTGGCAGCCCATGTTGCGTCCCTACGTTTCAGCCACAGCCAGTGACTGCTCCGTTCCGCTGCAGTGGCAAGTTCTTTGATTGCCCTCCGTTGGGACTGCCCTCTGATCCCTACTTCCTTTAAGAGCCTTGTGGTAGAGCTGGCTACAAAACCCCTGCATCCCACCTCCACTGGCCACACTTTCACATTCCAGCCCCGTTCCTCTGCTTCAGCTGCTAAGTTGGCATATCGCAGCCTCTTCCGTTCGAATGCCTCATCAATGGCATCCTCCCATGGGACAGTCATTTCAACGATGAAGACACGCCGGCATGACTTGGACCAGAGGACAAGGTCTGGGCGCAGGTTGGTTGCTGCAATTTCGGGTGGGAAGTTGAGCCTCTGATTAAGGTCTACTCGCATTTCCCAATCCCGGGCTGGGTTCAGTGGGCTAGAGTTTGGGAGTGATGGCTTAGTCCCCTGTTTCTCCCCTTCCCTCATGAAGGTTGTTCTCCGTGGGATGGTAGTTTGGGCATTTAGAGGCGTGGCGTTGGTGGTTACCCTCTTGTTCTCAAGTTCGGCAGCCAAGCACCTCAGCACTTGGTTGTGGCGCCAGGTGTACCTTCCTTGAGTTAGGCTGGTCTTGCAACCCACCAGGATGTGTTTAAGCGTTGCTCTGGCTGCACACAGGGGACAGGCTGGGTCCTCTCCATACCAGAGATGTAAGTTGGTTGGAGAGGGCAGGACATCGTAAGTAGCTCTGATGATGAAACTTAGCCTATTAGCCTCCATGCCCCACATCTCACTCCATGTGATTTTTCTCCTCTCCACGCCATCCCACTTCATCCAGCGGCCTTGCTGGGCTTGGGAGACTGCCTTGGCACACCTGGCTGCTTCCTCTTGGTGGCGCACCTCCTCCACCACCATGTGCCGCCGTTCGGTTAGAGTAGCCTTTTGCCATGTGGGATTTGCTGCTTCCAATCCAAGGCCCCCTCTGCCATGTTGGACATGCCCCACTATATCTCGATGTCTGAGGGCAGCCTTTGCCGCCGCAACCGCTGCCGCCGGCTTCCATTTCCTCCCCGTTGCTAGGGTAGGAGCAGCACCTCTGACGACTGGATCCCGGGATTCTGTCAGAGTCATTTCCAGCCTTGATTTAGCACATTTGTACTCCTCCACCAGGCTTGGGATTGGCAGGGAGAGGGCTCCGTTGCCATACAGGCCAATGCTGGTAAGGCATCTCGGCAGTCCAAGCCACTTCCTCACTTGTGCATTCACTAATCTCTCCAGTCGAATGGCATGGGATAGTGTGACCTCATAGATAGAAATTGGCCACATGAGACGGGGCAGCAGCCCAAACTGAAAGCACCACAGCTTCAGCTTCCCTGGGAGAGCAGTGTTGTCGATCTTCTTGAGGCCGCTGATTGTATCCTACCTGAGTTGCTCCACCTGCTTCGAGTCTTTGAGTTCTGCGCTATACCAGCGGCCGAGGCTTTTGATGGGCTTCTCCAGAACTGTTGGTATTGGCTCGTTGTTGACCTGGAACCTCTCATTGGTAAGCTGGCCCTTGATAATGGAGATACTGCGGGATTTGCTGGGTTTAATCTCCATTCTTGCCCATTTGATGTTTCCCTGGAGTTTATCCAACAGGCGTTTGGTGCATGCATTTGTTGTTGTTATTGTCGTCATGTCGTCCATGTACGCCCTGATTGGAGGAAGACGCAGCCCGTTCTTCAACCGCTCCCCTCCTACCACCCATCGGGATGCTCGAATAATGAGCTCCATCGCCATGGTAAACGCCAGTGGAGAGATAGTACAGCCCGCCATTATGCCTATCTCGAGGTGCTGCCAGGCAGTTGTACTGGCCTGTGCTGTCACACAGAATTGAAGGTCCTGGAAATAGGCTTTGACCAGCCTTGTGATACTCTCTGGGACTTGGAAGAAATTGAACGCAGTCCACAGAATTTCATGCGGCACTGACCCAAAGGCATTGGCAAGATCCAAGAAAACCACATGCAGGTCTTTCTTCTCCTTCTTGGCTGTCTGTATCTGGTGCCAGATGACATTTGTGTGTTCCAGGCATCCTGAGAATCCACTTATCCCTGCCTTTTGCACTGTGGTGTCGACAAAGTTGTTCTTCTGCAAGAACACAGACAGCCTCTGGGCCACAACACTGAAAAAAATCTTTCCTTCCACATTCAGGAGGCTGATCTGGCGGAACTGATCGAGGGTTGAGGACTTCTTTTCTTTGGGAATCAGGACTCCTCCTGCCCGTCGCCATGCCTTTGGTATAACTCCTTTTTCCCATGCCACTTTCATGAGCTTCCAGAGGTACTTCAAGACGCCTGGCGCGTTCTTATAGAGCCTATATGGAACACCATTGGGCCCAGGGGCTGAAGCTGTTCTTGCCCGCTTTACTGTGCTCTCCACTTCGCTCCAAGTAGGAGGTCTTACTTCCAGCTGGTGCTCGGGTGGTTGAATTGGCGGCATATCATCCGGGATGCTGGCTGGCACATGCCTCTGATTGTCAGAGTAGGTCTTCCTCAGGTGCTTCTCTAGTTCCCTTAAGGGTACTTTGAGGGTCCCTGTTTTCTCCTTGACAAAGAGGTCTTTGACAAACTTGTAGGGATCTCTGTAGAAAGCAGTCCTCATTCGTTCCTTCTTCTTATGTTGTTTTCTAAGGCATTCTGCTCTTCGCAGTGTTGCAATACGCTGCTTGATGTCACCCTGTAGTGCCTCAAGTCCTCTCCTTTCCTCTTCTGTGGCCTTCTTCCATTGTTTCCTCAGGTTCCTTCTTTCTTTCACCAGTCGCTCAATCTCTTGTTGTCTCCTGGACTTGAGCTTGACTGATGGGTTCTTCTGCGTCCCAAGGTTTGGGGTTGTACTTTTCACCCCAAATCTCACTGCTCCATAGTTGTAAATGATCTCACCAATCTTGTTCAGCTTTCTTTCCACACACCCTTTCAGACCTTCTAAAAGATGGACGAGGTCTGTGTCTGTGGTTTCCCACTCCTTTTTCTGGCAGGATTTGGGCCACAATATTTGAGGCTTCCTTCCATTCATCTTCCTCTCTACTGCTGTCTGTGGCTGGATGGGCTCTGGACTCATGTCCGTTGGTGACTCTGTGCTTGGTTGAGCTTCGTCTGGGGTTCTGATACCCTGTGGACTGTGGTGAGTATCCTGCCTCTGGGCTTCACTCGACTGATTTGCCCTACCTCTGAGGAAGTAGTGGTCAATGCGAGGCCCCTCGCTAGGCTCTCTCAGGCACTTTTTCCTGCCCTGGTGGATCTTGAGACCCTTCTCTGATGTTATCTTTTTCCAGCCACAGATGCAGCTTTGAAGCTTGTGTCCTGCCAGTGCTGTTACTCCATCAATTCCCGTGCTGAACATTTGATTCATTGTCGTTTCCATTCCAGGGTCTATTACCATGTGATCAGCCGACGAGTCATCTTCCGCCCCCGCTCTCGCAGACTCAAGGGGTATTTTTCCTTTTAAACTTTTCGTAGCCATAGTTGGGTGGATCCAAGCCACTATATAGTGCAAGGCTCCTGCTAACACGGGTAGCTAACCCGTGCCAGCCCCGTTGGGGTCTGTTCCCTCCTGCCAGCAGTCTCTTCAGGCTGTCACCAGGTCTTTCCCGGGTTGTCAGCTGCCCTTTCACAGCAGTCACTGGTTTTTGACACCAGATATCATGATTCTTACTAGGACTGGTTGTTAAAGATCCCTAACTTTCAGCACAACAATTGAATGGGATGTCATCTTGGGTGGGGTGAACTTTGGCACAGAACTCACGGTGCCACCAGTGCGACACATCTTCAGTTGTGTGCCCGACCTCATTGGGTGTTTCGGCCACTTATCACAAGACACCCTCCGCCGGGGTTGGCCCACCACGGGTTGATCAGATCCGGGTGTGTGTCGCACGGTGGTGGCACCACGCGATCATTTGGCAGCCCATGTTGCGTCCCTACGTTTCAGCCACAGCCAGTGACTGCTCCGTTCCGCTGCAGTGGCAAGTTCTTTGATTGCCCTCCGTTGGGACTGCCCTCTGATCCCTACTTCCTTTAAGAGCCTTGTGGTAGAGCTGGCTACAAAACCCCTGCATCCCACCTCCACTGGCCACACTTTCACATTCCAGCCCCGTTCCTCTGCTTCAGCTGCTAAGTTGGCATATCGCAGCCTCTTCCGTTCGAATGCCTCATCAATGGCATCCTCCCATGGGACAGTCATTTCAACGATGAAGACACGCCGGCATGACTTGGACCAGAGGACAAGGTCTGGGCGCAGGTTGGTTGCTGCAATTTCGGGTGGGAAGTTGAGCCTCTGATTAAGGTCTACTCGCATTTCCCAATCCCGGGCTGGGTTCAGTGGGCTAGAGTTTGGGAGTGATGGCTTAGTCCCCTGTTTCTCCCCTTCCCTCATGAAGGTTGTTCTCCGTGGGATGGTAGTTTGGGCATTTAGAGGCGTGGCGTTGGTGGTTACCCTCTTGTTCTCAAGTTCGGCAGCCAAGCACCTCAGCACTTGGTTGTGGCGCCAGGTGTACCTTCCTTGAGTTAGGCTGGTCTTGCAACCCACCAGGATGTGTTTAAGCGTTGCTCTGGCTGCACACAGGGGACAGGCTGGGTCCTCTCCATACCAGAGATGTAAGTTGGTTGGAGAGGGCAGGACATCGTAAGTAGCTCTGATGATGAAACTTAGCCTATTAGCCTCCATGCCCCATCAGTGGCATCTGGTCCCTGTAAAAAAAATCTAAAAACATGCTGATTTCCAGAGAAACTGTAGGGCTACACGATTTTGGGAATACATTTTAGATTTTTCTGGTTACAATTGCTTTTTAAAATTTACAAAATAGACACACACGCACACACACACACACACACATATATATATATATATATATATATACACTCTTGAACAAAATCTTAAGACCGGGGGAAACATTGCAAGTATTCGCATTTCGCACTGGTGGATCATAACTGGGTTGCAAGTACTGCTTCAAAATGCCAAAAGAAGAAACAGGAGCAAGAGACAAAAAATAGAGAGTTGGCAATTTATTGAAAACTGCATTTAAACTTAAACAGGCTGGTCATCAGCTGATCAAAAGTTTAAGACCATAGGCATAAAAAGGTCAAATCTGCACAAAAATATGGCTTTCGTGTCATTGATCTTCAGGCGGTCACACTGTCATGATCTCCTGATGGCAAAGGCAAAAAGGCTTTCTCTCTTTGAACGTGGCAGGATTGTTGAGCTGCACAAGCAAGGCCTCTCGCAACGCGCCATCGCTGCCAAGGTTGGACGCAGTAAGACAGTCATTTTACATTTCTTAAAAGATCCTGAGAGTTATGGGACAAAAAAGTCAAGTGGTAGACCCAAAAAAATTTCACCTGCACTGAGCCGCAGGATCCGACGGGTTGTCCGTGAAGACACAGGTCGATCCTCGACCCAAATTAAGGCACTTACTGATGCTGACTGTAGCCCAATAACCATAAGACGTCATCTACGAGAGAAGGGCTTCAAGAACAAAAAACGTCTTCAAAGGCCACGTCTCCTCCCACGCCACAAGCTTGCCCGTTTGGAATTTGCAAGGGAGCACCAAACATGGGACATTGAAAGGTGGAAGAAAGTTTTATTCTCTGACGAGAAAAAATTTAACCTGGATGGTCCTGATGGCTTCCAACGTTACTGGCATGACAAGGAGATCCCACCGGAGATGTTTTCTACGCGGCACAGTGGAGGAGGCTCCATCATGATTTGGGGTGCTTTTTCCTTCAATGGGAAAATGGAGCTTCAGGTTGTCCAGGGGCGTCAAACGGCGGCTGGCTATATGGACATGTTGCAGCGGGCATCCCTCTTGACTGAGGGCCCCTGTCTGTGCGGTAATGACTGGGTCTTTCAACAGGACAACGCTGCAATTCACAACGCCCGCCTGACGAAGGACTTCTTCCTGGAGAATAACGTTGCTCTTTTGGACCATCCTGCGTGTTCTCCTGATCTAAATCCCATTGAGAACATTTGGGAATTGATGGCAAGGGAAGTTTACAAAAATGGACATCAGTTCCAGACCGTGGATGCCCTTCGTGAAGCCATCTTCACCACATGGAGCAACGTTCCCAGCAGCCTCCTGGGAACAGTCGCATCAAGCATGCCGAAACGAGTTTTTGAAGTGATCAACAAGAACGGTGGGGCTACTCACTACTGAGTCCTTTTTTGACAGTTTTAGTTCTGTTGTAGGTTTATTTTTGGGCTATGGTCTTAAACTTTTGATCAGCTGATGAACAGCCCGTTTAAGTTTAAATGCAGTTTTCAATAAATTGCCAACTCTCTATTTTTTGTCTCTTGCTCCTGTTTCTTCTTTTGGCATTTTGAAGCAGTACTTACAACCCGGTTATGATCCACCAGCGCGAAATGCGAATACTTGCAATGTTTCCCCCGGTCTTAAGATTTTGTTTAGGAGTGTATATAAGGAACACCAGGTTTGTTGTGCCTTGGCTATGTGTAGTGCTACATAAAATAATAACAATAGCCTATAGCAGGCAGTCTATAAATCGTTAAAAAGGAACACTTCAGTAACACTACACTAGAGAAAAATATATTTATTATGATATGTTACTTCAATGTCATTTCATAACATCATAACGAATGGAAACATTTGGAGTAAAAACATAAAGCCTAATGTGTGGCGCGTTTTGCTTTCAAACTTTCACAGCGCGTGCAGAGAACATTTACTGAAGCGATCGAGCCGCCCCAAACTATTGTTAAACACTATTGTTACCATATTATACATCTACGGTTTGAGCAGATATCCACTAACACAGTATTTATAATATTCACGATTAGTGTTGGGTACCGAAACTCGGTTCCAATAGGGAACCGGTTCTGATGTAAACGGTAGTAACCAGACCGAATAATAATGAAAATTTCGGTGCCTGACTTTTTTTTACCGCCCCCAACATCTCCAGTTAACCAGCAGAGCATTCATTTCGTTCGTTTGTTAAATAAGAGACGATCTGGCGCTTAAATGTGTTTTTTAAATCAAGTGATCAAAGTGCTCGCGTATGGCTCGCAAGTCGCGCACACCGCACTGTCTTCACTCGGACGCGCGCTTCAATCCGTTGCGGAGAGACTCTATTTGTTCCGGTGAAATCACTCTGCGTGCTATAGAGACACATCTAGTTTGATCGGGTTGCGACATCACAGATGATGCAGCCATTCCTCTTCGTCTAGTAGGCATATTTTAATGCCAACTGCAAATCTTGCATATCAAGTAG
This sequence comes from Semotilus atromaculatus, assembly GCA_031834385.1. Lineage (NCBI taxonomy): Eukaryota > Metazoa > Chordata > Actinopteri > Cypriniformes > Leuciscidae > Semotilus > Semotilus atromaculatus. Next base: position 4,451,849 of record JAULUF010000044.1, on the reverse strand, counting down.
GCTAGCAAACACCGTTGCCATTCAACAGCGAGTGTGACAACGTGTGCAAAATGTTTTAACAAAGTTCCAACACTTTATACGAGGCTATACTGTGTGTGTTAAATATTTCTGCTCAGTGTCAGATATTTCTCTGCTTAAAGTAGTCATAACGGACAAAATGTTTATCTTAACTTAAAGGAGAACTCCGGGCAATTTTTAAGTTAATCTTGATCGTTAGACCTTTGTGAGTATTGTCTATAGAAAAAAAACGAACCGGATTGGTGCTTGCGACGCGGAGCTGCGACCGCGAATGCCCAGAGCTCCCACTCAGCTAAAACGGCAGCTCTGGGGGCATATACATAAAGAGCGTTTTTGTGCCTCTTAACAGACACAAAATGCAATTAAAATGTCTGTCCAACATGAACAGGGGCCTTACCTGTGAACAAGATGCGTTTAGCAACTTAGCCATGGTTTAAATCGTGTTTTAGACAGCAAGCTGTAGTCTCGCGCTGAAGTCTCGCTCCTCCCACCTGGACTCGCGCTGAAGTCCCGTGATCTCAGTTGTAGCCGGGAAAGGTCAATAGTGTCCAGGTGGGAGGAGCGAGACTTCAGCGCGAGACTACAGCTTGCTGTCTAAAACACTATTTAGGTGAATTTAAACCATGGCTAAGTTGCTAAACGCATCTTGTTCACAGGTAAGGCCCCTGTTCATGTTGGACAGGCATTTTAATTGCATTTTGTGTCTGTTAAGAGGCACAAAAACGCTCTTTATGTATATGCCCCCAGAGCTGCCGTTTTAGCTGAGTGGGAGCTCTGGGCATTCGCTGTCGCAGCTCCGCGTCGCAAACACCAATCCGGTTCGTTTTTTTTTCTATAGACAGTACTCACAAAGATATAACGATCAAGATTAACTTAAAAATTGCCCGGAGTTCTCCTTTAAGTATTTTACATCGATTATTAAACGGCGCAATTTTTCATTTAATCAGAAATCATAAAATCTTTAAATTAATATTGTGTCCAGTTTGGCCCTGTAAATAAAAGGGTATTATTTTTTGACAAAGTGTGTACGGTTTCGTTTTCTTAAGTAGGCTACCGGTTCAAGAACCGTTAAAGAGTAGGTACTGGTATCGGATAAAACCCAACCGATACCCAACCCTATTCACGATAGAGTAAACACTGATATGAGCCTACTTTTATCATGCTGTTTTATTATCGAACCTAAAAACATCCTCGATCGTGTCGTACATGTATATAAATTTAGCATTGAAAGGTTGCCTACCTGTCTAGTTCACATTTCAACATATTTCTGTCTACATATAGATACACATACATGTACAACATTAGGCTTTATGTTTTTACTCCAATCTCATTTCATAATGTACATTTTAGTCTGACACCAGTTTAACATGTCTTACCTTAAAAATCTTCTCATCTTCAAATCGCGTTCGTCTAATTCTTCTGAGGTAAATCCAAGTGAAACAGCACAGCACAAACAAAGTCTTCCAAACTCTAGGAAAAGCTGAGTAAGCTACGTTACTGAAGTCGCTGATTTTTTGTTTTGAGGTGAGGAGGGCGTTTACAGCTCTGCGTTCCTCCGCGTGGATCATTTGCATGCTCACATTAAAGTTAATGAGGACCTGTTTGAGGACCTGTTTGAGAAACTGTACATGTCGCTGCTTTCATATGGATTACTTAAACAGAATATTTGTTTTTTATATAATTTACATCATTTAAAAATAGAAGTGTTGTAAAGACATAAGTTTCTGTGTGACAAACAGTCGCGGAGTTACAGATCATTTTCTGTCGTGTTTCAGAATGAACTTCACATTGAGAGAGACGGCAGAACGCGCATCATGTTTATTTTTTTATTTTACGAAAAACAAAATATTTTGTTTTTATTATGAGTGTACCCAAATAAAAGAAGACATTTAACAGTTTTGAATGATGTATAACATTTATATGTAAGATTAAAATCAACAGAGTATTTCTGAGGTTTTTTTGCACTGATAAGAAAAAAAGTGAGCTGGTATCTCCGGCGCGACCGCCGACCCCAGAGGGTTAACCATATTGGCGGCTCTGCTTTGTGCAGAGGCAGTGCTGGGTAACAGCAGAGGGACTCTAGCCTTCATGAGGAAGGACAGTCATAACCGCAGGGTCAACATGGTCCTGTTCTCACAGTGAGGACATGAACCATCCACAAACACTATCTCAGCACACTCTTAGCCCAGACATGTGAGATCGTGGCCATCAGATGAGGACAGGAAACAACCGCATCCGAAACACACGGACGGAAAGGCATCTTAAAAAGACGCTCAACATCAATTTTGCTCTTTTAGGGAAACTGCTCTTTATGCTGAAGCGCCCAGGGGGGAATCTCTGTTCTCATCCATGCAATACGCCAGCGAAACACCACTGAATGTGCCGTAGACCACCAGAAAGAGGGGCTTCCTTATTGTAGAGGCGACTGAAAGAGCGATCATTCAGATTTATATTGTTCAGGTTTAACTGATTAATCAGCTGATGTTTTCCTCTCTGTTCTAGACTCTCTAACTGCAGTGTGACAGAAGAAGGTTATAAAGCTCTGGCTTCAGCTCTGAGATCAAACCCTTCACACCTGATAGAGCTGGATCTCACAGACAATGATCCTGGACAATCAGGAGTGAAGCAGCTCAATGATTTACTGCAGGATCCACACTGCCAACTGAAGACACTGAGGTGAGATGGGATGGGATCAAATAATTAACAAAATTAGTTTTATATGCAGGCTAAATAATCATAACAAATCTATTATTTTAGTTATACAATAATCTGGACAATTTGTAGCATCAAAATGATCAAGATCAGATCAGATGCTGCAGGTTCTGTCATGATGATGATAACCGTCAACACAGTTTAGTTGTGATACGAGCTAAAGGTCAAATAGACATTATGGGTCAGTATATGTGCTGCTATTCTGGAGAATACCTTGATAATTAACATGGACAATTTTATTTTTGTGCACACTTCTCATCAAAAATTCTAGATAACCTGTTAGTGAAATAGTTTTCTGAACACAATAGTTTTCCACCAAGCCCAGATTCACTGCATCTCTACAGCAGGTCTATGAGTCTCCAGATGTTCACAAACATGCAGTTTCACAAGCCAGTTTTCTCTGTGCTGACGTTTCTCACTCCTCCTGCTTAAAAGACAGAAAGATATTAATTTCACACTCTGTATTCATACTGAAAACCATGATCTAGTGAGCTTTTGTTTCTGTTCTTATGAGTTTGCTTTAGGACTTAGTGTCGCTCTAGTTTCTTTTAAATATATATTTATTTGTGTATTTAAATGTTCAAAGTAGGGATGGGCCGATAGACGATATGTATACATCGTCCATCGTGATGGCTGACAGACATCACGATGTTAAGCTGACATTGCGATGCGATGCAGATGTAGCGCTTTTATTTCTAAATATTAACAAACTTGTTTACCATGTCATCAACTATCTTCTATTCCGATTCTCAAATACGTGTAAGTGAGTTTGTTTTGTCGTTTAAAAAACCTTTATAAATTATCTTGAGTAACGTGAGATTGGCGCCGTCATGTTTGTTTGGGCCAGAAATTCCCGTCTGTTGGATTTATTACAGCTCGTGAATTCATCAGTTTCTCCCAAAATACATGAAAGTAAGTGGCCGGTGAACTGGGAGAAGAATAGAGTTAACTTTATAGTTACTTACTCTGCGTGTCTGATATGAATAAAACCCGTCGGCAAATATATTTGAATGTGTTGCTACTCCTGCTTCCATAGACACCATTGTGTATTTTACAAACTATACATGTATGGTTTTTATGGGTGTAACAATACATCGATATGAATCGATGCATCGATCAAACGTCTGACGATATGATGCATCGATGCCACACATAAAATATCGATATACTGTACCTTTATTTTGACACTCTCCACATCCTCACGTAACTTTTCTCAGCTGAAATAGACGCTTGACAAGATTGACTGAACCCTTTGTCACAAAAGCCGGTATTTTCCACTGTCAAGGAATCGCGAGTTCATGTTTTACAGCAGAAACGACAAGCACCCTTTTTTCTGAACAAACCTCAAAGTCTGTTTTAGCGAATCAGTGCTCAGTATTCAGGTCATGTGACAAGGCTGCAAGTCACTTTGAAAAGACGCCCTAGCTGAGAGGAGTTTCGTCAAAGCTGACTAAAAGTGATCGAGGATGGAGTTCAACGAACTTGATGAACCAGTGATATCTTCTTCGGGATGTAAAAGGAAAATAAAAGCTACAACTTTTTCACAGAATCTTATTAGAATCTTGCTAAAACAGCACGTTAGTGGTGAGGGAAAACCTCTCTGTATTGGGTGTACGTTAATCACAACAACAAAGTTTGACAGGCGTCTATGTCAGCTGAGGAGATTAACGTTAGCCTACATTAACCAAGTGTTTTATTATGTAGGCAATCATAGCAATTACTTGGCTTTGTGTAACTCTGAAACATGAAATGTGGAGTTATCTGCTTTTGCCACACACAAAAAATATAGGCCTATATATAAAAAATACTTTCAATGAACTTTCATTTTATAAAAGTTACCTGTATTTTTTTGATATACAAAAAATTTACCTGATATACATGTTTGGATGCATTAATGAATTAATAAACATAACTGGTTGTGTACACTTGGCACATAAATCTAAATATCGAAAAATGTAATGTAATCGAATCGTAATCGTATATCGCAGAATTTTTTGAGGTATCGGGAAATATCGTATCGCTGGCTGAGAGAATCGATATCGTATCGTATCGTGATGAACCGTCCGATTTACACCCCTAATGGTTTTGCTGTAAATTATATGTATTTAAATGTCTGAAACCTAAAATAAACATTATGTGGTTAAAAACACTGAATAGTTGTGAGACAAGCGCTGAGCGCGTCAGTCTTTGTCTCAGCGCCAGCCACAGCGCGAAAGCACAGTTTGAATCTGGCAGTGATGTCACGTCACTGTACATTCGCTCCTTAGTGGTCAGCTGCTGCAGAGCGGGCCGAAATCAAGATTGCTGATGAGATGTAGAGGAAAATATCTCCGCGTCGTGCCTAACAACGCCCCTTAGCTGTTCTAAATCCACTGTAAAGGCTTTGCGGGGCTTATTGCTTAAGTGAAAAATGAGAATTTTAGCCCCGCCCCTCCTCCCGATGTCATCGTCCATCGCGATGTTTCACTGTACACATCGTCTGATGCCAAATTGGTAGACATCGCCCAACCCTAGTTCAAAGAAACGTGTTACATCTAGATAAGTGACTAGAGCTTGTCTTTATAACAATGATTATTTTTTTAATATATCAATCATTTTTGTAATGCAATGGACATTTAGTTGAGAACTGAACTGACTCTTCTGCAGGTTTTTGAGTCCTGCTGCAGAGGAAGCCTGTCAGTATGTGAATAGAGTTGGGGGTATAAACCCGTTACTCCAGAGAGAGCTGAATCTGAGTGAACATGAACTAGGAGACACACGAGTGAATCAGATCGCTGCTCTACTGCAGGATAAACACTGTCAACTCAACACACTGACGTGAGTATTGCTCATTTATTTATAATATTACTTTACTTTTAGTTGTAATTTTAGCTGATGATAATTTAAAATAATAAAATTAAACAGCCAATTAAAAACACACAATTAAAACGTGATATCAAGCTTGTGCTGGGTGTTAGTGATGGGCGCTTTCGAAACACGTTACAAACTAAACTGAAAATTGATAAAAGAGCACATATTATACAGACACTTGATATTTAATCATATTAGATGTTTAGTTAATTGCATTTGATAGATTTTACTTTGAATAAAACATTTGTAATGGGTTTGTAGAAGGTGTTTTTATGCAGTTTATTGCCAGCGTGTGTCGTTTCAAATGCTTCGAAACAGTGAATAATTTTGCTCAGAAATTGGTTTAATTGATTTGAAGCTTTGAAAAGCTTTGTTTCTCCCATCACTACTGAACGCAAGTGCAGCTTTATTCAAATAAACGTGAACAAAATTAAAAACAACAAAGACTTGACTGAGAAACATGAACGTCACCAACAGCAGTTACAGGGAACAAAGCCAGACAGAAGACAATGGTAACATGAAGGCAGGGCCGTACGCAGGATTTTATAAAGACTGAGGTCCCAAAATTGATGTTGCTAGGGCGGTTCAGGGGAAATGTAGATTTTCCTGATCTACACATGTGCAATTTAAGGTGTTTAAAGGCCAAAAAAAAAAAAAGTATAATAATAGCTTTAAAAGCGTGTCAGTGAGCAGAAGCATACATTATTTGTCAAGCGGAAAAAAGATTCTTAAATATGAGAATCAGGTTAAATGTTGCAATGAATGATCCAAAATACAAAATGGAAATGCAGAAATTGTATGCTTATTGTTGACAGTACACACTCACATATTCGAAACGGGAATGGCTTTAAATTAGAAATGATTCAAGGATTATTTTGCATAGATCTTACATTTCAATCAAACGCCAATGCAATCCTTCTGTGTTTAGAGGTATATGAGCAATTTATATGAGCATCAAAGATCAACTTGTTTCTTTCCTGAATTAATCATGTTTTTGGACTAATCAGTTAAATTAATGGTTCAGTTGTTCACTCATAAAGACAGTCACGTGTCGCCCCCTACTGGCTTAATGATATAAGTTGCGCAAACACAGACAAGTGGAGTAATACAGTGAAAAGTCCCAGTGCTGATACTGGTGAAATATTCAAACACTTGCGAGGTATACAAATATATAATTATACACTACTACTATTATGGAAATATATTTAATTGGTGCTTGTGCTGTTAAATTGAGCTTATAGTTTCCACTGTAATAGCAAAGAACATGTATCTGTGTTAAATATGAATCCATTGTAATAATGTTAATCTCACCCTGGACACAGTATGCAAAACCTGCTCTTCCTCTCTCATCTCCATCACATTCTCTCTTTCTTCTTCTCTCCGTCTCCTTATCTTCTCCTGTATATCTAACTTTATGACCGTTCACTGAAGCGTGTCGTGAAGCGTCTCTGAAAAGGGTTCAGGGGTTGCTCAGGTAGCCAGCTTGAAGCCAATGAGGCTGTCGGTAAGAACAGGTCCAGTCTAGTCACTCAGGTATCAAAGTCTTTATTTCTCATCCAAGCAGGTATGGTATTTGTGTGTGTGTAGGTGTGTGTGCGCGTGTGTGTGCATGTGGTTTCTACAAAGGAACAGAGGAATACAGCGTTTTAGTTACAATAAACAATACATGAGGCATCTACTCATACTTTCATCAAATATACATCTAAATAACTAAGGAACATGCCTAAGCAGGAAATATAGAAATCAAAACGATAAACACATTAGGACAAAATTAATACAGAATAATATTTAAGTATCAAGCAAAGGCACTTACATGGTCAATTACGCACACGCAGGAAAAAAGGAGAGGAGAAAAACTCAGTCCTCTGCACAGTACATCCATGTGCAACAGAAATGCTGCGTCCCAATTCGCATCCGTCCTAAATAGTATTTGAAAATAGAAATAGTACGTCACAAATCGCAGTATGTTGAAATGAGTGTTCCAGAGATACCCGGATGGTCTACTGTATCCGGTCAGAATCCGAAGTGCAGATGCACACTCTAACGGCTGATATTGCCCACAACCCATCGCGCGCTGGACGAGGATTCGATTAGAACTACAAACACGAGTGAAAAGTGTTAAAAAACTACAGACATGGAGGACGCACGAGTCCGGCGGTTATGTAGAGAGGTTTAGATAAAGGGGTTTGAGTGATTAATTAACGGTATCTAACCTGACGAAAGTTTATTTATTCAATGTTGTCTACATTATATTGCATCTGCAGCAGCATTGTGAACTTTTGTAAAGAGATGTTTAGCCATTAACTTTTAAATGCATCATTACATTCAAATTCCAAACACACGAGGAGTCTCCGCATGAAAGACCCGTGACTGGCAGATGAACGTGCTTCTACACTTCTCTCCGAAACTGTAGGAAATTAAATTAGATTGAATGGAGGATTTTAACTGTGACAGGATGATTGACAGGGCAGTTTACGGTGACAGGATGCGCGACAGATCTGTCCGTTAAAGATGACGAAGTAGTATGTCCCAAAGCTTGCCTACTCTTTTGCTACACACTCAAAAGTATGTACTTTTTCTTCACAAAAAGAGTACATACTTTTAGGGCGTAGTATAATTAGGCGAATTGGGTAAATAATAAAGCCCTAATCAGGGGGATCAAATCAAGAGATCAGGTGGGTGGGGCTAGAGGTTAATAGGGAAATTAACAGGCTAGGAGGGGTGTGGCACACACTTTGCACCTTGCAGCTTAAAGGATTGTCTTTCTTTCTTCAGTCGAAAATAAATTAAGGTTTTTGATGAAAACATTCCAGGATTTTTCTCCATATAATGGACTTCAACAGGACCCAAACAGTTCAAGGTCCAAATGACAGTTTCAGTACAGCTTCAAAGGGCTTTAAACGACACCAGACGATGAATAAGGGTCTTATCTAGACAAACCATCGGCATTTCACAAATAAATAAAAAAGTTTAAGTTTTATAAGCACAAATGCTCGCCTTGCTCTGGTCTGTGATGCGCGTTCTGTGATGACTCATGTAATACGCAATTACTTTGAAAAGGTTTCTAGCACTAGATAGGCATTAGCATACTGTGAGGATGAAGGCCATTGTGCCACGTTTAATTCACATGTATTCCTTAAAAAGGCTTTTTGAAGTACTAGGGCAGTAAAGAGTTCTGCCCATATTCACTCAGCCCTACACCGTAAAGGGATGTAGAAATGATGGCGCACTCGCAGAAGCTCTTCGTGCAAGGTGGAATTTATTTACAGTGTCAGAGAGGTTTGTCCACAGTGTAGAATATATAAAAGTGCCCACAAAAAATGACAAAATCATATCGCAACATTCAAATCTGTGTTGGCGCTGCCGCTGACCCGGACAGAGTCGTCATGAAACGGCTTCACAAACAGTCTTTTCAACCTCATAGTATCATGATTTCTGAGATACAATAGTTAAAGTTATCATAGAAGTACTGGGATAAAAGTTTAAAGTTCGAATATAAACACTGATGTCTATGATAGCGATCAAAATAGACTAAATCAGCTTTTGATAGAAACTTGGCACTTAAAATTACACATTTATCGATTAAATTGTTTCGCCACTAGTGACTGTTAAAAAATGTATTTGTTATTGAATAATTTATTAAAGAGAATGTAGTAATGTATATGCTTCTGAAATAGATGTGATAAATTGTTTTTGTAAATATAATTCATCTTATACATCATGTAAAGTCTGTATAAGTGTATGATTTAACTTTTCCTCATCATCTAGTGTTAAAAAAATGCAATATATTGCAATATTGAATCGCAATACTTGTAGAATCACAATTCTTAAAAATGTCCCAATACATATTGTTTCAGCACACAAGTATCGTGATAGTATCGAATCGGGAGATAGGTGTATCGTCCCAGTCCTAGATTTAATACACATACATTAATACCCCATCTATTTGATAATCAATAATAATCCATTATATATACAGTACTGTGCAAAAGTTTTAGATCTGTAAGATTTTTTTATGTTTTTAAAAGAAGCTCACCAAGGCTGCAATTATTTGATAAAAAATACAAAAAAAACAGTAATATTGTGAAATATTATTACAATTTAAAACAGCTGTTTTCTATGTGAATATACAGTAAAGTGTAATTTATTCCTGTGATCAAAGCTGAATTTATCATCATCATTACTCCAGTCTTCAGTGTCACATGATCCTTCAGAAATCATTATAATATGATGATTTGATGCTCAAAAAACATTCATTATTATTTTCAATGTTGAAAACAGTTGTGTACAATTTTTTTTTCAAAATTCTTTGATGAATAGAAAGTTCAAAAGAACAGCGTTTATTTAAAATAGAATATTTTCTAACATTATAAATGTCTTTACTGTAACTTTTGATCAGTTTAACTCATCCTTAATGAATAAAAGTATTGATTTATTATATTTCTTTCCCCCAAAAATAAAATTTAAATTCTTACTGACCCCAAACTTTTGAAGGGTAGAGTTTAATGTTACAAAAGCTTTAGATTTCAGATAAGTGCTGTTCTTTTTTAGTTTCTATTCATCATAGCATCATGAAATAAAAATGTAAAAACTGTTTTCAACACTGATAATAATCATAAATGTTTCTTGAGCATCAAATCATCATATTAGAATGATTTTTGAAGGATCATGTGACACTGAAGACTGGAGTAATGATGATGATAAATTCAGCTTTGATCACAGGAATAAATTACACTTTACTGTATATTCACATATAAAACCGCTGTTTTAAATTGTAATAATATTTCACAATATTACTTTTTTTTTATTTTTTTTTATCAAATAATTACAGCCTTGGTGAGCAGAAGAGACTTCTTTTAAAAACAAAAAATCTTGCCGATCTAAAACTTTTGCACAGTACTGTATATATATATATATATATATATATATATATATATATATATACAGTGAAGAAAATAAGTATTTGAACACCCTGCTATTTTGCAAGTTCTCCCACTTAGAAATCATGGAGGGGTCTGAAATTGTCATCGTAGGTGCATGTCCACTGTGAGAGACAAAATCTAATAAAAAAAATCCAGAAATCACAATGTATGATTTTTTAACTATTTATTTGTAAGATACAGCTGCAAATAAGTATTTGAACACCTGTCTATCAGCTAGAATTCTGACCCTCAAAGACCTGTTATGCCCCGTTTACACGGAGGGAAAACGCAGATATTTCCCTGCGGTTTGGCCTCTCGTTTACACGAAAACCCCGTTTTTATCACAGAAAACGGTTATTTCTAAAAACTCCGGCCAAAGTGGAGATTTCTGAAAACGCCGTTTATGTGTTGCCGTGTCAACTGGGAGAAACGGGGTTTTAGGTTCTCTCGTGTCGATTCTGAGGATTCTGATTGGCTTTATCCTTCTCCCTACACTGCCACCCATAGGTTTGGCATTGTTATGATGGCGCTCGCGGCGTATTTATGCGGGTCGTGTGCACGATGTTTTTATTGAAAACGGAGGGGGGGGAAATATTCGTTTCTCTAAATACCCGGCTATGTGTAAACGTAGCCTTAGTCTGCCTTTAAAATGTCCACCTCCACTCCATTTATTATCCTAAATTAGATGCACCTGTTTGAGGTCGTTAGCTGCATAAAGACACCTGTCCACCCCATACAATCAGTAAGAATCCAACTACTAACATGGCCAAGACCAAAGAGCTGTCCAAAGACACTAGAGACAAAATTGTACACCTCCACAAGGCTGGAAAGGGCTACGGGGAAATTGCCAAGCAGCTTGGTGAAAAAAGGTCCACTGTTGGAGCAATCATTGGAAAATGGAAGAAGCTAAACATGACTGTCAATCTCCCTCGGACTGGGGCTCCATGCAAGATCTCACCTCGCGGGGTCTCAATGATCCTAAGAAAGGGGAGAAATCAGCCCAGAACTACACGGGAGGAGCTGGTCAATGACCTGAAAAGAGCTGGGACCACCGTTTCCAAGGTTACTGTTGGTAATACATTAAGACGTCATGGTTTGAAATCATGCATGGCACGGAAGGTTCCCCTGCTTAAACCAGCACATGTCAAGACCCGTCTTAAGTTTGCCAATGACCATTTGGATGATCCAGAGGAGTCATGGGAGAAAGTCATGTGGTCAGATGAGACCAAAATAGAACTTTTTGGTCATAATTCCACTAACCGTGTTTGGAGGAAGAAGAATGATGAGTACCATCCCAAGAACACCATCCCTACTGTGAAGCATGGGGGTGGTAGCATCATGCTTTGGGGGTGTTTTTCTGCACATGGGACAGGGCCACTGCACTATATTAAGGAGAGGATGACCGGGGCCATGTATTGCGAGATTTTGGGGAACAACCTCCTTCCCTCAGTTAGAGCATTGAAGATGGGTCGAGGCTGGGTCTTCCAACATGACAATGACCCGAAGCACACAGCCAGGATAACCAAGGAGTGGCTCTGTAAGAAGCATATCAAGGTTCTGGCGTGGCCTAGCCAGTCTCCAGACCTAAACCCAATAGAGAATCTTTGGAGGGAGCTCAAACTCTGTGTTTCTCAGCGACAGCCCAGAAACCTGACTGATCTAGAGAAGATCTGTGTAGAGGAGTGGGCCAAAATCCCTCCTGCAGTGTGTGCAAACCTGGTGAAAAACTACAGGAAACGTTTTACCTCTGTAATTGCAAACAAAGGCTACTGTACCAAATATTAACATTGATTTTCTCAGGTGTTCAAATACTTATTTGCAGCTGTATCTTACAAAGAAATAGTTAAAAAATCATACATTGTGATTTCTGGATTTTTTTTTTAGATTATGTCTCTCACAGTGGACATGCACCTACGATGACAATTTCAGACCCCTCCATGATTTCTAAGTGGGAGAAGTTGCAAAATAGCAGGGTGTTCAAATACTTATTTTCTTCACTGTATATATAGGCGAGAGCCGGGACAGTTGAAACACTTTTCAGATAAACTGTTTTTTTTTTTGTTATCAACAACTCACATATGTGTTCTCTTAGTATCATGTGTTATTCGGTAAAAATATAGAATATTTAAGTAAAAATTGACTGAATGGTAGTTGTGCGATTGCAACACGAGTGGGACGGATGAAACAACAGTTTAAACAGTAACTATTCATCTAATGCTTGTTTTTATGAAATATACCTGACAAGTAACTTATGTACATATTGTTACAAACATATTTTGTATTTTATTTTAATTTAAAGGTTCATATTAACATTTTTTGTTCTGTCGCCCAATAAACAATAGGCGATAAGCCTTTGCGCATTTTGGGTAATCTTTCGGTAACACTTTACAATACGGGTGCACTTATATGCATTAATTCATGCTTAACTAATGCACAGATAATCATGTGTTAATGTATAACTCATGAAGAACTAAACCATTAATTAATGATTACTGCATCAGCAACTAATAAAGATTCTAAATGATTAATATATTAAGTAATATATGAATTGTTATTAATTAAATGTGTTGTAGTGAACTTTTTCCTTGTAGAAAAGTTAGAAGCTCAGAAGCAAAGACCAGGAGACGGTGAGGTATCTTTTCAAGCAGGAGTACTTTATTTTGTCGCTGTAGGCATCTCAATCTCGTCTAACTAAAACATAAAACATTGTAGCTTATATTCATTTACGGAGGGGAGGAGTTTTTCCTCGAGGCGGGGAATACATCAAAACAAAACATGTAAATGTCCTGAGCCAGGAGAACAGGATGGAGCAGAGCTTCCCGCACTGAAACAGGCGAGGGGGGAAGACCCTCTCAGCAGGGCCCTTCACATGCTGAGACATGAAGAAACAACAAGTGATAGTCTCAGTGTTGATTTAAGAATCTGCTCAGGCTCTGCTAGCTGACATTCACACTAATAAACTTCCTCAGTTTATATTCTACAGCAGGGATGGGCAACTTCGGTCCTGGAGGGCCACTGTCCTACAGAGTTTAGCTTCAACCCTAATCAAACACACCTGAACAAGCTAATCAAGGTATTCAGGATTACAAGAAAATTACAAGCAGGTGTTTTTTTCAGGGTTGGAGCTAAACTCTGTAGGACAGTGGCCCTCCAGGACCGAAGTTGCCCATCCCTGATCTACAGTATTGGAAATCTAAATTAAACCTTTAATAAATTTGTTTTCCTTCAGTGTCATAATGTATTAGTTCCTAAATAACATATTTTATTAACTAAAAGTGTAAATGAATGCGTTAATTACCACAATTGATCAAAGCAATGTACTTCAACTTCGAATTGTCTGCTTTAATTAATCATTTGCTAATGATTTGCAAATGTATCATTATGTTATGACCTTACTTGTTGAGGCACATGACTATTAACTAATTGTTAAGTGTTACATATTACTTAACGGTTAGTTAATAGTCATGTGCCTCAACAAGTAAAGTCATAACATAATGATACATTTGCAAATCATTAGCAAATGATTAATTAAAGCAGACAATTCGAAGTTGAAGTACATGACTTCAACCCATTGTGGTAATTAACACATTAATTTACTCTATTAGTTAATAAAATATGTTATGAAGTAATTAATACATTATGACAGATTTAATTAATAACAATTCATATATTACTAAATATATTAATCATTTAGAATCTTTATTAGTTACTGATGCAGTAATCATTAATTAATGGTTGAGTTCTTCATGAGTTATACATTAACACATGATTATCTGTGCATTAGTTAAGCATGAATTAATGCTTCTTAGTGCACCCGTATTGTAAAGTGTTACCAATCTTTCTAATAGGCTATTTTGACGAAGACAGACAAATCCGTTTACAATTCAATTTCTTACATTTCTTCCTTGAGTCATATTTGCTAGTTGAATAGCCTGTTATTATGAAGGAAATGAGGTCAACCAGAAGACGATAAATACATTTATTGAAGATTGAACACTTGTTTCAACCGTCCCGACAGCGCCTCCTACCAGTTAAACCTGTTTTTATGGAAGTAAAATAATGCCAAATGTTTTTGAAACAAAAAGCCTGTTGAATTGCACTACTTGAAAAAAATATGCATTGCATTAACCTTGTTTGTTTTTTAATGCATTGTATTTTTAGGACTTGCATTTTTTATTGGCTCAAATTTGACATGGTTGAATATTTAAGCCGTGAATATATTAATTCAAAACATTTCAAATGCATTTTCATTATTAAAAATGCAATAATCCATATTCACCTTTCATATTTCATTTCCAAAATATGAAAACTTTTTACAACATTATGTGTGTGGGGCCCATGTGGGTTTGAAATGGAAAATTGGCTTTGAATGGGATTGTCTGCGGGTTCCATAATGGCCCCATGTTAATTGCCCAGGTGGATTTCATGTAGGACTGCACTTAGTACTAGGCCGGACCCAAGTGGGCAACATGACCCATCTCGGGCCCAGCTGCCAATATTTGTATGTGGGGCCCCTGTGGGTTTGAAATGGGCTGAATTGTCCACGGGTTCAATAATGGCCCCATGCCAACTGCCCACATGGATTTCATATAGGATGGCACTTATGAACAGGTGCCCCCCCCAACATGCACAAGACCCATCTTGGTCCCAGCTTTAGTTTTTTTGTGGGTACTACAAGGTTACTACATGGGCTGAAATACAGGCTGTTAAAAGCCGAATGTGCTCTTGGATGAAATTTGACTGGTAATTCATAAAGAATATTAGGTAACACTTTATTTTACGGTGTCCTTGTTACATATGTTACATGTACTTACTGTAGTAATTATGCATAATTACATGCAACTAACCCTCAACCAAACCCTAATCCTACCCTATCCCTATAGTAAGTACATGTAGTTACTTAATATTACTCTGTACTTAAATATATAATTACACTGTAACAAGGACACCTTAAAATAAAGTGTAACCGAATATTATTTTCCCCCACTTTTGTATTTATGCATTGCATATTGTATGTTCAGGGATGAGATTGATAAGCGTGGTATTTATGACTGGATGTAACTTTTGATACGTTGCAGTAAAAGTGGCTCTCTTTTTGACTGTATCACTGTGGCCAAAGCCCGTCTACGGAAAGCCTGGCCACTCCCTATTAACTCCTATTGTACCGAATTGTGGTTGTAGTTCCCCCAGAGTTCCACTGGGGGCGATCGCCCGAGTGCAGAATGAATGGGAGTCTATGGAGCTAGACGGCTAAATTTGTCTCTTTCACCAAATTGCCGTTGAGAAATCTCAGATTTGATTGTTGGTTTTGCAAGTTCAACATGGATTATAGGTCGAAAGTTGAATGAACGAGTACATATGTCCTTTCGATTTCTTACAGGTTGAGTTGTTGCCCATAACACGCTAGCATTCTGCTATTGATTAGTGGTCGACCGATATATCGGCCGATATTTGGCTTTTTTTACATATCGGCATCGGCCGATAAGTTTTTCTGATTGGCCGATGTGTTGGAAGCGGGACTTTTATTTTGACAGCGCTGCGGACTTTTATTTTGATGAGCGGCGCTAAGAACATCAGCACCTGAGAAGAGAACGGCAGCGCTCTCTCACATTCTCCGTCTTCATTAGTTTATGCTCTGTCAGTCATATAATACTTTGTTAGACAGAACTGGAGGCTACAGGACTGGTAATCAAAGAAAGTAAATGGTATGCGAAAAAGTAATGTGATTGCTTTTATATTATTTGTAACAGAAAAGGCAAACAATCAGGCTAAAATACTTTCTCATTTACCGTCAACATTCAGCAAATGCTCATCAACATAATTACAAATCTCTGAATATCTAATAAACATTTAATTTCACAAACCTTGCAGATTTAATCGAATCCAGCTGTGATATCTTGTGAAGTGTGCATTTGTAGCCGGCATAAACTTGTTCCTGCGAGTGACGGTCCGAAGTTAGTGAATGCGAACAGAAGATCAGCTTCACTGGAGACTCGATCAAAACACTCTAAATCCTTCATTTTAAAATATGCTGTGCTATATCCAGTTGCCCACTGTGTCCTATTCATGTCGTTTTCACTGTGTGATGTAAAATTACGGCCGTTTCACACCAAGCATGAGCGGCGCGTGAGCAGCGCGTCAGTACAACTACATCGTCACTGCAGCTGCAGACGCGCGCGAGTGTTCACACTGGAAGCGTTTGTACAGCGTCACAACAGCGGCTCCCAGGCTACATATAAGGCTAAGCAAGCATTTCTTCTGTGTGAAATCATATTAATTTTGTCCATCAAAAGTGTGCTTTCACTTTAATTGAGCGTGAGCAGCGCAGCAAAAATAGACTCGGAGCCGAAACCCGCTTCACTGCTGCTCACGCGACGCTCCTGCTTGACGCTCACGCGCTGCTCCTGCTCGCGGTGTGAACACACTCATTGATTAACATGCACGCCGAAAAAAATACTTGTCAAAAGTCAAAATAAGTCTTTATTTGAAGAAATATGATTATCAGTTCGCATTAAATTACCAGATTACTGAGTGCCCTGTTACAGTGTTTACTTCCTTTTTTATTCACATATTCATATATTTTTAAACAATTACTTTATTTGTGAAAAATACTGTAATAGGATTGCAGATTCAAGAAGTTGCCATCTAAAGCAGGGGTTTTCAAAGTGGGGGCCGCCAGGGGGGCCGCAGGAAGTTGGAAGAAAAACAAAAAAAAAACCTTTTTTTTCTAAGTACAAATAATGTATATTATTATGAGTATTGTTATGAAATAGCATTATAATATTGTCGCATAGCCTATCTGAACATTATACTTGTAATGCTAATCTTTTAGAGATGCACCGATTGATTGGCTGGTGACCGGAATTGGACGATCTTCATGTGATCGGCGATCGGCCAGTCAGTCTGACATATTATGCCAATTTTATGCCGGTCTGATGCACTCTAGCGCCGCATAATTAACATCGCGCAACATCAGCACCACATGAGCACACGGAGCGCACATATAGGAAACCTCTTGAATTATACGGCCGTTTCAGATCGCAAGCGCGAGCGGCGGGTATTTTTTCGGCGTGCGTGTTATCAATGAGTACATTCACACCGCGAGCAGGAGCAGCGCTGAGCGTCGCGTGAGAAGCGATTTCGGCGCAGAGTCTATTTTTGCTGCGCAGCTCAGGCTCAATTAAAGTGAAAGCACACTTTTGATGGACAAAATAAATGATTTCACACAAAAAGTGCCTAAAATGCACATAATTTGCATGTCTAGTGTGTTTTAACAAGAACTGGAGTAGGGCAGGCTATGTCAGAAAAGAAAATGAAGACAAACATATTTATAGAAAATGTACCCATTTAAACTTGTCTTAATTATTCAGTTTGGGTAAAACTATAAGGTGTTATTTATATATATATATCTATATATATCAAAATAGAAAATAAATATTTGTGTGTGCTGAAAAGTGGTTAGAAAAAATGAAATCAGAATCGGCTAAAATCTGTATCGGCAGGTCAAACTCAATGAAAAATTGAAATAGGCCTAGAAAATTGTAATCAGTTCATCTCTATAATCTTTCTGATAGGCTGGTATCAAACACATAATCTGATGTTCACCTAGAGGTTTTATTTATTTATTTCTACATTTGCCGGTTTAAAAACACTGCAAAGGGGGGCCTTGGCCAGAACCTAATGGTATGTGGGGGGCCTTTTCATGGAAAAGTTTGGGAACCCCTGATCTAAAGTATAGGGCCTAAGCATGTTTATTTTAAAGATTTTTTTCTAATTTATTAAATATTGATTAAAATATATATATATAAAGTATATGTATGTGTGTACTAATATATATATATATATATATATATATATATATATATATATATGTATACACTACCGGTCAAAAGTTTGGGGTCAATACGTTTTTTTTTTTTTTTTTTAAGAAATTAATACTTTTCTTCAGAAAGACGTATTAAATTGATCAAAAGTGACAGTAAAGACATTTATAATAATGCAAAATATCTCTTTTTTAATTAAATGCTTTTCTCTTGAACTTTCAAAGAATCCTGAAAAAAATTAATCACGGTTTGCACAAAAATATGAAGCAGCAAAACTGTTTTCAACTGTGATAATAATCATAAATGTTTCTTGATCATCATATTATAGTGATTTCTGAAGGATCATGTGACACTGAAGACTGGAGTAATGATGCTGAAAATTCAGCTTTGATCACAGGAATAAATTACATTTTACTATATATTCACATAGAAAACAGCTGATTTACATTACAATAATATTTCACAATATTACAGTTTTTTCTGT
Source organism: Semotilus atromaculatus (assembly GCA_031834385.1). Classification (NCBI taxonomy): domain Eukaryota; kingdom Metazoa; phylum Chordata; class Actinopteri; order Cypriniformes; family Leuciscidae; genus Semotilus; species Semotilus atromaculatus. The sequence continues at coordinate 4,433,040 of JAULUF010000044.1, read as the reverse complement.
ATTTTTAATCAAATAAATGCAGCCTTGGTGAGCAGAAGAGACTTCTGTTAAACACATTAAAACTCTTACCGACCCCAAACTTTTGAACGGTAGTGTATATATCGGCTTTATATCGGCCATCGGCCACCCTGCTCTCTAAGATATCGGCATCGGCCATCAAAAAACCCATATCGGTCGACCACTACTAATGATGCTGATGTGTATGACGTCATTGACATTTTAAAATACTTTTTAAAGCAAATAAGTGACTCTAAAAAATCTAACACCCAGCAATCTGTAATTTCTTTGCATCTCCTTTCGAAAACAACATTCAAATTACTAGACAAAAAATGATATCCTGAGAAAAGTGTATTTTGAGGGGTATAGCTCATTCATTCTGCACTCGTCCTGTGAGCGCCCTCATGTGGAACAGAGTGGAACTGCAACCAGTTCAGAAGCCGGAAGTTACTGAGAGTGGGATTTCTCGCCATATTAGACATTCTCTGGTGTGGCTCTCATGAAGAAATAGTGAAGACCACTGCACTAGACAATGGTTTCGTCAGCTTCCGGTTGTGATGCGCCGGCGCGACCCGGTCGTGACGTCATCCGTGGCCGCCGCTCGCTCGTTCGGTTTGGCAGTTTTTTCCCGCTGGAAGACTGACTACGCCACACACACACACAACACAGGGACAAAACGACAAGACAGTGCAGTGTGAGTGTATGAAATGACCAGGATATGAATATGGAAGGGAGAGTGGAGGAATGGGTGAATGTCCATGTGCTTTCAGCATCGCGTGTGCGCGCGCTCCTATGATAGCGGCAGCGAGAGGGAGGAACGAGACGAGGATGAATGAGGTGTGTGTGACTTTATCACAGCTGCAGGGATTAAAGTTCTCCTACGACGGATTTCCATCAATTGCAGGGTTACCGCCTGTCCTAATGTTTTAAAGGGATACTCCACCAGTTTTACATAATAAACTATGTTATTACCTTAACTAAGATGAGTTGATACCTCTCTCGTCTCAGTACCTGCAAAATGGATAACTATATTGTATGGCGGAATACTATATAGCAAGTGCTTGGGAGCACTTTGTAGTAATATCGTCACTCGTGAAAAATCCTCTCCCTCTCATTTGTGTCAATATTACTACGCCGAGTCGAAGTGCTCCCAAGCACTTGCTATATGGTATTCCGCCATACAATATAGTTATCCATTTTACACGCTTAGAAAAGCGCAACGTTTTATTTTGTGTCACCGTTCTTGGTCGAGTTACACTACTCGAGTAACTGTTTATAAATAGGGAAAACTTGGAGGTGTTTTGTCTCTTCTCTGCTTGGATCCTATTGAATGAACTGGGCTAAGCTAAGTGCTAACAAAGTTTCGCCGCAAGACAGCGATTTAGTGCACGCACTGAGACGAGAGAGGTATGTATCAACTCGTCTTAGTTAAGGGAATAACATAGTTTATTATGAAAAACCGGTGGAGTATCCCTTTAAATTCACTTTCATGATGTTAACCCTCTGGGGTCTGAAATCGCGCCGGCGCGATTTGCACAATTTTTTTCACATAGCAGCAAAATAGACTTAAAATACTAATTTTTTGTCATACACACTTAAGATATATGAAAAAATGAACTGTTAAATGTCTACTTTTTATGGGTCCACTTCCAATCGAAATAAAACATTGTACTTTTGTAAAATAAAGAAAATAAACAGGGTGTGCGTTCTGCCTCTCCTTCTCCGTGAACTTTTTTTTTTGGAGCACGTCTCTAAACTTAAACAAAACTCAGTGAATATTATTCACTCAGGCATGAGCAATATATCTTTATAATCATTTAAGTGTGTACTTTTAAATTATCTAATTCAAAACTAAAACAAATATTCTCTGTTTATGTAATCTATATAAAAAGAGAGAGATGTCAGTCGTTCTCATTTCAGCTAATTATCTTTTAATGTGACCACGCCCACAGAGAGCGCGCGCTATTCAAACACAAATGATCTGAGGCAAGCCATGCAAACTGTTAACGCCCACATATCAGCTGGATAAAACACATCAAGTTGAACAAGAATCGTGTACTTTACCTCGTCTTGCTGCGCTCTGAGGAATAATACTATCGTCCTAATCCTGGAACAATTTACCTCAGAAGTCCTGGTAGTTTCATTCCGAGGAGCAACGAATCAAGCTGATGTAGTAAGGTATTTATTCTTAAGAGCTTTGTTATAATCGCGATATTGATAGTGTCTGTAAACCGCAAAAAGACTGTTTAAATATGAATTGTGTGTCTGTGTGTGAATGATGAATGAAAGGCACAGACGCGCACGCGCTGTTGTTTACAGCTGTACAGCGCGCATCTCACACTCGCATAAACACGATATGTTACAGACTAAATATGAATATTGAGACAAGATTTCATTGATTAGTTTTGGATGGATTATAAAGTTTTTACTGTAAAAACAGCCTACTGCCACATTAAATAAGCTTTTGTTCGCCAATTTCTGTTCATATGTTACCTTTGAAATACGTATACTTTTTACAAAGAAAGATTACACTTGAAATATTGATAAAATTGTAATCTTTTTTTTGTTTTGATTTGTTTTGTTTTATTAGTGACAAATTTGGGGAGAGGACACATATTCCAAAACTTTCTGAAAATACAGTATGAGAATTAACTGCACAATTACTAGAAATGTTTACCTTGGATATTATACAATTTGCATGCGTACAAAATATGTGGATAAAGACAAATGTTTTTCAAGTTGTTTCCAACTCTAACTTTGAACCAATTCTGTAGAATATATATTCTTCAGAATTGGTTCAAAGTTAGAGTTGGAAACTGTCACGAATCACACACAGAAGAGAGATCCAAATGCAGTTATTTATTATAGGGTAATCCGTACTCACATCCAGTCCAGGCAAAGGTCAAATCCAATAAAGACAATCCAAGAACATAAAACATGAACAAGAACAGGCAGCAAACAGGAACAGAAGTGTGAGGACATAAGACAAGGACTCCGTCCCGAACACTAACGCAGACAGGGAATATATACACACATCTAACGAGGTGATGGAAGACAGCTGAGTGCAATGAACTGATGAGTGACAGACAGAATGCTGGGAAATGAAGTCAAATGTGAAAGACACCGTGAGAACGAGGACCTCTTGTGACAACCCAGGGAAACACAACCAGACACTGTGACAGTACCCCCTCTCTACGGAGCGGCTACCAGACGCTCCATAACGGACAAAACACACAAAAAAAAACTATACAAAAGTCCAGGCGGGAGGTGGAATGGTGGAGGTTCAGGGGGCGGGACGGGGGACCAGGTCCATGAAGGGGAACAGGGGGAGACAGACAGTCCATCGGGCGGCCAGGGCGGAGACGATCCCTCTGGCGGCCAGGGCGGAGACGATCCCTCGGGCGGCCAGGGCGGAGACGATCCCTCGGGCGGCCAGGGCGGAGACGATCCCTCTGGCGGCCAGGGCGGAGCAGGCTGTGCAGACGGCCAGGGTGAAGATGACAGTCCATCAGGCGGCCACGGCGGCGAAGACCCCTCGGGCGGCCAGGGCGGCGAAGACCCCGGCTCCGGCTCTGGAACAGACACTGGCTCCGGCTCTGGAACAGACACTGGCACGGACACTGGCACTGGCTCCGGCTCTGGGGCAGACACTGCCACTGGCTCCGGCTCTGGGGCAGACACTGGCACTGGCTCCGGCTCTGGGGCAGACACTGGCACTGGCTCCGGCTCTGGGGCAGACACTGGCACTGGCTCCGGCTCTGGGGCAGACACTGGCACTGGCTCCGGCTCTGGGGCAGACACTGGCACTGGCTCCGGCTCTGGGGCAGACACTGGCACTGGCTCCGGCTCTGGGGCAGACTCTGGCACTGGCTCTGGCTCCGGCTCTGGGGCAGACTCTGGCACTGGCTCTGGCTCCGGCTCTGGGGCAGACTCTGGCACTGGCTCTGGCTCCGGCTCTGGGGCAGACTCTGGCACTGGCTCCGGCTCTGGGGCAGACTCTGGCACTGGCTCCGGCTCTGGGGCAGACTCTGGCACTGGCTCCGGCTCTGGGGCAGACTCTGGCACTGGCTCCGGCTCTGGGGCAGACTCTGGCACTGGCTCCGGCTCTGGGGCAGACTCTGGCACTGGCTCCGGCTCTGGGGCAGACTCTGGCACTGGCTCCGGCTCTGGGGCAGACTCTGGCACTGGCTCCGGCTCTGGGGCAGACTCTGGCACTGGCTCCGGCTCTGGGGCAGACTCTGGCACTGGCTCCGGCTCTGGGGCAGACTCTGGCACTGGCTCTGGCTCCGGCTCTGGGGCAGACTCTGGCACTGGCTCTGGCTCCGGCTCTGGGGCAGACTCTGGCACTGGCTCTGGCTCCGGCTCTGGGGCAGACTCTGGCACTGGCTCTGGCTCCGGCTCTGGGGCAGACTCTGGCACTGGCTCTGGCTCCGGCTCTGGGGCAGACTCTGGCACTGGCTCTGGCTCCGGCTCTGGGGCAGACTCTGGCACTGGCTCCGGCTCTGGGGCAGACTCTGGCACTGGCTCTGGCTCCGGCTCTGGGGCAGACTCTGGCACTGGCTCTGGCTCCGGCTCTGGGGCAGACTCTGGCACTGGCTCTGGCTCCGGCTCAGGAACAGCGGACACCGGCTCCGGAACAGGAACAGCCACTAGAACAGTAATGGCCACAAGGACAGACACAAACACAGAAACAAACATTGGCTCCGGCTCAGGAACAGCAGACACTGGCTCCGGCTCAGGAACAGCAGACACTGGCTCCGGCTCAGGAACAGCAGACACTGGCTCCGGCTCAGGAACAGCAGACACTGGCTCCGGCTCAGGAACAGCAGACACTGGCTCCGGCTCAGGAACAGCAGACACTGGCTCCGGCTCAGGAACAGCAGACACTGGCTCCGGCTCAGGAACAGCAGACACTGGCTCCGGCTCAGGAACAGCAGACACTGGCTCCGGCTCAGGAACAGCAGACACTGGCTCCGGCTCAGGAACAGCAGACACTGGCTCCGGCTCTGGGACAGGAACAGACCACAGGAGTGGAGACGGCAGAGCGAGCAGCTCGGCCGGGGCCGGGAGGGGGAGCAGCTCGGGCGGGACTGGCAGATTAGGTTGCTCGGGGACAGCCTCCGGAACGTGAAAAGTCTCCGGATCGGCAGACGTGACGTGAACGGTCTCCGGATCAACAGACGTGACGTGAACAGTCCCTTTTCTCCTCCTCCTACGATGGCGAGACGGTGGCATCGAGCCCACCGCTTCCGAAGGAGTTGCTACCTCTGGCAAGGGCATGGCGGCAATCTCATCATGAGACACAGATGTGACTGGTGTATCCCACTGACTCCGATGATGAAGGTAACTGGTGAATCCCCAAAAGTCCAGGATCTCCAGCCCCTTCATCTCCCACCCAGGCAATGGGTCATTAAGACAGGCATTAAACAAATCTTTTAATGTTGCCTCATTATAGCCCATCCCTCTCGAGAGAGTCCAAAAAGCCTGCGCCAGGCAACCCACCGGCTGGCCCTGCTGGCGTAGTTCTCTCAAATTTTGGACTCGTCCCCTCCTCTCCTTCTCCGTTTTAGGGGGAAGGATACGAACCTCCATAACGCTGGATCTCTATTTATTGACGGAGTCCTTCTGTCACGAATCACACACAGAAGAGAGATCCAAATGCAGTTATTTATTATAGGGTAATCCGTACTCACATCCAGTCCAGGCAAAGGTCAAATCCAATAAAGACAATCCAAGAACATAAAACATGAACAAGAACAGGCAGCAAACAGGAACAGAAGTGTGAGGACATAAGACAAGGACTCCGTCCCGAACACTAACACAGACAGGGAATATATACACACATCTAACGAGGTGATGGAAGACAGCTGAGTGCAATGAACTGATGAGTGACAGACAGAATGCTGGGAAATGAAGTCAAATGTGAAAGACACCGTGAAAACGAGGACCTCTTGTGACAACCCAGGGAAACACAACCAGACACTGTGACAGAAACATCTTGAAAAACATTTCTTTTTCCACTGGGTACCACAAGAAAGTGCGAGGACAATATATATATATATATATATATATGTATATATGTGTGTGTGTGTGTGTGTGTATATAGCTTCTTTTGTCCTCGCATTCTTTGGTACCCAGTGACACACCTGTGTGAAAGGCTAATTATGCGCTCATTATTATGCAAGCCTTTGTCTTCTCAGGTGAGAATCACGCCCACTCGCATATTGCCTTCACAGACAAAAAGTGTCTTAAAAAGTTTAAATCAATGTATTGTTTTGTGTAAATGATTAGGCAGGATGATTTTCAGATCATTTTGAAGCAAAAATTCTAGGCAACAACATCCATTAGTCAAAAGTATTGTGGACACATGTTTAGTGAGTGTTTTGTGGCCGTATTTCAGAGGCTTTAAGTTTTAGTTTTTTCAATAACCATGCATAAACAATATTCCTTCAAAAATACAAACATGTACATACATGTTGCTCACATATTATGGTAGCCCTGTTTGTGCTAAATAGAGTGCAATGACAACTTTGCAATTAATATGTTTATAAGCAACTGAAAAAAACACAAATGTCAGGGCATGTCAAAACATCAAGGACCTCAAAAACCCCTTAGACCCCAGAGGGTTAAGGCCATAAAAATGCTTACATTTCTCAAATAGTGTAATAAATGTGTTAATAAATAATATAATAATGTCTTAATTTCCCTGCGGAGGGGGATGTGATCAAAGCCTGGAGTGGAGCGTTCTGTAATCACTCCGCTCCCAGTCCACTCCGGATTTTACATTCCCGCCCACGGAAAAACTGCTCCGTGCTCACTCCATTTTAAAAGTTATTCTAATATGTCTCTTTTTTTATCATGAACATCCGGGGCCGTATTCACAAAGAATTTTAAGGCTAAAAGTAGATCCTAACTGGTGAATTTAGGAGCAACTCCTAAAAATAATGGGCGTGTCACTCCTAACTTTAGGACTCCTAATTTTTTTCACTAAGACTAATTCACAAATCATTTTAGCCCTAAAAGTAGCACCTAAGTCTGGGACAGCCTAAAAGAAGTCGAGAGGACTCCTAACTCACTAAGACCTATTCACAAAGGATCTTAAACCGCCTCTCGCAGTCGTCCGGGGTCCGCGACACAAACGGGAATACTGCATTGATCTGCAAACAAATCCTCTCCCATCTCACGCTTAGTTTTGCTTGATATCCCAGTGCCAAATTTCCCATTTCTAGCACCAACTGGGCCAGCAGCAGTAACTGATCCTGCGTCCAGTCGGGCTTTCTTTTCCGTTTTGGCGAGTTCATAATCCACCGTCATTCACGGGTGGTACGGGTGGGACATTTCCCCACCACTTTTGAAACATCTCGCGGCACAGATGTACCAATACAAATAAAAAATCTCCAGTTAATTAGCAGAGCATTCGTTTCGTTCGTTTGTTGAATAAGAGGCGATCTAGCGCCGAAATGTGTTGTTTTTTTTAATCAAGTGATGATGTGCTCATTGCCGCTGCAGACAGATATGAGTGGCGCGGATACGGTGTTCTCTTGAGGCTCGCGTGGCGCACGATGAATGATTCAACTATTACATTACTTCAATAGGAGCAACATTTCCTTGCTTTAAGTAGTCTATTTAGGCTAATAGGATGTCAATTAATTAACCAAGCAAGTGTTAATGCGTTGTGAATAACTTTTAAGAGAAAACTCCTAGCTAAAATATTTTAGTGCGATTTAGGAGTACTCCTAGTGATAAGATAAAATTCTTTGTGAATACGGCCCCTGAATTTATAATACTATATGTAACATTTATTATACTATATGTAACGGTTTGGAAGGTATTCTACACGTTTAATAAATATTACACAAAAATATCGTAGTGAATTATTACACAAATGTAGTGAACGCGCCTATAGAGAGAAATGCACATTTTATACGGATTACAAAAGAAAGTAGTCTGTTTCTATTCATTTGGAATTGTTTTGCTTAAAAGTAGACATTTCAAGCTTTATTTATATTATATCAATAATCTATCTAGATCTATATATATATATAATATATATATCTCATGCCTGTGAAGTAGCCTATCCTATACTCTGAGTTTCGGTTCGTGGTATGCAATGATATTATCTGCTATATTTGCTTCTCATTTATTAAATCTAGGTAATTGGTTGACCTTCCCTTACATCTTCAGATGTAATTACAGCCCTAATTAAACACACCTGAACAAGGCAATCACTGTTTTCAGGATTACTAGATAGATCAGGCAGGAGAGTTTTTATCAGGGCTGAAGCTAAACTCTGCAGGACAGTGGCCCTCCACGACCAAAGTTCCCTATCCCTGCTTTAGGCTTTATGTTCACAGAAGCTGCGAGCCGAGCGCCAGTTCCAGCGCGACGCTTCAGTTAACGCTCATACAGTCGAGTCTGGCCTTCAAGATGTAAGTAGCTAAAGCAAACAACTGTTTACGATAAAAGTTTTAAACGAGTAACAGAAATAATCAGTGTGCAAAGACTGTATCAATCAAAGCTCAGCTTTGGGAAGGGAAGATATACAGGAGAAGATAAGGAGACTGAGAGAAGAAGAAAGAGAGAATGTGATGGAGATGAGAGAGGAAGAGCAGGTTTTGCACACTGTGTCCAGGGTGAGATTAACATTATTACAATGGATTCATATTTAACACAGATACATGTTCTTTGCTATTACAGTGGAAACTATAAGCTCAATTTAACAGCACAAGCACCTATTAAATATATTTCCATAATAGTAGTATTGTATAAATATATATATTTGTAAACCTTGAATGTTATATTTCACCAGCATTGGGAGTGTTTGCACAGCTTGCATCATTAAGCCAGTAGGGGGCGACACGTGACTGTCTTCATGAGTGAACAATTGAACCATTAAATTAACAGATTAGTCCAAAAACAAGTTGCTGAAACTGATCTTTGATGCTCATATAAATTGCTCATATGCCTCTGGACTCTAAAGGATTGCATTGGCATTTGATTGAAAAGTAACATCTATACAAAATAATCCTTGAATCATTTCTAATTTAAGGCCATTCCCGTTTCGGATATGTGATTGTGTATTGTCAACAATAAGCATAAACATTTTGCATTTCTATTTTGTAGTGTGGATCATTCATTGTAGCATTTAAACTGATTCTCATGTTTAAGATTTCCATTACACGAGAGTAGATGTTAAAACTTCATGCTGATTTGTACTCGGCTTTCGCCAAGATAAGCAACACTAAGACGTAGCTTTACAGTACACTATGCTTCTCCATCCATTTACGCTTCTTTCCATATGAGGGTGTGACTCCCCTTCTGTCCGGCGTTAACGGCTGCAGTGTACTTGGCGCGTCAGCACACACGACGGCTGCAACTACAGTGTGGTCTCCCTAGTGGACCAACACGACAACCGTCTGGATTGAGCCGAGTAGGGGACATCTCTAGGGTCTTCAAGTGGGCACCTTCCGTCCTCAGTGTTTCGTCGACTAGCCCACGACACCTCAAGAGGGCTCGACAGTGACTCTGGCGTCCCAGAGTCACCCCCCTCCGTCCCCCACTCAACTCAGCCCAGCTTACTGACCTCTACATCCCTCCTGCTGCTGAGACCTAACCACAATCTCACTATCTCTCCGCAACCCAACCAAACGCGCCAACCCGATTGATTAAGGCTGTCGAGCCCCACTGGTGCGTTAAAGCAGTTACAGTGGCAACGGTTCCGTATGGCATACCACCTAACGCAAAACACAATATCTACCCAACCACCCGTCATTCTATACTATACAACCTATACAAATTGTATAGTATACTATACAACCTATACTATACAACCTATACAAATAAACCAACAGACTCTTCAAGTTTTTCAAGAATTCTACGAAACCGTAGCGTGGCGGCCTGTACCTTGCCAGCTAGAATCTTTCCGTCTCAACCACAGCCAGTTGCTGCTCCTTTCTGCTGCTTCAGATAAGTTCTTTACTGTGCGACGCAACTCTTGGCCGCTGAATCCGACGTCCCTGAGGAACCGGGTTGTAGAGTGTGCCACAAAACCTCGACAACCCACTTCCACTGGATAAACCTGGACTCTCCATCCTCGCTGTTCTGCTTCAGTGGCCAAATGAGCATACCGCAGTTTCTTCCTCTCATATGCCTCATCTACAGCATCCTCCCATGGCACTGTCAACTCTATCAGTTGAACAATGCGTGCTGATCCAGACCACAAAACAATGTCTGGTCGTAGGTTAGTGGTGGCAATCTCAGGTGGAAAAATAAGCCGTTGATCAAGATCAGCCAGCATCTTCCAGTCCCTAGCAGCTTCCAGTTGTCCTGGCCGAGAATTGGTGTTAACACCTTTTCTTGGTGGTTGCTCGCCTGGGCGGAGGAATGTTGTCTTCTGCGTGTAATGTTTTGCTAGAACATGCGGCAACTTATTGGTCATACTACGCTTGCCTTCCAATGCTAAAGCCAAACATCTCAGTACTTGGTCATGGCGCCAAGTAAACCGACCTTGGCTAAGAGCCACCTTACATCCTGTCAAAATGTGCCTTAATGTGGCAGGTGATGAACACAAAGGACAAGAGGGATCCTCTCCTACCCAGAGGTTTAGGTTCTGCGGTGATGGGAGAACATCATATGTTGACCTAATAAGGAAACTGATCCTACTCTCTTCCATTGACCAAAGGTCTTGCCAGCCCATTTTGCGTTGTTCCACACTCTCCCATCTCATCCACTCTCCCTGCTTGGCCTGGGAAATGGCCTTTATACTCCTCATCCTCTCCTCCTGCTTTCGCACCTCGTTGACTACCAGCTTCCTCCTTTGAGCTGGGCCTGCCTTGTGCCATTTAGGAGGAGCTAACCTGAGCCCAAAACCCCCTCTTCCATGCTGTACCTGTCCCACGATATCCCCTATTTGAAGGTCAGCCTTTGCCTCTACTACAGATTTCTTTGCTGACCACTTTCTACCAGTTTTTAACACAGGGGCTGCCTCCCTTACACATTTGTCACGTGCCTCTACTAATGTCATTTCCAGTCTGACCTTGGCACACTTAAACTCCTCGGTTAAAGCAGAGACTGGCAGCTGCAATATTCCTTTACTATAAAGTCCCACTCTGCTGAGGCAGCGTGGAACTCCCAACCATTTCCTGATGTATGAACTTATTAACGCTTCCAGCTTATCCACTGTTGTCAAAGAAACCTCGTACACAGTCAGTGGCCACAGCAACCTCGGCAGTAGACCAAACTGAAAGCACCAGAGTTTTAGTTTGCCTGGTAGAGCACAGCTGTTTAACCCTTCCACTGCTTGTTGTCTAACTTCTCCCACTCGAACTGTGTCCTTTAGATCTCCATCGTACCATCTCCCAAGACTTTTCACTGGCTTCTCAGAAACTGTTGGTATTGCCTCACCATTAATGAAGAATGTTTTATCTACTACCTTTCCTTTAACTATGGAGATGCTCCTTGATTTAGAGGGCTTAAATTGCATTCGTGCCCATTCAATATTATCTGTTAACTTCCCCAATAACCGATTAGTGCAGGCTACTGTTGTAGTCATGGTTGTCATGTCATCCATGTATGCTCTGATTGGTGGTAGTCGCAACCCAGAAGCCAAGCGCTCTCCTCCTACTACCCATCTTGATGCCCTAATGATTACTTCCATTGCCATGGTAAAAGCCAGTGGAGAAATTGTGCATCCTGCCATTATTCCAACCTCTAAGCATTGCCATGCAGTGCTGAATTTTGGAGTTGAGAAACTAAATTGCAAATCTCCAAAATAGGCTTTCACTAAATTTGTTATTGACATTGGTACTCTGAAAAAATCAAATGCTGCCCAAAGAAGCTCATGTGGCACTGAACCATATGCATTGGCCAAATCCAGGAATGTCACATGGAGCTCCTTCCTCTCCTTTTTAGCTGACTGAATTCGTTGCCAGATAACATTGATGTGTTCTAAGCATCCTGAGAACCCTGGAATGCCCGCTTTTTGAACTGAAGTGTCAATGAAGCCATTCTTTAATAGGTAGGTGGACAATCTCTGGGCAATAATGCTGAAGAAAATCTTACCTTCAACGTTTAATAGTGAAATAGGACGAAACTGACTGATGCTTGTAGCATCTTTTTCTTTAGGTATAAAGACTCCACCTGCTCTGCGCCATGCTCTAGGTACAACCTGTTTTTCCCATGCCACTTTTAACAATTTCCACAGAATTCGCAGAACTCCTGAAGCACTCTTGTACACTCTGTACGGAACTCCATTAGGCCCTGGAGATGATGAAGCCCTTGCCTTTCTCACAGCCTGCTCTACCTCTTTCCACTTAGGTGCACAGACCTCCATTTGGTATTCTGGTGGGTTGATAGGTGGTATGTCTGATGGAATTGACATATGTTCATGCCTTTTTGCATCTGTATGCGTTTCCTCCAAATATCTCTCTAGCTCAACTCTAGATGCTTTTAAAGTGCCATTCTTCTCACTGGTGAATAACTTCTTTACGAATTTGAATGGGTCTTTATAGAAATTAGCCCTCGCACGTTCCTTCTTTTTGTAGCGTTTCCGTAGACGCTCAGCTCTGCGTAATGTTGCCAGCTTATCTTTTATGTCCCTTTGTAAGAGATTGAGTCCCTCCTTCTGACTTTGTTCTGCTCTTTTCCATTGCTTCCTCAACTGTCTCCTTTCTCTAACTAACCCTTCAATTTTCTGCTGCCGTCTAGACATTCCAGGAGCAGTTTGTACTTTTTCCTTCCTTTTTTCCACACCAAACCTCTCACTTCCATATGCGTAAATGATGTCCCCAAATTTATCCAGCTTCTTTTCAACTGTACCAGTTAATCTTTCCAATGCAAAGCATAGATCTGTGTTTACCGTATCCCATGCAGTTTTCTCACAAGCTCTTGGCCATCTAACTCCAGGCCTATGCCCGTTGAGGTTCTTTTCTCTCTTATGCTGGTTAGTCTGACCGGTTTCACAAGTATGAATATGTTCATCACTAACTGTGCAAGCCCTCCTCTCCTCTATGACAGGGGTGCTGATATCCTGCGAGCTGTGGTTTGCTTCCTGTCGCTGGATTTCATTCGACTGACTTGACTGACTTCGTAAGAAGTACTGATCAATGCGAGGCCCTTGTCCCTTCTCCCTCAAGCATTTCATTTTCCCTTGATGAACCTTCAAACCCCTGACCGTTGTCGCCTTGCTCCAGCCACAGACACAAACTTGGAGTTCAATGACTTTACTAACTGCAGATCTTGAACTAGTCTTACTCTCCATACTCATATCCGTTTCCATTCCTAAGTCGTTAACCATGTTGTCCAACATAGAGTCATCTTCCGCCCCCGCTCTCGCAGACTCTAGGGGTATTTTTCTCTTTAATTTCTTAGAAGCCTTGGGCGGGTGTCTCCAGCATCCTGTAAACACGGAATATCTTTGACAAATAATGCCCACAAATCCCCATAGCAGGATCACAAACTGATTAATCCAGGTGTGCCTGATTATTGTTACTGAGGCCAGGCACACCTGGATTAATCAGTTTGTCCAATAATGGCAGACAGGAAACAAAGGAGTTGGCTGAAGTTCAGGAAGTAGTGAGCCTATTGTCCCTTTTCACACACTCTCACGCCACACATCCATTTTCTCACGAAACTTACCGAAATGTACAGTATATTCCTCATACATAAATATCGACCAATCAGTGTTTTTCAACAGCGCAAAGAGGTCAATATAACAGCTGGAGAACACTTAAGTCACACAACATTTACCTCAGGAAAGCCATAATGACCATGATAGGCTATAGAAAAAATTATTTGGCTAGAAAAAAGAGCTAGAGAGTATTTTCCTAATTATGTGTAGGCCTACTATATAACATATTTATTATATGTTTTACTTGTATCATTAAACATCGTTGTTATTATGATTAAAAAAAAAACGCATTGTATCTGATTAAATGTTTTATTTTTATAAATGTGTTACTGTCGACGGTGGGTCTCCCTTCCAAGCAATTTACTAGCGTTGCCATAGGAACGCTTCGGCTTTTGCCACCCGGAAGAACGTCTATTACTGTTGTGACGTCATGGTGAATTGTCGTTGTCGGTACACGATCCGTTCCACCAGGAAGATCTAAATTTTACAGACATCATGGGTAAAATATTTCTGGGTAATACAAATATTTTACAAAATAAAGTCTCAAATAACTATGTTAGGAATATACTTAATAATATTGTTTACCCTCCAGCTCGCTTTTTCTGGTCATCTGTGTTTGGAGATGTAAATTGGCGTAATGTTTGGAGAACAGTGGATAAATTCTACATTAATAACAAAGTAAAAGAAGTCTCTTTTAAAATAATGCATAGAATATATCCAGTAAAACATGTACTGGAACGTTTTAAATTAGATATTGATTACTCTTGTAATTTCTGTAAAGGTGAAAAGGAAACAATTTTTCATTTATTTTTCCATTGCATACATAAAAAAATATTTTGGATTGATGTGGAGCGTTTAATTAAGGAAAAAATGACCATTGACTTACAGCTGAGTGGATTTGACATTATCTTCAATGATCATGGGATTGAGAAAGATAAGGCATAATTTATTCAATTGTTAATATTGATGAGGAAGTTTCACATTCATAAAATGAAATGGTCTGACTCCAAACCTAATTTTTCTTGCTTTAAAAATGATTTTAAGCTTTATTGTTCTCTTTTGTGTAATTGCACAAGTAAAAAGGCAATTAGAGCTTATAGCATGGTAAGCAGGTATGATATATAATGTAGCACCCCTTTTCTGTTTGTAATACTTTTTTTCTTGTCCTCTGGCACTGTTCTTTTTTATTTACTTTATTTACGTTGTTTTTGTTTCACTTTGAAGGATTATGTCTCATTGTATTGTTCTGGTTCGTGGCATTAATAAAATAAATAAATAAAATAAAAAAACGATCCGTTCCACCTGCACGATCCGTTCTACGCATGCGTAGTAGACGCAGTAGAAAACGCACATGCGCGCAAATGATCATTCTGTTTTTCGGTTGATTTTGATTTACGACACTGCACGATCTGTTCCCCGTCTGTTCCATGCAGCACACTCTGCGTGTGTGTGTGTGTGTGTGTGTGTGTGTGTGTGTGTGTGTGTGAGTCACTGAGTGTGTGTGAGAGAGAGAGAACATTTTTACTCTTAAATAAGGATACTCAAAAACGTGTACTTCACTAACTGTCCACCGCTGGTCTCGTGTCACTTCTGTGTGTGCACATGCTTATCCAAGTCATTTCCATTGTCAGTTTAAAATACTCCATAACGTTTTCCCAGACTTGTTTGTAGGTCTTTCTTCATGTAAGTGCAGATAGTCTAGGCAGAAATGCATAGGCTATTATGTTCCTTATTGTCTTCTGTAAACAACATTGGAGGGATTATTTTCCTTATTTAGATTATATATATATATATATATATTAGCCTACCTATAGACCCATACTAATACAAAATTACTCAATTTAAAAGTTAACTAATATTAGCAGCTTTTAATGTAAAAAACAAAAACAAAAAAACGACACAAACCGTCTTTGACAATATACTGACCTCAGACCAAACCACGGCAAGTGAAGGAGCCTAAGTTAAGCCTTTACGTGCAGTACCATACAGTTAAGCCAATACCATGGGGTCGGCAACAGGCATTGGGTCAAAAGAAATAGTTCCAACTAGATGGGGGGCCAGAACATGGTCAAAGGATCATTTAAGAAATGAATTAATGAAAAATTCATTCAAAAAATTCAAGTGACAGACAGTTACAGTGTATTTTGTTACCGGTAGTGAGCTGTTACTGTGTTAAATCCTTTAAGGCAAGGCAAGTTTATTTATATAGCACATTTCATACACAGTGGTAATTCAAAGTGCTTTACATAGAAGAAATTTAAAATAATCAAAAGAAATAAGAATAATTAAAACAGTTTAGAATAAAAAATTTAATTAAATACAGTTCAAACAGTCGGACACATACAGTGGCACAGTGCTCAATTCAGTAAATGCATAGCTAAACAGATGTGTTTTCAGTCTGGATTTGAATGTGACTACTGTAGGAGCACATCTGATCTCTACTGTAGGAGCACATCTGATCTCTTCTGTAGGAGCACATCTGATCTCCTCTGGAAGCTGGTTCCAGCCGCGGCTGGCGTAGTAGCTAAAAGCGGACTCTCCTTGTTTAGAGTGAACCCTTGGTATTTCTAGCTGACGTGATCCTAATGATCTGAGTGATCTGTTGGGTTTATATTCAGTGAGCATATCTGCAATATATTGAGGTCCTAGGCCATTGAATGATTTATATACCAGTAATAATACTTTAAAATCAATCCTAAATGTAACTGGGAGCCAGTGTAAAGACCTGAGGACTGGTGTGATGTGTTCATATTTTCTTGTTCTGCTCAGAATCCTGGCAGCAGCGTTCTGTATGAGCTGCAACTGTCTTATGGTCTTTTTGGGAAGGCCAGTGAGGAGTCCATTACAGTAATCCACCCTGCTGGTGATGAAAGCATGGACTAGTTTCTCTAAGTCTTGACTGGAAACAAAGCATCTAATTCTTGCAATATTTTTCAGATGATAATATGCTGATTTAGTTATTGCTTTGACATGACTACTGAAACTAAGGTCTGATTCTAGAGACACACCAAGATTCCTGACTTGATTTTTAGTTGTTAGACCCCTAGAGTGAAGGTATGCATTCACCTTGAGAACTTCATCTTTGTTTCCAAACGCAATGACTTCAGTTTTGTCTTTGTTTAACTGAAGAAAATTTTGGCACATCCAATTGTTTACTTCATCAATGCATTGGCACAGGGAGTCAATGGGGCTGTAGTCGTTAGGCGATAGGGCTAAGTAGAGCTGTGTGTCGTCTGCATAGTTGTGGTAAGAGATTTGGTTCTTTCTCATTATTTGGCTCATTGGGAGCATGTACAGGTTGAATAGGAGTGGCGCAAGAATTGAGCCTTGAGGGACTCCGCATGTCATGGACGTCCACTCAGACTTATGGTCTCCTATACTCACATAATAACCTCTCCCTTCTAAGTATGACCTGAACCATTTCAGGACTATCCCAGAAAGCCCCACCCAGTTTTCCAGCCTGTCGAGAAGTATGTTGTGATCGACAGTGTCAAATGCAGCACTGAGGTCGAGTAGTACCAGCACTGATAATTTGCCTTTATCAGTATTTAAGCGAATATCGTTTATTATCTTTATGAGCGCTGTCTCTGTGCTGTGATGCGATCGGAAACCAGATTGAAAATTGTCAAAGTATCCATTCGAGCTTAAGAATTTGTTCAGCTGTAGGACAGTCATTAACAAAAAGCCACATAGGCCTATGTGTGGCGGTGTCCGGGTTTTACACTGTCGAATATTCGATTAGTTTATTTAATTATAGATTTTCGAATAGTTTGTGTGATTATTGTCTAAAAATCCCCATGTTTGCGGTGTTGATTCGGTGGTGACGCGTTCATGTAACCAGAGGGTGACGCTGCCAATATCGCAAAAGCTGAACACGGAACCGGCAAAAGTAGCCTACTGATTATGAATGCTAAATGTAGCAAGGAGACATTTGTATTGTTTATTAATAAATTAGATTTCAAGCTTTCTATGTATATTTCTCGTGCCTGTGACGTGAGGCAGCTTAAACGTTGAGTTTCGGTTCATTTATGAGACGAGCTCCAGTTCACGAGCGCCGGCGCCTCCGTGTCCTGTTATTTTGTCTGATATATTTGCTGCTTATTTATTAAATCCAGGCAATTGGTTGATGAAACATTTATTAAAATTAAGATACAATTGATACAAAACGAAATTCACATTTTAGAAAGGCTACTAGCTACAAAACAAAACTTAATGAAGAGGTCAAAATCCTCTCTGACCCACAAGTCTCCCGATATATTGCGGCATCTTGCAACACATCCCGCCTTGCTAAAACACACATGTGGGCTATCCGACCAAGGTACGTTTTAACCGTTTGTTTTTTTTGGTATAATTAACAAAGGAAAAAAACTGAAACAGGCAGTTTTTCCGTTTTTTTTTATTTTGACCTGAAACGAAAAACCAACATTCAGTTTGATTTTTCGTTTTTTAGTTTTTTTAATCAAAACAAAAAAACGAAATTCAGCGCAATGTCTTGTTTTCCATTATTACTGACAAAACTAATTTATTACTCAATATTTCCTTTCATTGGTGGGTGGGACTTTATCAACCCCTCGCTTCTCCACAAACTGTTAATCTCTTAATCCTTTGTTAATTATACCAAAAAAAAAAAAAAACGGTTAAAACGTACCTTGGTCCTATCCAATCTTTTTTCACGCAACATTGTCTTTAACGAAAGACGACATTAAAAATTGCTACAAAAATGGTTGTTCTGATGTTTCCTTGTCTGTTTGCGCCCGCACTTGGCATATCGTGAATATGATTTTTCCATTATTTATTTTCCATTATTTATTTCCTGAACTAAAATGAAAAAAAAAAATGAAAAAAAACAATAATGACGGGTTTTCTGATTTTCTGATTGTGTTCTCAGATCAAAAATAGAAAAATCAAGCTGAATTCTTGGTTTTCGTTTTCGTTTTTTGGGAAAAATATAAAAACGAAAAAGGAGCTGTTTTCTCATTTTTGTACTTTCAAAATCAAATAAAAAAATGAATGGACGGAAGATACCCTGATTATTAAGGAGGTCTGTGCGGGACTGTTTTTTTTTTTCTTCAATCAGAAAATCGGAAAACGAGTCATTAGGCCTATATTCGTTTTTTCATTTTAGTTTAGGAAATAAATAGCTAATGGAAAACCGTCTTTTTCATTTTTTTATTTTTAATTTGAGAAAACAATAGATAAAACTATTTGTAAACCGTTATTGTAAAATAAAAATTGAAAATAATAGGCTAGCTGATAAAAAAAATAAAATAATAATAATAAATAAATTATTGCCGGAGTGAATGCGGTCACGCCCACAAGTGGCAAAAAGACTGAGCGGCAGCATTTGTTTTCAGCGTGAATGCCGTGAAAAACACACAAAACACATCTAAAACGGGAAAGAGCTTTGCGATTGACTGTACAACTAGATTTGACCAGAAATCTGAGGTACTGTATATTTTTACAGACTGCAAAAAGCTACAGAACAGACTATATTCTGCATAATTGGATGTTTTTAAATAAACACTGACAAAAAACTATACAAGTTTTAGGGCTGGACGATATGATGATATACAGTATAACATTAATGTAAGTGATCGCTCGGATTTAGACCGATCTATATTGTATTTATAAAACGTTTAACAGGCAAATTTTCTTAATTTATTTCCCTGGCGTCGAAATCAGGCACATATAAATGTCAGGAAACACGATTCCTGCTGCATGTCAATATCCATGGATCACTGGATCTTTGATAAGTTGTAAGGAACACTATATCGAGTCCAACTTTTAGTTTAAACTGATAATAGTTTGTTTTACTCGCGTTTTCGCAGTTTCCCCTATTAACTCCAGCCACGCAGCAGCTCTTTAGCCACTCAGTCTGGCTGAGGGGGCGTGTTCTGGCGGGAAGGTGACGTTAATGCATTCCCTCTATTAGTTAACTTTTAAATTGAGTAATTTTGTATTAGAATGGGTCTATATAGGCTAATATATATATATATATATAATCTAAATGAGCTTAGCCTTACTGTGCGTTCACACCGCCGGCAGCGAGAGCGTCAAAGTGGCCGGAAGTCATTCATTTTCAATGAGAGCCAGCGGCGAGCTCCGGCGCGGCGCGTCTTGGACGGCGAGAGCGGCGAGGAGCGGCGAGAAGAAGTTGAAATCAGCTCAACTTTATGGTAATGAGCTGTGACACGGTTCGGCGGCAACCAATCGGAATGTAGATGTTACGAAATGCGTGGAAGCAAAGGCGGTAGTCGGATCTAGATGCAGCAGTAGACTTTAATTATCACAGACTAGGGTAACTTAGATCTCAGAGAAACCCGAGGAGCGTACACATACAGGCAATCACATACATTCAATAACTGACCAAGAACAAAAGAGCAGACAGGAATTAAATACACAGGGGATCAGGGAACAAGACACAGCTGGGGCAAATAAGCTAGACACAGGTGAATGAACTGAACACTAACAAGGAGCGGGAAAACTGGGAACAGGACTGAACCAAATACACAATGACGGGGTGAAACTCAGGAAAACAGATACAGGACAGACATAATTATAACATTATCCCCCCCTTCCATAAGGCGCGACCTCGCGCCGTTTCAGAACACCACCTGGGCGGGAGGGTGGGCGCCCTGGAGGCTGACGAGGGCGTGGCTTTCCCGGAACAGGAAGCCTCCAGGGCGGAGCAGGACGTGACGGCGGCCAGGGCGGAGCAGGACGTGACGGCGGCCAGGGCGGAGCAGGACGTGACGGCGGCCAGGGCGGAGCAGACTCAGACGAGGTTGAGGACCATGTCGACGTCGTCTCCATGGCCCTCACGGAGTACCTTCTGCCCCCCCCCAAAAAATACTTGGGGAAATCCCCGGGAGGAACCTCCAGGTGGTAAATGGGTTCCGGACAGGCCTCCCGGAGCTTGAAGGGCGCAGGCAGGGCGAGGCGCAGAGGCGGGGCCGGCAGGGCGAGGCGCAGAGGCGGGGCCGGCAGGGCGAGGCGCAGAGGCGGGGCCGGCAGGGCGAGGAGTCTGGGAACGCCCTCCGGAGCCTGGGAAGCCAAACGAGTCCTCCTCTTCCTTCTGCGACGGCGCTTCACTGGGCTTGATTCACTACTGGACGTACTTGACACAGTAGACTCACTTGACACAGTAGACTCACTTGACACAGTAGACTCACTTGACACAGTAGACTCACTTGACACAGTAGACTCGGTAGACTCACTAGACACAGTAGACTCGGTAGACTCACTTGACTCGGCAGATGAACTTGACTCACTTGACTCGGCAGACGAACTTGACTCACTTGACTCGAGACTTGACTCGGCAGATGAACTTGACTCACTTGACTCGGCAGACGAACTTGACTCACTTGACTCGAGACTTGACTCACTTGACTCGGGACTTGACTCACTTGACTCGGGACTTGACTCACTTGGCTCGGGACTTGACTCACTTGGCTCGGGAAGCGCAGGCTTGGAAGACAGAAACTCAGGAATGTCGGTCTCGGCGGGAAGAAGCTCAGGCATGTCGTGAAAAGCAGGCTCGACTTGGCTCACGTGAAGCGCGGGTTCGGCTGGACAGACGTGAATTGCAGGCTTGTGGAGCGCGGTCACGGTAGGGCTGAAGTGAAGCGCGGGCTCGACTGGGCAGACGTGAATTGCAGGCTTGTGGAGCGCGGGCGCGACCGGGCTGACGTGAAGCGCAGGCTCTCGCAGCTTCTCCACGCCCACAGTAAACGAAGAGCCGCTCCACAACAGGGCCAGGTCGATATACCACTCTAAAGACCCGTGCGGATCAGGTTCGGGCATCAGAGACCGGAGTGGTTCCGATAACCCCCCGCGGAAGAAGATCAACAAGCCCTGGGTGCTCATTTGCGCGAGATATGCTAGTTCAAGGAATTCTGCGACATATTCCTCGATGGCGCGATTCTCTTGACGGAGACGGAGAATCTGGACGTCTGGACTCCAGAAAGGCATGGCCGCTGGATAACAATGCGGTGAGTTCTTCTCCTAACTGCTAGATCCTGGGGGGTCAGTTATTCTGTTACGAAATGCGTGGAAGCAAAGGCGGTAGTCGGATCTAGATGCAGCAGTAGACTTTAATTATCACAGACTAGGGTAACTTAGATCTCAGAGAAACCCGAGGAGCGTACACATACAGGCAATCACATACATTCAATAACTGACCAAGAACAAAAGAGCAGACAGGAATTAAATACACAGGGGATCAGGGAACAAGACACAGCTGGGGCAAATAAGCTAGACACAGGTGAATGAACTGAACACTAACAAGGAGCGGGAAAACTGGGAACAGGACTGAACCAAATACACAATGACGGGGTGAAACTCAGGAAAACAGATACAGGACAGACATAATTATAACAGTAGAAGTGCTCCGTTTGAGAGGATTCCAGAGAACGCAGTCAAGTAACTTTGGTTCCGACCACATTAGTTCCCAAGCAAAATAGAGGAGAGGTTGATCATTTGAATTTCATAAGAAGGTGCGCAACACTGTTTATAGGCAAGATATTGGCGCTAGAACGCTTGTTTTTCAGCGGGAATGCAAATTCTGCAAACATATCGATCGACATGCTTGTTTGCTTTGCGGCCCCTTTAAATAAAGTTTAAAAAAAGACCAAGCATTCGATCTATGTCAGAGCACCAGAGCGTCCACGAATCTTTCCACGGCGTCGCTGACAGGGCGGCGAGAGCGAATTTTGCCACTCTCGCCGGCGGCGGTGTGAACGTACGGTTAGCCACTCAGTCCGGCTGAGGGGGGCGTGTTCCGGCGGGAAAGTGACGTTAATGCATTCCCTCTATTAGTTAACTTTTAAATTGAGTAATTTTGTATTAGAATGGGTCTATATAGGCTAATATATATATATATACAGTGTTTCCTCTAGGATTTTTTCCAACTGTGGTGGCAGGCCCATTTCCCCAGGGGGAGGGGGCGTGGCCCATGAGGCCATATTCCCATGGGCCACGCCCCCTTGCCCCAGGTATTAAAACCTCCCCTTAAGCATTATACATGGAAGGCTCCAAGAGCGGCAAAGCGATTATGCCCATCTCGTGCGCAGAATGATGCACTTGAAGCAACACGGCTTGCCATACAGCGCTTCGCATTGAAAAGTTCAAAGCACAAAGCGAAGAGAAGAAATGTATATCTATCTATGCTTAGTGTATTCTATCTATCTCTGCGACAATTTATTGAGCCTTTTTATTTTTTTTACAGTTTTAAATTTCAGTTACAGTGCGCATGAAGAACAATTCATAGCGCTCTACTCGAGTGCTGTAATCTAACAGACACCCGGGAGAAAGGAATATGATTTAGAAAGCGCAATAAACTCAAGCAAGATAAAGTCATTTTATGCAAAACCATAGACCTTTATCTACAAATAAAGTATAATAGTGGGAACATTGATCTTGAAGAGAGTGTCGTCGTGTTACTGTGGTAACCGAACGCGACGCTTTTTGAATGCTGAATGGAGAATGACTGAGGAGAGATGAGTTTCCATTAACTTTAACTAACGACTTAAATATTAATTTTTACCTCACATTATGCTATTGAATGACTTTAGAAGTCTTGGAATATAGTGCGAAAACTTTATTGTGCTTTACAATGTTTGTTATGCCTTTAGTTGGGCTTAACAAATAGTACAATATCGGACCTCAATGAGAAGCTGCAGCCGTGGCGGGATGATTTTAGGTGTGGCGGCGCGCCACGGCGGAATGAATGTAGCGGAAACACTGTATATATAATCTAAATGAGGAAAATAATCCCTCCAATGTTGTTTACAGAAGACAATAAGGAACATAATATGCATTTCTGCCTAGACTATCTTGAAGAAAGAACTACAAACAAGTCTGGGGAAACGTTATGGAGTATTTTTAAACTGACAATGGAAATGACTTGGAAATAAGCCTGTGCACACACAGATGTAACACACACACACACACACACACACACACACACACGCAGAGTGTGCTGCGTGGAACAGACGGGGAACAGATCGTGCAGTGTCGTAAATCAAAATCAGCGTCGCAAAACAGAATGATCATTTGCGCGCATGTGCGTTTTCTACTGCGTCTACTACGCATGCGTAGAACGGATCGTGCAGGTGGAACGGATCGTGTACCGACAGGTATAGCAAGCACCTCGTATTTATAAACCCTGCGTACGGCCCTGCTCATGCTGTTCACTTTTCATATAATCAACATAGATACAATAAAAAATAACTTTATATTATTTATTTATAATGGCTTGGTTAAAAACAGATATTATGTATAGTTTGTGATCTTAGCTCACTTTTCAGCAAAAGCTCTGTTGGCTTTTATTATTTGAGAAATAAAAACTTGTTAAAGTTATGCAAAGCATGTACTCACTATTACAAGAAGAAGAAACTGCTCTTAAACTGTGTGTGTGACAGGCTGTGGAATGGGGTTTGGCCGAGGAAAGTGTTTCTGTCAAAAGATTATTTTTCCTTTAACCCCTGCAGCTGTACAAGTGTCTTTATTCGACACTTACTCTAGAGTATATGAAATATGTCCATTAAAAACTTTTTAAAAAAACAAAGCGCTTGCTCCGGTCCGTATATGAACTATATGATCCGCGTTGCGAGCGATGTTAAACTCATCGGCAGAAACCGCTCTCATGCTCCACATGTTGTTTGAATTCTCCGCTGTGATGCGATGATCTCATGCGTAATACAGCGCAGTGATTGGATTGAACGAGCTCTTTCTCATGATTAAATGCAGAGAGTCGCTCAGAACCAGCTGACGTACAGAATCGTTCTCTCCAGCCCCGGCAGCCAATCACACGATCCGAAAGCACGCTTCTGCATCACATTCAGCCAGTCACATGCTCCGAAAGCACGCTGTACCTCATTCCACCAATCAGACGCTCCGAAAGCACGCTTCTGCATCACATTCAGCAATCACACGCTCCGAAAGCACGCTCTACCACATTCAGCCAATCACACGCTCCGAAAGCACGCTTCTCTCTCATTCAGCCAATCACACGCTCCGAAAGCACGCTCTACCTCATTCAGCCAATCACACGCTCCGAACGCACGCTTCTCTCTCATTCAGCCAATCACACGCTCTGAAAGCACGCTCTACCTCATTCAGCCAATCACACGCTCCGAAAGCACGCTCCAATCACACGCTCCGAAAGCACGCTCTACCTCATTCAGCCAATCACACGCTCCGAAAGCACGCTCTACCTCATTCAGCCAATCACACGCTCTGAAAGCACGCTTTACCTCATTCAGCCAATCACACGCTCCGAAAGCACGCTCTACCACATTCAGCCAATCACACGCTCCGAAAGCACGCTCTACCACATTCAGCCAATCACACGCTCCGAAAGCACGCTTCTCTCTCATTCAGCCAATCACACGCTCTGAAAGCACGCTTTACCTCATTCAGCCAATGACACGCTCCGAAAGCACGCTTCTACCTCAAATTCAGCCAATTACACGCTCCGAAAGCACGCTCTACCACATTCAGCCAATCACACGCTCCGAAAGCACGCTTCTCTATCATTCAGCCAATCACACGCTCTGAAAGCACGCTTTACCTCATTCAGCCAATGACACGCTCCGAAAGCACGCTTCTACCTCACATTCAGCCAATCACACGCTCCAAAAGCACGCTCTACCACATTCAGCCAATCACACGCTCCGAAAGCACGCTTCTCTCTCATTCAGCCAATCACACGCTCCGAAAGCACGCTTCTCTCTCATTCAGCCAATCACACGCTCCGAAAGCACGCTCTACCTCATTCAGCCAATGACATGCTCCGAAAGCACGCTCTACCTCATTCAGCCAATGACATGCTCCGAAAGCATGCTTCTCTCTCATTCAGCCAATCACATGCTCTGAAAGCACGCTCTACCTTATTCAGCCAATGACATGCTCCAAAAGCACGCTCTACCTCATTCAGCCAATGACATGCTCCCAAAGCACGCTTCTACCTCACATTCAGCCAATCACATGCTCCGAAAGCACGCTCTACCTCATTCAGCCAATGACATGCTCCGAAAGCATGCTTCTCTCTCATTCAGCCAATCACATGCTCTGAAAGCACGCTCTACCTCATTCAGCCAATGACATGCTCCGAAAGCACGCTCTACCTCATTCAGCCAATGACATGCTCCGAAAGCACGCTTCTCTCTCATTCAGCCAATCACACGCTCTGAAAGCACGCTTTACCTCATTCAGCCAATGACACGCTCCGAAAGCACGCTTCTACCTCAAATTCAGCCAATTACACGCTCCGAAAGCACGCTCTACCACATTCAGCCAATCACACGCTCCGAAAGCACGCTTCTCTCTCATTCAGCCAATCACACGCTCTGAAAGCACGCTTTACCTCATTCAGCCAATGACACGCTCCGAAAGCACGCTTCTACCTCACATTCAGCCAATCACACGCTCCGAAAGCACGCTCTACCACATTCAGCCAATCACACGCTCCGAAAGCACGCTTCTCTCTCATTCAGCCAATCACACGCTCCGAAAGCACGCTTCTCTCTCATTCAGCCAATCACACGCTCCGAAAGCACGCTCTACCTCATTCAGCCAATGACATGCTCCGAAAGCACGCTCTACCTCATTCAGCCAATGACATGCTCCGAAAGCATGCTTCTCTCTCATTCAGCCAATCACATGCTCTGAAAGCACGCTCTACCTTATTCAGCCAATGACATGCTCCAAAAGCACGCTCTACCTCATTCAGCCAATGACATGCTCCGAAAGCACGCTTCTACCTCACATTCAGCCAATCACATGCTCCGAAAGCACGCTCTACCTCATTCAGCCAATGACATGCTCCGAAAGCATGCTTCTCTCTCATTCAGCCAATCACATGCT
Source organism: Semotilus atromaculatus (assembly GCA_031834385.1). Lineage (NCBI taxonomy): Eukaryota > Metazoa > Chordata > Actinopteri > Cypriniformes > Leuciscidae > Semotilus > Semotilus atromaculatus. Next base: position 4,406,549 of record JAULUF010000044.1, on the reverse strand, counting down.
CTGAAAGCACGCTCTACCTCATTCAGCCAATGACATGCTCCGAAAGCACGCTCTACCTCATTCAGCCAATGACATGCTCCGAAAGCACGCTTCTCTCTCATTCAGCCAATCACATGCTCTGAAAGCACGCACTACCTCATTCAGCCAATCACATGCTCTGAAAGCACGCTTCTACCTCACATTCAGCCAATCACATGCTCCGAAAGCACGCTCTACCTCATTCAACCAATCACACGCTCCGAAAGCACTCTCTACCTCAGATACCGAGATGGCGCTTCCACTTTTGCCTTTCAACCCGGAATAACGAAATTGCTTAGAAAAATGCATAAATATTTGGTTTTAATGTTTTCTGTGATGTGCAGCCTGTACATATCTGTTCACATCTCTGTTTTGGGGTTTCATGACCCTTTAAAAATTATATGAAATGAATGTGTAAATACATTAATGATTTCAAACTTTGTATTGTTACAATGTTGGTAGTATATTTAAATGAACAATGTGTAGTCTTTCTCCATGTTTCCACATCTGGATATCCCTGTTTATTTGTCAGCAAAAGTCTGCTGGATGAAGATGAACACGTTAGTTGATCATCATAGATCTGAGTCCTTTTCTCTTTCTGTCTTCAGTCTGAGTCTTTAGTTTCCAGCATTTGATACTGATTGTGTACATGCAGAAATCTGCCTAAAAACAGACTATTGGAAACTAAATGCTGCTGTAGCTCTTCAATAAGATGATCATCATAGATGTGAACTATTGTTATTTCTCTGTCTTCAGTCTGTGGGGATGCAGTATTACAGAGGAACAGAGTCTCATCCTGACTTCAGCTCTGAAATCAAACCCGTCACACCTGAGAGAGCTGGACCTGAGCGGGAATACACTAGGAGACTCAGGAGTGAAACACCTCAGTGATCTACTGATGAACCCACAACTCAAGCTGGAGAAACTACGGTTAGTATCATTATACTGTACAGCAATTACAGTGTGACTGAAGTTTATTATTTGAAGACAGCAGGGCTTATGTTTCATTGTTTATAGCAGTGCGCTTTCTGGGTTTCCCTATTGCTCACATTTTTGTGTTTTTTATCTAGTTAGTAATTGTTTAATTTGAAGCATTTGATATTAGGGCTGCAACTAATGATTATTTTAATAATCGATTAATCAATGAATCGGATAAAAAACTGAAAACAAAAAAGCATTAATTTTCGACCCTTTATTCAAAAACAGAACTGACAGTGCAAATTCACAGTGCAAAAAATCTTTCAAAAAATCAGAAAGTGCACAACCGGCTTGAACATCCCTGAGCTGTTAAAGGAATAATAATAAAAAAAAAATGGACTACCACAAAAAACATACACTTGTATGCTTTACATAGGCTTTTTTTAAATAAAGTGCTTGAACGTTATGTTTGAACGTCAGAACTTGTTCTCTACACTACACTCGCAGACGCAGACACTCGCAGACGCAGACACACACAGACCCACACACTCAGACACTCACAGACGCAGACACACACAGACCCACACACTCAGACACTCGCAGACGCAGACACTCACAGACCCACACACTCACAGACGCAGACACTCGCAGACGCAGACACTCACAGACGCAGACACTCGCAGACGCAGACACTCGCAGACGCAGACACTCGCAGACGCAGACACTCGCAGACGCAGACACTCGCAGACGCAGACACACACAGACGCACACACTCACAGACAATAGATGATGACCCCTAACATTTCACAAATCATGTCTTTAGGGGAGCTCATGTCTTACTGTATTATAAAGAGCTAAGCTCCCCCGTAGTTCTCACCCTGGGAGGACCTGAACTGTGGCGCACTGCCATTCACGTTCTCTATCATCACAACACACTCTCACGGTGCAGTTGGAGACGTGCAGTTCATCAAGGGGGTTCAAGCTGAAGTGTAGCTATTTTGACACAACAGAGGAGATCATATTCGATCACATCACAGATGTTGGATAAGCTTAAATAAGGTGACTTCCTGGGAGCGTTCCAAGCCAGTTTACAAACTTTTTTTATCGCATCTGGTTTCATATGCTATGCCAAAATTAAGGAGCATAGGCCTATAATAAACCAATTAACAATGAACTCAGATTGAGACATTTCAGCATACTGGCCTCTTATTACTCAACCAATGTATCCTACTGTAATATCTTAGTTTCCTAAACACAAATGTGTGTACGGTAGTAAATTATTTGCAAATTATAGGCTATGATTATTAGGATAATTAAATGAGTTACAATTATGAGTTGGTGTGCCTTGAAGTTCTGGTTTGACCTTTGATGTGGAAACCTTTGCCTTAGACCAGTGTTTCTCAAACTTGTTCTGCCATTCCCCACTTTGAAGGTATAAGGGTTCGTGCCCCACCTGTCCCCATGCAGTCGCCCCAACAACATGTTAATAAACTAATCTTTAAGTTAAAATGTATTTTATTAACATGACATTTTAAAAACATAAACATGACGGTAGATAAAAATAATAATGCAATTGTGTTTGTATTTTGCCTCTGATAACATCAAATTCAGAAACGGAGAAAATAAAAGTGTGGTTTATGGTTTGAAAAATAATAATAATAATCTCAGGGTTTTTCCTGGCTCAAAACGAGGCGGAGGTGGTAAAATCCTAATAATGTACATATTTTAGGTATTTTTATAATATTACTTGTATTTTATATTTTTCGAAGACTATCATAGCTATAAGCTACTGTGTTTCCCACAGTATTTTGTGTGTGGTGTGGACCTCTGCACCCCTGGGGGTCCGGGGGCATCGTCCCCTGGAAGAAAAATGTGTACGGTTTAAAGATAAATTCATAAATCTGGTGCACTTTGAAAGTTCAAAATTAAGTGATGAACTAATTTAGTGTCTGCAATGAGCCTGTTTTGTAGTAGGCTACATATTTCCTGAGCCAGAGACGGAGAGCGATCAGCGCTTGACATCACAACTATTCAGTGTTTTCAACCACATAATGTTTATTTTAGGTTTCAGACATTTAAATTTACACAGACATTTAAAAAAAAGCAATCAATTTAGAGTTTGTCAAATACACACTTATTTGTCTATGGAATTAGTCTATGGAAGCGGCAATAATAATCATTTCCATTATAATTAGATGACACGTATTATTCATATCAAATACACATCGTGTAAGTAACTTTCAAGTAATCTACGCTTCTCCCAGTTCACCGGCCACTTACTGTCATGTATTTCGGGAGAAGTGGATAAATTAACGTTTGTTAAATCCAACAGATCCGATTCTCTAAAAGGCGGCATAAACTAACGCCCATCGCGTAGATAGCTCAACTAAGGTGTTTAAACAACAAAACACATCCACAATCGGAATATCAGATATTTCCTGCTATAGCCAACACATTTGTGAAATAAAAGCATATAATCAGTCATTCAGCACTATTGTGGCTGCGGTGTGACAAGCAATGACGCGTCACCATGGAAACCATAAAGGGATACGATCACTGATCTATATTGAATGACTGGATAGCTCATGACGTCATAAACAGTGAAGCCACTGCGCCGCCATCTTGGTATTCCCTAGTGCGCTCACGCGTTCTATTGAATCAATAGGAAATTTTATGATTTGACTGAGAAAACATTGCCTAACGAGACACCGTTTTTAAATTTAAAGTCTCCCTGTACATTCTTACAACGCAAACACCCTAAGCATTTAAATGGGTATTTGTTTAAAGTCGGAAATTTTTCCTGCTTATTAAAAATTGCGGAGATACTGGGGAGAGGAGCTTGCGTGTGTGTCTAGGCTAACAGCAGGTGGCAGTAGCTAATGAAGAAGTGTTTTATTTGGTGATTTGTCCTTTGAATGAAGAAGCAGCAGGATCTCCACGTTAAAATATATTATATATATATATTTTTTTAAAGTGGCCAGTGTTCGTTATTCACTTAGGGGACTTCCGTGTAGCTTAATCAGTGCTGGTTAAAACGGCAATTTCTTTGCAAAAGGAATAAAAATCTGCACGAGAACACTAGTCAGCCTTGACTGAAGATCTTCACAGGTAAGAAAAACAGTTTGATACTATTAATTAAATAGTGAATGCTGTCTATTTCGTGAATTGGTGAATATTCAGGTGAATCGTTTCGTAACCACGAATAGGCTACTCAGCACGTTTTACTATATTGTGGCCACGTAATTCGTTCAAACAAAATGAGGGAGGGAATAAGTTTAACGTGTCCACGATTTATTAAAAATCATTTTATCAACGAGCAGAGAGACAGCCCCGCCGGCCGCGCGCGCTCTCTCACCGTCTTCAAACAACACGAGCACTGTATTGCTCTCTCTCCCTCGCGACACGATAGTAAAAGGTCGGAAGACCGATTGTGTTTAAGTAGTTTGTTCAAATAAAGTGTTTGATTAGTTAGCAAGTGTTCAAGAAATGCATAAAACAAATTGTATGGGTTAATGTAAGTAACGGTAAACGGACTCTGCACGAAGCTGTCAAATTGTGTCGCTATTGGACACTTAATTGTGTTGATTATTGCTGCTCGGAGGTTTCAGGCTAGAAACGCATTCTTTTTGTTGTTGAAGAAGCAGATCTTGCCTCGGAGAAAACAACACTGGAATAGCGACAATTGTGCATATAAATTACTACTTATAGGGCTTGAATTACAACCTGTGGGCAGTTTTTCTACATCCTTTTGTGAACGTCATTTTACATTTGTATGTTGCACAGTAAATCACCTTCGGAGCCACCAATCTCTGTATAGCGCCATTGGAGCCTCTGCTGGTAGGGAATCGTAAGATGGCCGCTCGAACACTTCCGGTGGCTTCACTGACGGCTGGCAGTTTAGAACGTCATGAGCTCTCCAGTCATTCTATAGATCAGTGGATACGGTCTAAATAACGGGCGCCGCTAAAAACTTTTAAACTTACGTGTGAAAAGGTTAAGTAAGGCTTACAGTTAAATGTGTCGTTGTTTTGTTTTGAGTTTATGCTCAATAAATAAACACTGCAGGATTAACTCAGTGGAACTGTTTTCTCAAGTGGCTCCAGGTGACCACAGCTGAGGGAGTGCAGAGCGACTGCTGGGCATTTTCTGTCAATCCTTTTGGTGTGCTTACTGTTAGTTCGATGGCATCGATCTTTATAATATTGAGAACACTTTACTGTCCACAGCATTTACTAAAATAAGCCTTAATCTGTGAGGCTAAATAACAGAAACACATTTGTTTAATTCATTACAGTTTAACAGCACCACAAACTAGGCTACATGCTCCAAACTGACCATACTGTTGAATCGCCACCTCTCATAAACTGTTAATCTCTTAATCATGGGGATTTATTGCATTATTTAATTAGTTTTTACAAATAAATTGTTATCTAAGTGTATATTTTTGTGGAGACATTGCATCGTCTTAAGGCAAAGAGGGAGCTCCACAGCAGTAATGGACATTATTTGGGAGAACCTTAATTTTGAAAAGTAGCCTGAAGCACAGACATAACTGATGGAGAACACTATCGGTCCGTGTACGTTTTGATAGTTTGTTTTTTCGTTTGAACCACAAAACAAAATAACGAGAAACCACCTTTTTTTCGTTTGTCGTTTCAAACCAAAAACAAAGAAACGATAAAAAAAGAGCCGTTTTCCCGTTTTTGGTTTCTGAATCAAAAAACGAAAAACGACTAAACCAAATTCAAATAACGGTCCGATTTTGTTTTTTTGAAATTCCTTTTTTCATTTCTCCGTTTGAAGATCTACATTAAAATCCGTTTTGCACATGTGGGCGGCGGTCACGAGACGCCCCTTTCAGCCGATTGGTCAAGCAAATCTGAGCATGTGACGTCATCAGTAATTCCCCAGGTCTTTCCAACAAAATAATAGTCCTATGGCTCTGCGTAGTGCGTACCGCTTCTTAAACTGTGTAGGGCTGTGCAACTTCATATTTTCACAGAAATATTTATTTCAGAAATATTAAATATTAATCTGCACCCAGTCGGTTTTATTTGTTGTTAATGGCGGAATACCATAGCAAGTGCTTGGGAGAACTTTGACTCGGTGCAGTAATATCATCACTCCCCCGCTCCCTCTCCTCCTCCCTCTCATTTGCGTCAGTAGAACCAAGGATTTTTCACGAGTGATATTACTGCGCCGAGTCGAAGTGCTCCCAAGCACTTGCTATATGGTATTCCGCCATACAATATAGTTATCCATTTTACACACTTAGAAAAGCGCAACGTTTTATTTTGTGTCACCGTTCTTGGTCGAGTTACACTACTCGAGTAACTGTATTTAAATAGGGAAACCGTGGAGGTGTTTGGTCGCTTCTCTGCTTGGCCCTATTTGAATGAACTGGGCTAAGATAAGTGCTAACAAAGTTTCGCCGCAAGACTGAGCGATTTAATAACACAACATAGGCTACACGTGTACACTTAAGATCACTTAAGACTGAGCGATTTTTAACACAAATGAAGATATTTCTGATTAAATCTGAGAGCTGGATCACTCCTCCATAGGCTTCTAAGGGACTGAAACTTGTTCCCCCGAAAAGCTATTAAAGACATCGTTAAAATAGTCCAGGTGACTACAGTGGCTCAATCTTCAGTTTATCAAGCGACGAGAATACTTTTTGTGCGCAAAAAAAACTAAAATATAGACTTTATTCAACTGTTAATTTCCTTCTCCGTGGGCCTCGAGATAGTTCTCGTAGACACATGACCAGCGTCGGCCAATAGTGAGCCTGCGTGTGACATAGTCCTACGATATCACACTGACGAGGCCCACAGAGAAGGAAATTAATAAAAAATAAAGTCGTTATTTTTGTTTACTTTTTGTGCGCAAAAACTTTTCTCGTCGCTTAAACTGAAGATTGTGCCACTGTAGTCACTTGGAGTTCACTTAGATTATTACAAGTTCACTTACATTATTCTGTGTGACTAAGATGTGTTTTTTTACAGATGTGTTTTCTACAGCTTATCTTTAGGGTTTTTTACTTTGGTTTGGTTTCTTTAAATAAATAAAACAATACATTTGACATTTGAGGCTTAATGCTATAGAAAAGCAAAAAAAAAAAGGTTTTCAGGAAGAGTGTTTTCAGCTTGTATTTTGATATGACAAAATGGCATGCAGTCGCTTCAAACAATGGCATAAAGCTATTCAAAACATTATTCAATGTAAATAATGATAATCGTAATTAATAATTGCAATTACAATTTCAAGGGAATAATCGACAATTATGATTTTTGTCATAATTGTGCAGCTCAAATAAAAAAACGAATGGACGGAAGATACCCTGATTCTCCTTAATAATCAGGGTATCTTCCGTCCATTCGTTTTTTTATTTGATTTTGAAAGTACAAAGATGAGAAAACAGCTCCTTTTTCGTTTTTATATTTTTCCCCAAAAACGAAAACCAAGAATTCAGCTTGATTTTTCGTTTTTTGTTCTGAGGTCGAAAAATGAATAAACAGCTTAAATATTCGATTCCTACACGTGGGCGGTAATGACACGCCCCTTTCCTCTGATTTGTCAGCCAAAGATCAAACTGTTGCGTCATCAGTCCTTCCTCAGGTCCGCACTGCAGAATAAGAGTCCTCCGCTCCTGCAGTTGATGAGCCGATTCTTCTCGTTTATTGCAACTACATTTCATCTTTTTCTCATAAACAACCAGACTAACGAATGACTCGACACAACCCGTACATGGGAAGAGCCTAGACAGGGGTTTCTTTTGTGTAGACCAGCAGTTCTTAAGTGCCAGGGGGTCCGTGAAATAAGTAGCTACGTATAATAATAGCCTAGTAGCCTATAAAAATACCTTATTGTGCCCTTTATTACAAACAACATTTAGCCTATTTTAAACGCCAAGCCTAAACAAATTTATTTGAATCTATAACTGAAACTGTACCGAAGTTTGGTTCGCAAATCTCTACGGTCCAACGTTTCCATATTTGCAATGTAACATTTGGATGCTAACTATTAATGTAAAGAAGACTTCGTACTTCAGTCGAATCCTAATATACATGTGGGTCATTCTACAGAAACGTCCACTTTTGGTATGGCAAGATGTCTTAAAATGTATTTCTTTTTCTAACATTTAAACGTACACCACATTATTAGATTACCCTTTGACTTTATGAATATGCATAAATGACAGCTTAATGATTTTTTTTATATTTTTTGTGCATTTATTTAAAGACCGCATGTACCATTTTTTGTCACTTGTGTTACCTTACTTCTTTGCCAATATTAAATGTTTTATGAAATATTATTTCTAATTTTTTTTCAGCACATGTAGTCAGAGTTACCAAAATAATAATAATAATGCAACAAATAAGGAGATTGTTTTATTTATTTTAATCAGGTTTGTTAAAAGTGTGATTTGAATGAGGTTAGTTCGTTTGCACAACCTTGTATTTGCTATAACAATGAAAATATTTGAAAACCAGTAATGATGTCAAGTAATGATGCAATCCTTTAAATCTTAACTTTTGAGTGTAGCAGAATTAAATGGATGTAAAATTATGATCATGTCACATGTGCCATTGTATTTAATGTGACAGAAAAAAATACAGTAACACCAGTGACACAATGAATCACCAATGGCATGCATAAGACCAACGATCATTATTCTTCAACTATAATTAAGTAGATGAGACTAAATTGTTACATTTGGCATATAATCTAAATTAATAGCTTTGAATAAAGTTTATCTATAAATGGGAGTCACTGGTGTGAAATCCCATAAGAAAGGTGACACCAGTGACAGTAACTCCAGTGACAATTTTCATGAAATTGCGCTTCTGTGGTAACTGGAATTCTACATAATTAATACAAAATAAAAAATTGCCACTTGATGGCTCAAGAAGGTGTAATTGTACAAATAACATATTGTGTTATTTTAAAATGTAAAGAAATTGTAATTCTACAGTGGGGTTTTGTAAGTGTAATATTTCTGTAAAGGCTAGGGACAGAAAAATGGACATTTCCATAGAATTACCCAAATCAGCATCTTCTAGGGAAATGAGTTTGGAATAACAGCAAGTTATTGACTGACCGGCACAGTCTATTGTACAAAATACCAATTAAATTAAGCAGAATAACTTTTTGTTTGTTTGTTTGGTTGACTGTTTTATTTTAATAATGAACAGGCTGCGATGTCAAGTTAGCAATGCCAGAAGTGAACTGATATGTTGTGCGCGATGCGCCGGCGCCACGACTTGGATTTGTTCCTCAGCTGGAGAAATAACTTAATACTCTGTCGTTTAATACTCTGTCATTCGAAACAGTAAAATGTATATTTTCATTTGTGTACATTCAAAATGACTACAAAATGTCATGCCTTTGAAAAATAAAGAAAACAACATGATGCGCTGCTTTTAACATCTTTCTGGCGCACATCAAAAATGAACCAAAATGCAGCAAATAGTCTTCTTTCCGCGCCTACTTTTAAAAGTCAACATTTAGATTATTTGAAGTAAAATGCATTATATACTTATAAATATTCCTAAGTCACTTAGGAATAAATCACAGCGTGCTTCATGATAAAAAAACGGGACATATTACAGTCCGGAAAATATAAGAAAAGCTACTTATTTCACGGACCCCCTGGCACTTAAGAACTGCTGGTCTACACAAAAGAAACCCCTGTCTAGGCTCTTCCCATGTACGGGTTGTGTCGAGTCATTCGTTAGTCTGGTTGTTTATGAGAAAAAGATGAAATGTAGTTGCAATAAACGAGAAGAATCGGCTCATCAACTGCAGGAGCGAGGACTCTTATTCTGCAGTGCGGACCTGAGGAAGAACTGATGACGCAACAGTTTGATCTTTGGCTGACAAATCAGAGGAAAGGGGCGTGTCATTACCGCCCACGTGTAGGAATCGAATATTTAAGCTGTTTATTCATTTTTCGACCTCAGAACAAAAAACGAAAAATCAAGCTGAATTCTTGGTTTTCGTTTTTTGGGAAAAATATAAAAACGAAAAAGGAGCTGTTTTCTCATTTTTGTACTTTCAAAATCAAATAAAAAAACGAATGGACGGAAGATACCCTGATTATTAAGGAGGTCTGTGCGGGACTGTTTTTTTAATTTTTTTTTATCAGAAAATCGGAAAACGAGTCATTAGGCCTATATTCATTTTTTCATTTTAGTTTAGGAAATAAATAGCTAATGGAAAACCGTCTTTTTCATTTTTTTATTTTTAATTTGAGAAAACGATAGATACACGGGGCCTATTTGTAAACCGTTATTGTAAAATAAAAATAGAAAATAATAGGCTAGCTGATAAAAAAAAAAAAATTTATAATAAAATTAAAAAAAAACGGACTTCCAAAATAATCCGGCGGGCCAGAAAATATTGCTGGTGGGCTAGTTTTGGCCCGCGGGCCGCCTGTTGCCGACCCCTGTGGTATTAGGCTTAACTTACTTAACTTGCCGTGTTTTGGTCTGAGGTCAGTAGTATTCTCAAAGACGGTTTGTGTCGTTTTTTTATATTAAAAGCTGCTAATATAGAGGGAATGCGCATGACGTCACCGTCGGCCGGAGTGAATGCGGTCACGCCCACAAGTGGCAAAAAGACTGAGCGGCAGCATTTGTTTTCAGCGTGAATGCCGTGAAAAACACACAAAACACATCTAAAACGGGAAAGAGCTTTGCGATTGACTGTACAACTAGATTTGACCAGAAATCTGAGGTACTGTATATTTTTACAGACTGCAAAAAGCTACAGAACAGACTATATTCTGCATAATTGGATGTTTTTAAATAAACACTGACAAAAAACTATACAAGTTTTAGGGCTGGACGATATGATGATATACAGTATAACATTAATGTAAGTGATCGCTCGGATTTAGACCTATCTATATTGTATTTATAAAACGTTTAACAGGCAAATTTTCTTAATTTATTTCCCCGGCGTCGAAATCAGGCACATATAAATGTCAGGAAACACGATTCCTGCTGCATGTCAATATCCATGGATCACTGGATCTTTGATAAGTTGTAAGGAACACTATATCGAGTCCAACTTTTAGTTTAAACTGATAATAGTTTGTTTTACTCGCGTTTTCGCAGTTTCCCCTATTAACTCCAGCCACGCAGCAGCTCTTTAGCCACTCAGTCCGGCTGAGGGGGCGTGTTCTGGCGGGAAGGTGACGTTAATGCATTCCCTCTATTAGTTCACTTTTAAATTGAGTAATTTTGTATTAGAATGGGTCTATATAGGCTAATATATATATATATATATATATATATATATATATATATAATCTAAATGAGGAAAATAATCCCTCCAATGTTGTTTACAGAAGACAATAAGGAACATAATATGCATTTCTGCCTAGACTATCTTGAAGAAAGAACTACAAACAAGTCTGGGGAAACGTTATGGAGTATTTTTAAACTGACAATGGAAATGACTTGGAAATAAGCCTGTGCACACACAGATGTAACACACACATACACACACACACACACACACACACACACACGCAGAGTGTGCTGCGTGGAACAGACGGGGAACAGATCGTGCAGTGTCGTAAATCAAAATCAGCGTCGCAAAACAGAATGATCATTTGCGGCGCATGTGCGTTTTCTACTGCGTCTACTACGCATGCGTAGAACGGATGGTGCAGGTGGAACGGATCGTGTACCGACAGGTATAGCAAGCACCTCGTATTTATAAACCCTGCGTACGGCCCTGCTCATGCTGTTCACTTTTCATATAATCAACATAGATACAATAAAAAATAACTTTATATTATTTATAATGGCTAGGTTAAAAACAGATATTATGTATAGTTTGTGATCTTAGCTCACTTTTCAGCAAAAGCTCTGTTGGCTTTTATTATTTGAGAAATAAAAACTTGTTAAAGTTATGCAAAGCATGTACTAACTATTACAAGAAGAAGAAACTGCTCTTAAACTGTGTGTGTGACAGGCTGTGGAATGGGGTTTGGCCGAGGAAAGTGTTTCTGTCAAAAGATTATTTTTCCTTTAACCCCTGCAGCTGTACACGTGTCTTTATTCGACACTTACTCTAGAGTATATGAAATATGTCCATTAAAAACTTTTTAAAAAAACAAAGCGCTTGCTCCGGTCCGTATATGAACTATATGATCCGCGTTGCGAGCGATGTTAAACTCATCGGCAGAAACCGCTCTCATGCTCCACATGTTGTTTGAATTCTCCGTTCTCATGATGCGATGATCTCATGCGTAATACAGCGCAGTGATTGGATTGAACGAGCTCTTTCTCATGAATAAATGCAGAGAGTCGCTCAGAACCGGCTGACGTACAGAATCGTTCTCTCCAGCCCCGGCAGCCAATCACACGCTCCGAAAGCACGCTTTTGCATCACATTCAGCCAGTCACACGCTCCGAAAGCACACTTCTGCATCACATTCAGCCAATCACACGCTCCGAAAGCACGCTTCTGCATCACATTCAGCCAGTCACACGCTCCGAAAGCACGCTTCTGCATCACATTCAGCCAATCACACGCTCCTAAAGCACGCTTCTGCATCACATTCAGCCAATCACATGCTCCGAAAGCACGCTCTACCTCATTCAGCCAATCACACGCTCCAAAAGCACGCTTCTCTCTCATTCAGCCAATCACACGCTCTGAAAGCACGCTTTACCTCATTCAGCCAATGACACGCTCCGAAAGCACGCTCCAATCACACGCTCCGAAAGCACGCTCTACCTCATTCAGCCAATCACACGCTCCGAAAGCACGCTCTACCTCATTCAGCCAATCACACGCTCTGAAAGCACGCTCTACCTCATTCAGCCAATCACACGCTCCTAAAGCACGCTTCTCTCTCATTCAGCCAATCACACGCTCCTAAAGCACGCTCTACCTCATTCAGCCAATCACACGCTCCAAAAGCACGCTTCTCTCTCATTCAGCCAATCACACGCTCCTAAAGCACGCTCTACCTCATTCAGCCAATCACACGCTCCTAAAGCACGCTTCTCTCTCATTCAGCCAATCACACGCTCCTAAAGCACGCTCTACCTCATTCAGCCAATCACACGCTCCAAAAGCACGCTTCTCTCTCATTCAGCCAATCACACGCTCCGAAAGCACGCTCTACCTCATTCAGCCAATCACACGCTCCAAAAGCACGCTTCTCTCTCATTCAGCCAATCACACGCTCCGAAAGCACGCTCTACCTCATTCAGCCAATCACACGCTCCGAAAGCACGCTCCAATCACACGCTCCGAAAGCACGCTCTACCTCATTCAGCCAATCACACGCTCCGAAAGCACGCTCTACCTCATTCAGCCAATCACACGCTCCGAAAGCACGCTCTACCTCATTCAGCCAATCACACGCTCTGAAAGCACGCTTTACCTCATTCAGCCAATGACACGCTCCGAAAGCACGCTTCTACCTCACATTCAGCCAATCACACGCTCCAAAAGCACGCTTCTCTCTCATTCAGCCAATCACACGCTCCGAAAGCACGCTCTACCTCATTCAGCCAATCACACGCTCCAAAAGCACGCTTCTCTCTCATTCAGCCAATCACACGCTCCGAAAGCACGCTCTACCTCATTCAGCCAATCACACGCTCCGAAAGCACGCTCCAATCACACGCTCCGAAAGCACGCTCTACCTCATTCAGCCAATCACACGCTCCGAAAGCACGCTCTACCTCATTCAGCCAATCACACGCTCCGAAAGCACGCTCTACCTCATTCAGCCAATCACTCGCTCCGAAAGCACGCTTTTCTCCCTTTCAACCCGGAATAACGAAATTGCTTAGAAAAATGCATAAATATTTAATGTTTTAATGTTTTCTGTGATGTGCAGCCTGTACATATCTGTTCACATCTCTGTTTTGGGGTTTCATGACCCTTTAAAAATTGTATGAAATGAATGTGTAAATACATTAATGATTTCAAACTTTGTATTGTTACAATGTTGGTAGTATATTTAAATGAACAATGTGTAGTCTTTCTCCATGTTTCCACATCTGGATATCCCTGTTTATTTGTCAGCAAAAGTCTGCTGGATGAAGATGAACACGTTAGTTGATCATCATAGATCTGAGTCCTTTTCTCTTTCTGTCTTCAGTCTGAGTCTTTAGTTTCCAGCATTTGATACTGATTGTGTACATGCAGAAATCTGCCTAAAAACAGACTATTGGAAACTAAATGCTGCTGTAGCTCTTCAATAAGATGATCATCATAGATGTGAACTATTGTTATTTCTCTGTCTTCAGTCTGTGGGGATGCAGTGTTACAGAGGAACAGAGTCTCATCCTGACTTCAGCTCTGAAATCAAACCCGTCACACCTGAGAGAGCTGCACCTGAGCGGGAATACACTAGGAGACTCAGGAGTGAAACACCTCAGTGATCTACTGATGAACCCACAACTCAAGCTGGAGAAACTACAGTTAGTATCATTATACTGTACAGCAATTACAGTGTGACTGAAGTTTATTATTTGAAGACAGCAGGGCTTATGTTTCATTGTTTATAGCAGTGCACTTTCTGGGTTTCCCTATTGCTCACATTTTTGTGTTTTTTATCTAGTTAGTAATTGTTTAATTTGAAGCATTTGATATTAGGGCTGCAACTAATGATTATTTTAATAATCGATTAACCCTCTGGAGTCTAAGGGGTTTTTGAGGTCTGTGAGATGTTTTGACATGCCCTGACATTTGTGCTTTTTTCAGTTGCTTATAAACATATTAATGGCAAAGGTGTAATTACACTCTATTTAGCACAAATAGGGGTACCATAATATGCGAGCAACATCTATTTACATATTTGTATTTTTGAGGGAATAATGTTTATGCATGGTTATTCAAAAAACTAAAAATTAAAGTTTCTGAAAAAAGGCCACAAAACACATACTTAATATGTGTCCACAAGACTTTTGACTAATGGATGTAGTTGCCTAGTGTTTTTGCTTCAAAATTATCTGAAAATCACCCTGCCTAATCATTCACATAAAACAATACATTGATTTAAATTTTTTTAAACAGTTTTTGCTTCCAAAGGCAATATGCGCAGGGGCGTGACTTGCTGTGATTCACACCTGAGAAGACAAAGACCCTGCATAGTAATGAGCCTGCATACTAATGAGCCTGCATACTAATGAGCCATTCATTCAGGTGTGTCACACAAGAAAGAATGCGAGGACAAAAATAAATAAATAAATTATATATATATACACTCACCGGCCACTTTATTAGGTACACCTGTCCAACTGCTCGTTAACACTTAATTTCTAAGCAGCCAATCACATGGCGGCAACTCAGTGCATTTAGGCATGTAGACATGGTCAAGACAATCTCCTGCAGTTCAAACCGAGCATCAGTATGGGGAAGAAAGGTGATTTGAGTGACTTTGAACGTGGCATGATTGTTGGTGCCAGAAGGGCTGGTCTGAGTATTTCAGAAACTGCTAATCTACTGGGATTTTCACGCACAACCATCTCTAGGGTTTACAGAGAATGGTCCGAAAAAGAAAAAACATCCAGTGAGCGGCAGTTCTGTGGGCGGAAATGCCTTGTTGATGCCAGAGGTCAGAGGAGAATGGCCAGACTGGTTCGAGCTGATAGAAGGGCAACAGTGACTCAAATAACCACCCGTTACAACCAAGGTGGGCAGAAGAGCATCTCTGAACACACAGTACGTCGAACTTTGGGGCAGATGGGCTACAGCAGCAGAAGACCACACCGGGTGCCACTCCTTTCAGCTAAGAACAGGAAACTGAGGCTACAATTTGCACAAGCTCATCGAAATTGGACAATAGAAGATTGGAAAAACGTTGCCTGGTCTGATGAGTCTCGATTTCTGCTGCGACATTCGGATGGTAGGGTCAGAATTTGGCGTCTACAACATGAAAGCATGGATCCATCCTGCCTTGTATCAACGGTTCAGGCTGGTGGTGGTGGTGTTATGGTGTGGGGAATATTTTCTTGGCACTCTTTGGGCCCCTTGGTACCAATTGAGCATCGTTGCAACGCCACAGCCTACCTGAGTATTGTTGCTGACCATGTCCATCCCTTTATGACCACAATGTACCCAACTTCTGATGGCTACTTTCAGCAGGATAATGCGCCATGTCATAAAGCTGGAATCATCTCAGACTGGTTTCTTGAACATGACAATGAGTTCGCTGTACTCAAATGGCCTCCACAGTCACCAGATCTCAATCCAATAGAGCATCTTTGGGATGTGGTGGAACGGGAGATTCGCATCATGGATGTGCAGCCGACAAATCTGCGGCAACTGTGTGATGCCATCATGTCAATATGGACCAAACTCCCTGAGGAATGCTTCCAGCACCTTGTTGAATCTATGCCACGAAGAATTGAGGCAGTTCTGAAGGCAAAAGGGGGTCCAACCCGTTACTAGCATGGGGTACCTAATAAAGTGGCCGGTGAGTGTATATATATAAAATACAAATATAAATGAAAGTCAAAAGCACATTTTTAGTACATAGTCATACCTGGAAACAAATCCTGTTCAAATAGGCTATATGGACCATCCTACAGAATTAGTTAGAGTTAGAAAGTTAGAGTTCTCAGAGAGGAAAAAAAGGTATTTTTTCACAAATTTTTTATACATTCAAATTGTATAATTTCCAAGGTAAACATTTCTAGTATGCAGTTAATTCTCATACTGTATTTTCAGAAAGTTTTGGAATCTCCTCAAATGTGTCACTAATAAAAAACAATAATATTAAGATTTTTTTTTTACATCTATCTTGTCTTTTTTTTTTTTTTTTAAAGTAGGCCTATAGCCTGGATTTTATCATTCATATTTCAAAGTTAAGGATTCATTAGTTTGATATAGTCTACATTGGAACAAACACTATAATAACATCTTAGATTATGAGCTTATTTTTGACAAAACATTCTAACGTTATATATTTAACATATGAGCAGAAACTGGTTAACTAAAGCTTATTTGATGTCTATTTTAGAGTAAAAATCTTTATAATCTATCCCAAACTAGTCAACTAAATGTTGTCTTTCATATTTCGTCTGTAACAACAACAGTGCGAATTCCGTTCATTCATCACACAGAGAAAGACACGCGATTCATTTTAAAACAGTATTCGCGATTAGAACAAAGAATAAACTTACTATGATCCTGGATCCATGGCTCCTCGAAGTGAAATTAATCCAGCACTGAGGTAAATTATCCAGAATTATTCCTCAAAGCCTCGAAAAACGACACAGACTACCGGTACATTAATCTGAACTTGGTGTTTTATCGAGCTCGTGTGGGCGTTGGCAAGTTTCAGATCATTTGCGTTTCTATAGCGCGCGCTCTCTGTGGGCGTGGTCACATTAAAAGATAATTAGCTGAAATGAGAACGCCTGGCATCTCTCTCTTTTTATATAGATTACATAAACACAGAATATTTGTTTTAGTTTTGAATTAGATAATTTAAAAGTACACACTTAAATGATTATAAAGATATATTGATCATGCCTGTGTGACTAGTATTTGCGGAGTTTTGTTTATGTTTAGAGACGTGCTCTAGAAAAAAAGTTCACGGAGACGGAGAGGCAGAACGCACACCCTGTTTATTTTCTTTATTTTACAAAAGCACAATATTTTATTTCGATTGTAAGTGGACCCATAAAAAAGTAGACATTTAATAGTTTATTTTTTCATATTTCTTAAGTGTGTATGACCAAAGGTGACTGAGTATTTTAAGTCTATTTTGCTGCTATGTGAAAAAAATCGCGCAAAACGCGCCGGCGCGTTTCTCGACTCCAGAGGGTTAACATAGCGGCCACTAACACGACACCGCTCTACTGAAGACAGAGACTCTTCATGTGTTCTGGACGATCATCTGCACATTTCTCGACTCCAGAGGGTTAATCAATGAATCGGATAAAAAACTGAAAACAAAAAAGCATTAATTTTCGACCCTTTATTCAAAAACAGAACTGACAGTGCAAATTCACAGTGCAAAAAATCTTTCAAAAAATCAGAAAGTGCACAACCGGCTTGAACATCCCTGAGCTGTTAAAGTAATAATAATTTTAAAAAAATGGACTACCACAAAAAACATACACATGTATGCTTTACATAGGCTTTTTTAAATAAAGTGCTTGAACGTTATGTTTGAACGTCAGAACTTGTTCTCTACACTACACTCGCAGACGCAGACACTCGCAGACACTCACAGACGCAGACACTCGCAGACGCAGACACTCGCAGACGCAGACACATGCAGACGCAGACACACACAGACACAGACACTCGCAGATGCAGACACTCGCAGATGCAGACACTCGCAGACGCAGACACTCACAGATGCAGACACTCGCAGACGCAGACACTCACAGACGCAGACACTCACAGACGCAGACACTCGCAGACGCAGACACTCGCAGACGCAGACACTCGCAGACGCAGACACTCGCAGACGCAGACACTCACAGACGCAGACACTCGCAGACGCAGACACTCGCAGACGCAGACACTCACAGACGCAGACACTCACAGACGCAGACACTCACAGACGCAGACACTCACAGACACACACACTCAGACGCAGACACTCACAGACGCAGACACTCACAGACGCAGACACTCACAGACGCAGACACTCACAGACGCAGACACACACAGACGCAGACACTCACAGACGCAGACACACACAGACGCAGACACTCGCAGACGCAGACACTCGCAGACACTCGCAGACGCAGACACTCGCAGACGTAGACACTCGCAGACGCAGACACTCGCAGACGCTGACACTCGCAGACGCAGACACTCGCAGACGCAGACACTCACAGACGCAGACACTCACAGACGCAGACACTCACAGACGCACACACTCACAGACGCACACACTCACAGACGCACACACTCACAGACGCACACACTCACAGACACACACAGACACTCACAGACACAGACACTCGCAGACACTCACAGACGCACACTCACAGACACTCGCAGACGCAGACACTCACAGACGCACACACTCAGACACACACACTCACAGACACACACACTCACAGACACACACAGAAACAGACACTCGCAGACACTCACAGACGCACACTCACAGACACAGACACTCACAGACGCACACACTCACAGACACAGACACTAACAGACGCACACACTCACAGACACACACACTCACAGACTCACAGACACACACACTCACAGACACACACACTCACAGACACACACTCACAGACACAGACACACACAGACACAGACACTCGCAGACACTCGCAGACGCAGACACTCACAGACGCAGACACTCACAGACGCACACTCACAGACACAGACACACACAGACACAGACACTCGCAGACACTCGCAGACGCAGACACTCACAGACGCAGACACTCACAGACACACACACTCACAGACACACACACTCACAGACACACACTCACAGACACAGACACACACAGACACAGACACTCGCAGACACTCGCAGACGCAGACACTCACAGACACACACACTCACAGACACACACACTCACAGACACACACACTCACAGACACACACTCACAGACACAGACACACACAGACACAGACACTCGCAGACACTCGCAGACACAGACACACACAGACACAGACACTCGCAGACGCAGACACTCACAGACACAGACACTCACAGACACACACAGACACAGACACTCACAGACACAGACACTCGCAGACTCACACACTCACAGACACACACACTCACAGACAGACACAGACACTCACCGACAGACACAGACACTCACAGACACAGACACTCACAGGCGCTGACACACTCGGTCTCTCGCACGCGCTGACACACTCGGTCTCTCGCACGCGCTGACACACTCGGTCTCTCGCACGCGCTGACACACTCGGTCTCTCGCACGCGCTGACACACTCGGTCTCTTTCGCGCACTGTCGCTCGCGCGCTGACACACTCGGTCTCTCGCACGCGCTGACACACTCGGTCTCTCGCACGCGCTGACACACTCGGTCTCTTTCGCGCACTGTCGCTCGCGCGCTGACACACTTGGTCTCTCGCGCGCGCTGCCACAATAGAGATGTATTTTCAAACAGCTGTTTTTTTGTTCTGAATTTCTTAAACTGCAAATATTCCGTTTTAAAATATAGTTTAATTCAAGTTTTCAAGATGAAGAAGAAATTCGGACCTTCAAATTTAGTTTTTTTAAATTCAAAACGGGGAAAATTCAGATCGTACAGAAAGTAGGCCAGAGGTCGTCCTCAGGGAAGAGTAGAGGATCTCAGAAAAGTCAAACGTATAGGTTATATAAAAATAAAACATACATAAATTATTTTATGATAAACATATTACTGTCTGAAGTGACCTCATTTATAGTTATAAACACAAATAATACTAATAATTATCATTATTATTATTACATTTAGGCTACATATTTAGAAGATGCTTTTATCCAAAAAAGGAACGAAGCAATTCGCCAAATGTCAGTCATAATACAGGTTAGACAATAATAATACAGGGCTAAGATTATCACACATAAACACAAGATTGTGCCGCATATCCAAGGGTTTGTGTGGAGTGTGGAGCGCGCACTGCATGGCACGGAGGCGCCGGCGCCAACACTTTCCTATTAACAGTGGAAACAACTTTCAATACTCTATCATTTCTGGTCATACAGAACTACTTTTATTTGTGTAAACTCACAATAACAAGAAAACGTTGTGCTTTTGTAAAATAAAATAAAACAATCAGGCACGCTTTCATGGTCTCCGTGAACTGAAGCGCGTCTCAAAAATGAACAAACAAAATATAGCCTACCTATATAAAGCTTGAAATGTCCACTTTTAAACGAACAAACTTGAATCGAAAGCAAATACCGTCTGATTATGTAATCCATATGAGAGGTGCATTTCTCTCTAAAGGCGCATCTAAAGGAGATGTATGGAGATATGTTTGTAGCCGGCACTGATTTAGAAAACACTAGTTTATTAATAAACAATTAAAATGCCTTGTTATTTTTTCCGACACATGTATTATCATTAGCCTATAATCACCTATAAATCACCTCTTGGTTCCAGAGACACGGCTCTTCTCATTCAGCACTGTGCGAAAAATATCATTTCCGGCTTCTAATTTGGCCTTAGAAAACCAGTAAAATCCCCCAAAAAAAGATCCATATTAATTTGTGAATATTTTAAATGTTTATTAAAGGGGCAAAAATTCATAAACAAAAATCTGTAAAATACGTCAATATGTATTTTTTTGCGCAGCATTGGTGTGTACGGGTCAAATGCAAATTTTGGTGTTCAACTGTGTGTTTATTTGGTGTGTTTTAAAAATACAACAACCGTTAATTTTTCAATTACGGGTTAAAAAAGATAAAACTGGACGCAAAAGCACACGGATTCTGTGGCCTACTTTCTGTACGATCTGAGTTTTCCGTGAATTGAATGTTTGAAAACTGAATTTGAAGTTCCGAATTTCTTCTTCATCTTGAAAACTTGAATGTGTATTTTTTAATGACCAAGGTACGTTTTAACCGTTTGTTTTTTTGGTATAATTAACAAAGGAAAACAACAGAAACAGGCCGTTTTTCAGTTTTTTTTAATTTTGACCTGAAACGAAAAACCAACATTCAGTTTGATTTTTCGTTTTTTTGTTTTTTTAATCAAAACAAAAAAACTAAATTCAGCGCAATGTCTTGTTTTCCATTATTACTGACAAAACAAATGTATTACTCAATATTTCCTTTCATTGGTGGGTGGGACTTTATCAACCCCTCGCTTCTGATTGGATAGTGTTCTCCATCAGTTATGTCTGTGCTTCAGGCTACTTTTCAAAATTAAGGTTCTCCCAAATAATGTCCATTACTGCTGTGGAGCTCCCTCTTTGCCTTAAGACGATGCAATGTCTCCACAAAAATATACACTTAGATAACAATTTATTTGTAAAAACTAATTAAATAATGCAATAAATCCCCATCATGATTAAGAGATTAACAGTTTATGAGAGGAGGCGCTTTTAACAGTATAATCAGTTTGGAGCATGTTTCTGATGAATTAAATAAAGGTATTTCTGTTATTTAGCCTCACAGATTAAGGCTTATTTTAGTAAATGCTGTGGACAGTAAAGTGTTCTCAATATTATAAAGATCGATGCCATCGAACTAACAGTAAGCACACCAAAAGGATTGACAGAAAATGCCCAGCAGTCGCTCTGCACTCCCTCAGCTGTGGTCACCTGGAGCCACTTGAGAAAACATGCTTAGTGTTATTCTGCAGTGCATACCTTATATGGTCTAGTTATCATATTTTATTATTAAGCTTACTATTGCCCAGATTTGAAACGCAAATTAACATTAAAAGCATTAAAAAAAATGTGATAAAATATGATCTCCGCTGTCAAAACAGCAACCAGCTTTAGTTAGCCTACTAACATAGGCTACACGTGTACACTTAAGATTTTCCTGTATTAGGAAGCGCATTAGAGTAGACTACCATCTATCTCCCCATTGTGAGCATGCGTGTTATTGGATGGAGACACCAAATGCCAGTGCTCCACAGTTCAGTCATTTGATGTAGTCTCAGCGTCAGACAGAACGTTACAGTTGATCTCAGACGGTCTGACCCCGGGTAGGCCCAGTCTCTCTACACTCTTCTCTCTGTGAGACGGAAGAGTTTAGTAAGCTGTGAGGCGCTGTGGAGAGCAGTAGTTCCCTCTGCAGCTCTGGCTGGATGAAACCTGATGACCCCCAACATTTCACAAATCATGTCTTTAGGGGAGCTCATGTCTTACTGTATTATAAAGAGCTAAGCTCCCCCGTAGTTCTCACCCTGGGAGGACCTGAACTGTGGCGCACTGCCATTCGCGTTCTCTATCATCACAACACACTCTCACGGTGCAGTTGGAGACGTGCAGTTCATCAAGGGGGTTCAAGCTGAAGTGTAGCTATTTTGACACAACAGAGGAGATCATATTCGATCACATCACAGATGTTGGATAAGCTTAAATAAGGTGACTTCCTGGGAGCGTTCCAAGCCAGTTTACAAACTTTTTTTATCGCACCTGGTTTCATATGCTATGCCAAAATTAAGGAGCATAGGCCTATAATAAACCAATTAACAATGAACTCAGATTGAGACATTTCAGCATACTGGCCTCTTATTACTCAACCAAGGTATCCTACTGTAATATCTTAGTTTCCTAAACACAAATGTGTGTACGGTAGTAAATTATTTGCAAATTATAGGCTATGATTATTAGGATAATTAAATGAGTTACAATTATGAGTTGGTGTGCCTTGAAGTTCTGGTTTGACCTTTGATGTGGAAACCTTTGCCTTAGACCAGTGTTTCTCAAACTTGTTCTGCCATTCCCCACTTTGAAGGTATAAGGGTTCGTGCCCCACCTGTCCCCATGCAGTCGCCCCAACAACATGTTAATAAACTAATCTTTAAGTTAAAATGTATTTTATTAACATGACATTTTAAAAACATAAACATGACGGTAGATAAAAATAATAATGCAATTGTGTTTGTATTTTGCCTCTGATAACATCAAATTCAGAAACGGAGAAAATAAAAGTGTGGTTTATGGTTTGAAAAATAATAATAATAATCTCAGGGTTTTTCCTGGCTCAAAACGAGGCGGAGGTGGTAAAATCCTAATAATGTACATATTTTAGGTATTTTTATAATAATAATTGTATTTTATATTTTTGAAGACTATCATAGCTATAAGCTACTGTGTTTCCCACAGTATTTTGTGTGTGGTGTGGACCTCTGCACCCCTGGGGGTCCGGGGGCATCGTCCCCTGGAAGAAAAATGTGTACGGTTTAAAGATAAATTCATAAATCTGGTGCACTTGAAAGTTCAAAATTAAGTGATGAACTAATTTAGTGTCTGCAATGAGCCTGTTTTGTAGTAGGCTACATATTTCCTGAGCCAGAGACGGAGAGCGATCAGCGCTTGACATCACAACTATTCAGTGTTTTCAACCACATAATGTTTATTTTAGGTTTCAGACATTTAAATTTAGACAGACATTTAAAAAAAAGCAATCAATTTAGAGTTTGTCAAATACACACTTATTTGTCTATGGAATTAGTCTATGGAAGCGGCAATAATAATCATTTCCATTATAATTAGATGACACGTATTATTCATATCAAATACACATCGTGTAAGTAACTTTCAAGTAATCTACGCTTCTCCCAGTTCACCGGCCACTTACTCTCATGTATTTCGGGAGAAGTGGATAAATTAACGTTTGTTAAATCCAACAGATCCGATTCTCTAAAATGCGGCATAAACTAACGCCCATCGCGTAGATAGCTCAACTAAGGTGTTTAAACAACACAACACATCCACAATCGGAATATCAGATATTTCCTGCTATAGCCAACACATTTGTGAAATAAAAGCATATAATCAGTCATTCAGCACTATTGTGGCTGCGGTGTGACAAGCAATGACGCGTCACCATGGAAACCATAAAGGGATACGATCACTGATCTATATTGAATGACTGGATAGCTCATGACGTCATAAACAGTGAAGCCACTGCGCCGCCATCTTGGTATTCCCTAGTGAGCTCACGCGTTCTATTGAATCAATAGGAAATTTTATGATTTGACTGAGAAAACATTGCCTAACGAGACACCGTTTTTAAATTTAAAGTCTCCCTGTACATTCTTACAACGCAAACACCCTAAGCATTTAAATGGGTATTTGTTTAAAGTCGGAAATTTTTCCTGCTTATTAAAAATTGCTTTGATACTGGGGAGAGGAGCTTGCGTGTGTGTCTAGGCTAACAGCAGGTGGCAGTAGCTAATGAAGAAGTGTTTTATTTGGTGATTTGTCCTTTGAATGAAGAAGCAGCAGGACCTCCACGTTAAAATATATTATATATATATATTTTTTTAAAGTGGCCAGTGTTCGTTATTCACTTAGGGGACTTCCGTGTAGCTTAATCAGTGCTGGTTAAAACGGCAATTTCTTTGCAAAAGGAATAAAAATCTGCACGAGAACACTAGTCAGCCTTGACTGAAGATCTTCACAGGTAAGAAAAACAGTTTGATACTATTAATTAAATAGTGAATGCTGTCTATTTCGTGAATTGGTGAATATTCAGGTGAATCGTTTCGTAACCACGAATAGGCTACTCAGCACGTTTTACTATATTGTGGCCACGTAATTCGTTCAAACAAAATGAGGCAGGGAATAAGTTTAACGTGTCCACGATTTATTAAAAATCATTTTATCAACGAGCAGAGAGACAGCCCCGCCGGCCGCGCGCGCTCTCTCACCGTCTTCAAACAACACGAGCACTGTATTGCTCTCTCTCCCTCGCGACACGATAGTAAAAGGTCGGAAGACCGATTGTGTTTAAGTAGTTTGTTCAAATAAAGTGTTTGATTAGTTAGCAAGTGTTCAAGAAATGCATAATACAAATTGTATGGGTTAATGTAAGTAACGGTAAACGGACTCTGCACGAAGCTGTCAAATTGTGTCGCTATTGGACACTTAATTGTGTTGATTATTGCTGCTCGGAGGTTTCAGGCTAGAAACGCATTCTTTTTGTTGTTGAAGAAGCAGATCTTGCCTCGGAGAAAACAACACTGGAATAGCGACAATTGTGCATATAAATTACTACTTATAGGGCTTGAATTACAACCTGTGGGCAGTTTTTCTACATCCTTTTGTGAACGTCATTTTACATTTGTATGTTGCACAGTAAATCATCTTCGGAGCCACCAATCTCTGTATAGCGCCATTGGAGCCTCTGCTGGTAGGGAATCGTAAGATGGCCGCTCGAACACTTCCGGTGGCTTCACTGACGGCTGGCAGTTTAGAACGTCATGAGCTCTCCAGTCATTCTATAGATCAGTGGATACGGTCTAAATAACGGGCGCCGCTAAAAACTTTTAAACTTACGTGTGAAAAGGTTAAGTAAGGCTTACAGTTAAATGTGTCGTTGTTTTGTTTTGAGTTTATGCTCAATAAATAAACACTGCAGGATTAACTCAGTGGAACTGTTTTCTCAAGTGGCTCCAGGTGACCACAGCTGAGGGAGTGCAGAGCGACTGCTGGCCATTTTCTGTCAATCCTTTTGGTGTGCTTACTGTTAGTTCGATGCCATCGATCTTTATAATATTGAGAACACTTTACTGTCCACAGCATTTACTAAAATAAGCCTTAATCTGTGAGGCTAAATAACAGAAACACATTTGTTTAATTCATTACAGTTTAACAGCACCACAAACTAGGCTACATGCTCCAAACTGACCATACTGTTGAATCGCCACCTCTCATAAACTGTTAATCTCTTAATCATGATGGGGATTTATTGCATTATTTAATTAGTTTTTACAAATAAATTGTTATCTAAGTGTATATTTTTGTGGAGACATTGCATCGTCTTAAGGCAAAGAGGAAGCTCCACAGCAGTAATGGACTTATTTGGGAGAACCTTCATTTTGAAAAGTAGCCTGAAGCACAGACATAACTGATGGAGAACACTATCGGTCCGTGTACGTTTTGATAGTTTGTTTTTTCGTTTGAACCACAAAACAAAATAATGAGAAACCACCTTTTTTTCGTTTGTCGTTTCAAACCAAAAACAAAGAAACGATAAAAAAAGAGCCGTTTTCCCGTTTTTGGTTTCTGAATCAAAAAACGAAAAACGACTAAACCAAATTCAAATAACGGTCCGATTTTGTTTTTTTGAAATTCCTTTTTTCATTTCTCCGTTTGAAGATCTACATTAAAATCCGTTTTGCACATGTGGGCGGCGGTCACGAGACGCCCCTTTCAGCCGATTGGTCAAGCAAATCTGAGCATGTGACGTCATCAGTAATTCCCCAGGTCTTTCCAACAAAATAATAGTCCTATGGCTCTGCGTAGTGCGTACCGCTTCTTAAACTGTGTAGGGCTGTGCAACTTCATATTTTCACAGAAATATTTATTTCAGAAATATTAAATATTAATCTGCACCCAGTCGGTTTTATTTGTTGTTAATGGCGGAATACCATAGCAAGTGCTTGGGAGCACTTCGACTCGGCGCAGTAATATCATCACTCCCCCGCTCCCTCTCCTCCTCCCTCTCATTTGCGTCAGTAGAACCAAGGATTTTTCACGAGTGATATTACTGCGCCGAGTCGAAGTGCTCCCAAGCACTTGCTATGGTATTCCGCCATACAATATAGTTATCCATTTTACACACTTAGAAAAGCGCAACGTTTTATTTTGTGTCACCGTTCTTGGTCGAGTTACACTACTCGAGTAACTGTATTTAAATAGGGAAACCGTGGAGGTGTTTGGTCGCTTCTCTGCTTGGCCCTATTTGAATGAACTGGGCTAAGCTAAGTGCTAACAAAGTTTCGCCGCAAGACTGAGCGATTTAATGCACGCACTGAGACGAGAGAGGTATGTATCAACTCGTCTTAAAGGATTAGTTCACTTTTAAAAAAACTTTTGCTGATAATTTATTCACCCCGATGTCGTCCAAGATGTTCATGTCTTTCTTTCTTCAGTCGAAAAGAAATGAAGGTTTTTGATGAAAACATTCCAGGATTTTTCTCCATATAATGGACTTCAACAGGACCCAAACGGTTCAAGGTCCAAATGACAGTTTCAGTGCAGCTTCAAAGGGCTTTAAACGACACCAGACGATGAATAAGGGTCTTATCTAGCAAAACGATCTGCCATTTAAAAAATAAATAAAAAAGTTTAAGTTTTATAAGCACAAATGCTCGCCTTGCTCTGTGATGCGAGTGTTTTCATCAAAAACCTTAATTTCTTTTCGACTGAAGAAAGAAAGACATGGACATCTTGGATGACATAGGGGTGAGTAAATTATCAGCAAAAGTTTTTTTTTTAAAGTAACTAATCCTTTAAAGGGTTAGTTCACCCAAAAATGAAAATTCTGTCAGTAATTCCTCACCCTCATGTTGTTCCAACCCCGTAATACTTACATTCATCTTCGGAACACAAATGAAGATATTTTTGATTAAATCTGAGAGCTGGATCACTCCTCCATAGGCTTCTGAGGGATTGAAACTTGTTCCCCCGAAAAGTTATTAAAGACATCGTTAAAATAGTCCAGGTGACTACAGTGGCTCAATCTTCAGTTTATCAAGCGACGAGAATACTTTTTGTGCACAAAAAAAACAAAAATATAGACTTTATTCAACTATTAATTTCCTTCTCCGTGGGCCTCGAGATAGTTCTCGTAGACACATGACCAGCGTCGGCCAATAGTGAGCCTGCGTGTGACGTAGCCCTACGATATCACACTGACGAGGCCCACAGAGAAGGAAATTAATAAAAAATAAAGTCGTTATTTTTGTTTACTTTTTGTGCGCAAAAACTTTTCTCGTCGCTTAATAAACTGAAGATTGAGCCACTGTAGTCACTTGGACTATTTTAACGATGTCTTTAATAACTTTTCGGGGGAACAAGTTTCAATCCCTTTAGAAGCCTATGGAGGAGTGATCCAGCTCTCAGATTTAATCACAAATATCTTAATTCGTGTTCCGAAGATGAATGAAAGTATTACGGGGTTGGAACAACATGAGGGTGAGGAATTACTGACAGGATTTTCATTTTTGGGTGAACTAACCCTTTAAGGGAATAACATAGTTTAATATGAAAAAACGGTGGATTATCCCTTTAAGGGTTTGGAGTTTGGGTTTGAGATTATTCCCTCCCAAAGACAGAAATACCTGAATGAAATCAAATGTGTTCCTCATTGTCTTTGGGTAGTCTAAATTTAGAGCATAGATCAAGGCAAAAAGGAGACATACAGCGTGTGGCAAATTTGGGACATCATCCACAACAATTGTTGCCTCCAAAACGATTGCCCTCATTGCGTCCACGTTGATGGCATTTGGACGTTTGGTGGGCATTTCTTCAGGTAATATTGTGAGCAGGCCAACATCTACTTCACTGAAGTCAGCTTCTACATCCACATCCTAAGTAGAGAAGAAAAAATCAGAATTGTTTCACAAGAGACAAATATAGTATCTACTTCAAAACTACAAAAAGTATACCCAGAATTAATATTTTTCCTAACATGAGCTATACTCTAGGGCTGCACAATTAATTGAATTTGTAATCGCGATTACAATTACGGATGCCACCATTATGTAATCGTTTAAAGGTGCAATTACAAAAAAAGTTCACTTACATTATTCTGTGTGATTAAGATGTGGTTTTTTACAGATGTGTTTTCTACAGCTTATCTTTAGGGTTTTTTACTTTAGTTTGGTTTCTTTAAATAAATAAAACAATACATTTGACATTTGAGGCTTAATGCTATAGAAAAGCAAAAAAAAAGTTTTTCAGGAAGAGTGTTTTCAGCTTGTATTTTGATATGACAAAATGGCATGCAGTCGCTTCAAACAATGGCATAAAGCTATTCAAAACATTATTCAATGTAAATTATGATAATCGTAATTAATAATTGCAATTACAATTTCAAGGGAATAATCGACAATTATGATTTTTGTCATAATTGTGCAGCCCTACTATACTCTCATGGAATAAAACAAAATGGCAATTTAAGAAAGCGGAAACACCAATATTATTACTTGCAAAGCACGTCTACTCGCTACAAGGCTCAGTTAAGTCACAAACATGGCACTTGTAACAAATTAAAGCACGACCGGAACTTACATTTCCACTGCATAGCAGCTTATCAACTGGTATTCTAAAAAAAAAAAAATGTTATTCCATCAATCAAAAGTCAATGAACAAACAACATAATCAGATGCATAGACCAGTGTTTCTCTCCCTCTCTTTTTTTTCTCCAAATTGTGGGACACATGCAAAGCAGTTGGTCAATGAGTTAAATTGAAACAGCACATGCATTAAGTATTATTTTAAAAGTTAGACTGTTAAAATGTACGTGCAAACTTATATTTAAATAAGTTGTTTATACACCTGTTATATAAAATATGTTATATTATATGTTTATTTATACTCTGCTTGAGGAGGTGGGTTAAGGGGTCTGCTAAATACTCCGTAACAAACTCGATAGAAAAACACCTCACAATGTCCTTGCTGTGCTGCCTGCATATTGCCGTAATTATCATAATAAGCACGCATTTAATTTTGGAAGCAACCGGCCTGACTGGAGTTCAGCATTTATCATTGCGTTATTAACGTGCCCTGTCAAGCTAAAAATCGTTATTTAAAAAAAAAAAATGAATTAACTGATCTGAAGATGTAACGTTAGCGGTCTGTTCCATCCATTTGTACTTTGCCTGGATTGCGCACTCTCTAGAGTGAATGCAGCCGTGTCTCCCTCTTTCAAAATTGGCGGTTCCAGCTATACTAGACTATTATGCTGAGCGTCAACGAAAATCATTCCATAAACACAACATTCAAAACGAGGTGACCCATTTGACACGTTTTGTAGAGTTGTCACTGAATTTTGAATTCTGTAAACATTCGCGTCTGCATAACCGTTCATGACCAATCATCAGTTCAAATGACTGCTAACCTTGCCCATCACTAAAACAAATGAATGAATTAATAGTAATTAATAGGCAACCTGGCAGCTGGATTTACAGATATAAAGCGGCAAATAACTAGTTTGAGCAGAAATTGCTTCAGATAATGGGCAGTGGTCAAAACGTGTTTATGTTCTTAACATGGGCTAATATTCAACAAAACAGAATGCAACTAACAAAGTGCAGAAAATGTAACGATTCTTAAGACTAGCACACAAAAAAAAAATAGAAAATGAGGTTTAAATTAAAAGAGTTTACCTTGAACTTCACGAAGTGCGATCCTCTCTGCAAAAGCTGCATGTGCTTCTGTGCTGTGTGGGGGAGGGGAAATTGTGGACCAGTACGCATGCGTAACAGCACCTCTTGGACATTTTGAGTAATTTTACTTAAATTACGTTAGTTATGGGAACTATATTTTCTAATATTTCAGCAACAATAAAACATTTGTAGTAAACTCAACATTTTGGTTAAAATCAAGTAAACCTACTAGTATTTTTATAGTAAGGACTACGATTTGATCTTACAGTGTGTATTAGGATTCGACTGAAGTACGAAGCCTTCTTTACATTAATAGTTAGCATCCAAATGTTACATTGCAAATATGGAAACGTTGGACCGTAGAGATTTGCGAACCAAACTTCGGTACAGTTTCAGTTATAGATTCAAATAAATTTGTTTAGGCTTGGCGTTTAAAATAGGCTAAGGCCCTGTTTACACGAGAACGATTCCGAGTGAAAACGTCAAAATATTTTATCGGATGTGCCTTTCGTTTACACGGTGACGCCGTTTTTATGGCTTAAAAACGCAAAAAAGTGAAACCACCCTCCAGAGTGGAAAACTTAAAAACGCTCCACCGTCGCGTTCCCGTGTAAAGGGTAAAAACCGGTAAAAACGCAAAACTGCCCTCGATCACGTGCGCGTTTACGTCACAGGCATTCGCCAGTACAGGAAAATAATAACTAACATGTCGGATTATTTCCATACATCGGACCTTCAAGTTGCCACAGCAGCTCTGATAAACATACAAGAGTCTTTTCAGCAGTTGCACAAAATATTCTCAGATATTGGTGTTGTTGTGTGGCAGTGCTTCGTTGCCACCTAGCCGCCTGGAGTGCACACTACATCGAATTTCACACACTTTTTCGTCACCATATGCACGCAGATTTCCCCTTCATAACGTTCGTCTAAACGCAGAATAAAAAGTGAAAACGCAACGCCACTTTTGCGTTTTCTCTTCTGATCGTTTCCGTGTAAACATAGCCTTAATGTTGTTTGTAATAAAGGGCACAATAAGGCATTTTTATAGGCTACTAGGCTATTATACGTAGCTACTTATTTTTCATTCCTGTTGTTTTCTTAATACCATTCATTTAAGGATTTTACATAAGGGGAAGTAAAATAAGCATAGCCTATGTAAAGACTATGGGTGGATCTAATCCGTGGGGAATTTGCATATCATAATTAATAATTCATAATTAATAATTATTCATACATGTTTGGATTAGATCAGTCTTACATGTTAATAAATCTCCCTCTAAGGGAGGATGTCCTTTTACCTGCATATTTAACTGTGTATCCTTGCATTTTAACTACAAGTTGATTACAGTTAATTACACTGATCACGTCTTACAAAACAGGCAAAATTAATTAGCTCAATTGCCAGAATAATATTGTGGGGATCCACAATATCATCTTACTTTATAGGATTTCAGGAAACGCAATTCTCTGGCCAGAAGAATTGGGTTTGCTGCCCTATAAACACATACTCTTTAAAGTATCTTTAATTGATAAAGCGAGTAGGACCTGTTTGCACTTAAGGGACTTGAAAATGAGCAAAGTAAATGAATCAATCAAATGAATATAATGGATTTAATAAAGGCATGTCTACTTATATATTTACTACAGTTGCCATGGAATATATATACATATTTACAAACATAATAAACAAACAAAACACGATAAGGCATCGATGAACGAGAAAGGCATTGCGTTTGGACAAATGGAGACACGTGTGGGAGAGTGAGGGTGTGAGAGAGAGAGAGAACGGAGAGAGAGAGAAAGAGAGAGAGAGAGAGCATTAGCAGCATTATCCTGGACTTCACCTTTTCTGTAACAACACGAAAACATCATCTTAAGGCTTCTTAGAAGCTCTGTAAAAAGAGATACTTGCGCAAATGTAATCTTGGTCATGCACTCTGTGTCGCGTCGGTCCTGCACCGTGAGCGGTGTCCTGTGTGGGAGGAAGCGTCACGTGGTCACGTGCGCGTGCTTCTGGTTCAGAGAGAGCGCGCGGTGGTTTAAATGTCCCTCGTAGCCGGCTTTGCTGAAGAGATATGTCCCGCGGTGTTCTTTTCACTCGTGGAATTAAAACACCGGGACTTATCTTAAGACTGAAAAACACAAACTAACTAGAACACATAAAAGAAAGGCGAAAGACTCGCCTCGAGACGAGACGTTACATTCTGAAACCAGGACGAGCACGGAAGAGCGCAGTAAGATCTGACGCGGAGGGAGGTTCAGTTCTTCTTTAAAGGAACCTTCTGAGGTGCGAACTGGCCAATGGCATTCAACGAAACTTTGGCGGCAACCTCGGCTTTGTCTTGTCCGCGTTCGATTTATGGCCGCATTCACAGGTTTTACAAGCAGTCAGAATTTGGTCAGAATCATTCCAAAGATGATTAAACATAGTAAAATATATTTTACGGCTTGTTCAATTACATAGATGACCTCGTTAGATCACAAAGGTTCGGAAAATAGGAAGAAAGACGTATAAGGAGAGTTATATTGCAGAGTTACATTAAAAGCATAATTAAATGCCCTTGTAGTTCGTTTGGAACTACCATACACTCCCAGATCCCTTCATAGGGCCTGGACAAATCGACAAACATAACATATCAAATATATCTCCATAAAGTCTTTAAATGAGTGAATTAAAGCTTTGTGTATGTGCGTTTTCAGAGGGGACTCTTTGACCGCATGGCATTCCTTTGCAGAAAGGAGGGGGGTTAGTTTGATAAGGTCTGCTTGAAGCTCGAGCCACAGTCATGAAGTGTTCTGGTGAATCTCGCAGGACATTTGAATATGTCAGTTCATTGGGTGTTTAAGAGAGAGAACCCTCAAGATTTCCTATAACACCCCTGTGTCACAAAGTTAGCGAGATGTAATGTAAATCAACAAATGGGGAACGAGGATTGGAGTTTATCGAGACTAAACATGCTACACAGTGATTTCTGTTTCTCATAGTATGCAAGTCATGTCTCAAACATTAACCCATTAGAGTTTACAAGGCCACACAGACCAAACAACATAAAGGAAAAATCATGAGATGGAACATTGGATGCATGTATCACATGGTTATATATACATATATATATATACATAGAATATATAGGTTTAAACCAGGGTTCGTTTATTCTTCTCAGCAAGAATAAGGAGGAATCACACTCTCTGGGACATTCCAAGGGGTAATAAAGCTCAGTCTTGTAACAGAACACCCCGTTCTTGGTGTGTGTGTGGGAGAGAGTGTGTGTGTGTGTGTGTGTGTGTGTGTGTGTGTGTGTGTGTTTTTCCAAGTTCCAGGCCTTTTGGGGCTAAAGGCTTTGGGATTTTAGCATGGGGGTATTTAGTTATTCAGATTCACCTTCGCCCAGTCCTTACACCTATGTTATAGTGTTTATAATGTTCATTTTGTATTTTATTTACCGGTCTTTTGCACTATTTCTGAATAGGCTAATAATAAAATGCGTTTTTTACAACGATGTGACGCGCGCGTGTTTTACTCTCAACTTGACCCAGTGCGCCGCGCACAAGCGCGCATTCTTTAGATAAGGCTAATACATTTTGATAAAACACAAGCCTTAGCTACATCATAAAACTCAGTGTATTTTAATCTTTTTCTCTGTTGTCCAGTTGTTAGATAGTCAGTCTGAATGAAAGTTCATGCATTAATGTTAGGCCTATTTAGTCAATGCATTATTCTTTCCTTTTTGTATTAGTGTTTAAAATATTTAATTTACGAGGGAGACAATTCTAACAGCCGTCATTTACCCTGCCATACCAAGCTGATGCATATAGCGTAGGTGAATTTATATCTACAGAAGAAAGCCCCGTCTAGGCTCTTCCCATGTACGGGTTGTGTCGAGTCATTCGTTAGTCTGGTTGTTTATGAGAAAAAGATGAAATGTAGTTGCAATAAACGAGAAGAATCGGCTCATCAACTGCAGGAGCGGAGGACTCTTATTCTGCAGTGCGGACCTGAGGAAGAACTGATGACGCAACAGTTTGATCTTTGGCTGACAAATCAGAGGAAAGGGGCGTGTCATTACCGCCCACGTGTAGGAATCGAATATTTAAGCTGTTTATTCATTTTTCGACCTCAGAACAAAAAACGAAACATCAAGCTGAATTCTTGGTTTTCGTTTTTTGGGAAAAATATAAAAACGAAAAAGGAGCTGTTTTCTCATTTTTGTACTTTCAAAATCAAATAAAAAAACGAATGGACGGAAGATACCCTGATTATTAAGGAGAATCGATGAAAACGTGTTGTCTTTGGGGTTTCGCTGCCTGATATACAGCAAAAGTTGCAGGGGTTTTATCGATTTCCTGTGGGTGAGGAGGTTACAGCGAGTGGACGTCGTGTCGTCAAAAGTTGGAAATCTTAAAGGGGTCATATAATGCCATTTTTGTACAAGTTAATATGAATCTTTAGGGTCTAAATGAAAACTCTGTAATATACTTTTATTATAAATTCTCATTAGTATTTTAAGAAAACACTTATTTTACCTGCTCAAAAACAGCTCTGTTTTCAGCACGCCGTTTAAGTGCATATGCCTTTAAATGATAATGAGCTCCGCTGACTCCGCCCCTCTGTTCTGTGGGCGCTTTGACACAACGCACGTGGAGTGTTGACTTGACAACAGTTGAGGGTTTATTATGGCAGCGGGATTCTCTCTGAGGACACATCTGTGCAACCGTATCAGTTTGAACCGGAGTCGGACCCGAAACATGATGACGGCCCCGAAGAAGTGCGACAATTAAGGCTCGAACAGGACGTTTCTGAATGGTTGGTTAACAATGTCACTTTGATCTATTTTTGTACTGGCAGGGTAACGTTAGAGTTGTGAGATACAAACGCTATGTGTTTAACGTTACTAATGTAAGTTATAGGTTAGTTCGTTGACAGATTTATGTTGAAAAACTTTTTTTTGTTGTTGTAAATGTAGGCTTGTCAGTGATGCGTGACGTTATCTCAGTGTTAGGTACAACTATCGTGACTGAAACTGACATGAGGTCATGTCAGTAATGATTCTAGCAGTAGTTGAAAGATACCTAAGAATTTGTTGTATGTTTATGTTTAGTGCAGTACGAAAATGTTTTATGTTTTAAGAAAACTTTTAAGTACATCTATAGTATTGTAACTGCATTGATATTCCTGTTACGTTAACTGTAACACCTGCGTACACAGTTTTTAATAACACAATAACTATAACGCGTTTTTCATTATAAACGTGGGATTATGAATTATATTGAGAACGTCGTAACGTTACATAGAATACATGCCGTAATGCACCCTGAGTGTAAACATTAGCCACAATCATCGTGAAGCGTGCAAGCGATTTGCAAAGATTAATATAGGCTATAGGTTAATAAAACGTTACACTCACTTCTTCTGGAGGTCCAACAGACAGGAACACGAATAGTTGGTACCGATTCCTTTTTCAGTAGCAGCTTCTTAGCAAAACCTGATTTATATTGACCCTCGCCTCGTTTAAAAAGCAGTCTGGTGAGAAATGATTTGCGCAAACATGAGCGCATTGACGTTGCTCGTCGGGAATATTCCCTTCATAAACAAGTCAGCCACTGCGTCTTCAGCGGTTTGGATTTAGGAACATTAAAATGACTGCTGTGTTCCTTATAACACCCAAGAACAGAACACCATAATCGCTTAGGCGCCATTCTGCTCCAATGTATCAACAATGACGAACTATGATTGACATCTCACTCACGAGCAAGGGCGGGTCTGTGTTGAAACGCTGCTGTCAATCAACAATCGTGGGAGGGGCGTGCGAGCTTGTGACGTCACAGGCTCGAACGGCTCGATTTGAGGCAGGGGAAAACATATAAGGAGATTAAAACAAAACCACTGGATGGATTTTTATCATATGATGGCTGTGTACAGGCACTGCCAACACACATTTCAGTACAATCAACTTGTAAAAGTGCATGTACCATTATATGACCCCTTTAATGATCCCCTAAATTATATGATTCATCAACGTTTACATTTCTGCTGCCAACCCTGCTGGCCCTTCAACTCTTCGTGTATTCTCAAAACGGTCCATACAAAATCATAGCAGTGCATTTATCTTCAGCCAGGGAAATTCGAGACTAATATTAGTAAACTTGTCTGTTTTGAAGATCAGACTCACTGCAGTCACTGCCTGAAGTAAAGAGGACTGCACACGATCACACACTGACCGTGAGACTCACGCAATTGTCCCTTTTCACACACTCTCACGTAGGGCTGGAAGATTTTGGCTAAAATCATAATCGCGATTAATCGAACAAGTCACCTCGATTACGATTATTGAACGATTATTAAAAAAAATTCTCATGTCACTGGCAAGGCTTTTACTGTAAATATGTTTACGGTTATTTTTTCTAATGAAAGAGAGCATAATCCTCTCTTTGTGATTCTAAAATAAGGAAACACACAGATAGCTATTAATGCTTATTTATGAAATATTTCAAACATTTGAATTAAACAAAGCATACAATGCTTGAAATAAAAACGTCTTATAAAAAACGTAATTTAAGTTTTAATGTAAAAATAAAGTTTCCTAAAAATGTAGAAAATAAATAACTTTTAAAGTTATTTTTGTAAACAAAATAAATTATTGTAAATATTGCCATCTTAAAAGTAAAATATAACTTGTATAAAACTAAAAAACAAATCATTTTCATATCGTATAGCATTTGTAGTGTTAGACACCTGCTTTGTGGGGGCACTTGCTGGGCGTTTGTCAGTCTCTCTCTCTTTTTGAGCAATGCACATGTAATGTCTCAGCAGCGTCTACAGTTTGCTTATGAGCTGCGATTTTTCTCTCGAGAAACCACGCTTATGCATTTTTTTCTCTGATTCGATCATAAACGCTGGCGAACGATCCCGGCTTCATCATTACGACGACACGGCATTGATTACAGCTTTTGTTCACACAGCGCGCGTTTCGGGACTGAACACGGCAATGTTACTAGGTCCCCAACATCAATCCTCCAGGCTCGTGTTTACGTTCACACAGAAGGAAATTTCCCGACAATTTCCCTCCTGGGATCAACGCGCTGTGTGAAAGGAGCTCATGTTGCTTCAATTTCGCAGACTGACTGGACGGTGCGGAGTCACGTGACTACACACGCGGTAATAGGCCTATGTTTTAAGGGGAAAGAACATTAACACGCAGTGGGCGGAAATATTAATAGGATTCAAAAACCGAAATAACCGACATGGTAAAATTATGTCGGTTATAGGCTCTGAATTTCGGTTTCGATTATTTTTCGATTAATCATCCAGCC
Organism: Semotilus atromaculatus; assembly: GCA_031834385.1. Classification (NCBI taxonomy): domain Eukaryota; kingdom Metazoa; phylum Chordata; class Actinopteri; order Cypriniformes; family Leuciscidae; genus Semotilus; species Semotilus atromaculatus. Next base: position 4,368,517 of record JAULUF010000044.1, on the reverse strand, counting down.
CTACGCCACACATCCATTTTCTCACGAAACTTACCGAAATGTATATTCCTCATACATAACATCGACCAATCAGTGTTTTTCAACCGCGCAAAGAGCTCAATATAACAGCTGGAGAACTATTAAGTCACACAACATTTACCTCAGGAAAGCCATAATGACCATGATAGGCTATAGAAAAAATTATTTGGCTAGAAAAAAGAGCTAGAGAGTATTTTCCTAATTATGTGTAGGCCTACTATATAACATATTTATTATATGTTTTACTTATATCATTAAACACCGTTGTTATTATGAAAAAAAACGCATTGTATCTGATTAAATGTTTTATTTTTATAAATGTGTTACTGTCGACGGTGGGTCTCCCTTCCCAGCAATTTACTAGCGTTGCCATAGGAACGCTTCGGCTTTTGCCACCCGGAAGAACGTCTATTACTGTTGTGACGTCATGGTGAATTGTCGTTGTCGGTACACGATCCGTTCCACCAGGAAGATCTACATTTTACAGACATCATGGGTAAAATATTTCTGGGTAATACAAATATTTTACAAAATAAAGTCTCAAATAACTATGTTAGGAATATACTTAATAATATTGTTTACCCTCCAGCTCGCTTTTTCTGGTCATCTGTGTTTGGAGATGTAAATTGGCGTAATGCTTGGCGAACAGTGGATAAATTCTACATTAATAACAAAGTAAAAGAAGTCTCTTTTAAAATAATGCATAGAATATATCCAGTAAAACATGTACTGGAACGTTTTAAATTAGATATTGATTACTCTTGTAATTTCTGTAAAGGTGAAAAGGAAACAATTTTTCATTTATTTTTCCATTGCATACATACAAAAATATTTTGGATTGATGTGGAGCGTTTAATTAAGGAAAAATTGACCATTGACTTACAGCTGAGTGGATTTGACATTATGATACACTTCAATGATCATGGGATTGAGAAAGATAAGGAAATTCAATTGTTAATATTGATGAGGAAGTTTCACATTCATAAAATGAAATGGTCTGACTCCAAACCTAATTTTTCTTGCTTTAAAAATGATTTTAAGCTTTATTGTTCTCTTTTGTGTAATTGCACAAGTAAAAAGGCAATTAGAGCTTATAGCATTGTAAGCAGGTATGATATATAATGTAGCACCCCTTTTCTGTTTGTAATACTTTTTTTCTTGTCCTCTGGCACTGTTCTTTTTTATTTTACTTTATTTACGTTGTTTTTGTTTCACTTTGAAGGATTATGTCTCATTGTATTGTTCTGGTTCGTGGCATTAATAAAAAAAAAAAAAATAAAAAAAAACGATCCGTTCTACGCATGCGTAGTAGACGCAGTAGAAAACGCACATGCGCGCAAATGATCATTCTGTTTTGCGGCTGATTTTGATTTACGACACTGCACGATCTGTTCCCCGTCTGTTCCACGCAGCACACTCTGCGTGTGTGTGTGTGTGTGTGTGAGTCACTGAGTGTGTGTGAGAGAGAGAGAACATTTTTACTTTTAAATAAGGATACTCAAAAACGTGTACTTCACTAACTGTCCACCGCTGGTCTCGTGTCACTTCTGTGTGTGCACATGCTTATCCAAGTCATTTCCATTGTCAGTTTAAAATACTCCATAACGTTTCCCCAGACTTGTTTGTAGGTCTTTCTTCATGTAAGTGCAGATAGTCTAGGCAGAAATGCATAGGCTATTATGTTCCTTATTGTCTTCTGTAAACAACATTGGAGGGATTATTTTCCTTATTTAGATTATATAGATATATATTAGCCTACTTATAGACCCATACTAATACAAAATTACTCAATTTAAAAGTTAACTAATATTAGCAGCTTTTAATGTAAAAAACAAAAACAAAAAAACGACACAAACCGTCTTTGACAATATACTGACCTCAGACCAAACCACGCCAAGTGAAGGAGCCTAAGTTAAGCCTTTACGTGCAGTACCATACAGTTAAGCCAATACCATGGGGTCGGCAACAGGCATTGGGTCAAAAGAAATAGTTCCAACTAGATGGCGGGCCAGAACATGGTCAAAGGATCATTTAAGAAATGAATTAATGAAAAATGCGAATTGCCTGTGACAGACAGTTACAGTGTATTTTGTTACCGGTAGTGAGCTGTTACTGTGTTAAATCCTGTAAGGCAAGGCAAGTTTATTTATATAGCACATTTCATACACAGTGGTAATTCAAAGTGCTTTACATAGAAGAAATTTTAAATAATCAAAAGAAATATGAATAATTAAAACAGTTTAGAATAAAGAAATTAAAATAATCAACAGAAATAAGAATAATTAAAACAGTTTAGAATAAAAAATTTAATTAAATACAGTTCAAACAGTCGGACACATACAGTGGCACAGTGCTCAATTCAGTAAATGCATAGCTAAACAGATGTGTTTTTAGTCTGGATTTGAATGTGACTACTGTAGGAGCACATCTGATCTCCTCTGGAAGCTGGTTCCAGCTGCGGCTGGCATAGTAGCTAAAAGCAGACTCTCCTTGTTTAGAGTGAACCCTTGGTATTTCTAGCTGACGTGATCCTAATGATCTGAGTGATCTGTTGGGTTTATATTCAGTGAGCATATCTGCAATATATTGAGGTCCTAGGCCATTGAATGATTTATATACCAGTAATAATACTTTAAAATCAATCCTAAATATAACTGGGAGCCAGTGTAAAGACCTGAGGACTGGTGTGATGTGTTCATATTTTCTGGTTCTGCTCAGAATCCTGGCGGCAGCGTTCTGTATGAGCTGCAACTGTCTTATGGTCTTTTTGGGAAGGCCAGTGAGGAGTCCATTACAGTAATCCACCCTGCTGGTGATGAAAGCATGGACTAGTTTCTCTAAGTCTTGACTGGAAACAAAGCATCTAATTCTTGCAATATTTTTCAGATGATAATATGCTGATTTAGTTATTGCTTTGACATGACTACTGAAACTAAGGTCTGATTCTAGAGACACACTGAGATTCCTGACTTGATTTTTAGTTGTTAGACCCCTAGAGTGAAGGTATGCATTCACCTTGAGAACTTCATCTTTGTTTCCAAACGCAATGACTTCAGTTTTGTCTTTGTTTAACTGAAGAAAATTTTGGCACATCCAATTGTTTACTTCATCAATGCATTGGCACAGGGAGTCAATGGGGCTGTAGTCGTTAGGCGATAGGGCTAAGTAGAGCTGTGTGTCGTCTGCATAGCTGTGGTAAGAGATTTGGTTCTTTCTCATTATTTGGCTCATTGGGAGCATGTACAGGTTGAATAGGAGTGGCGCAAGAATTGAGCCTTGAGGGACTCCGCATGTCATGGACGTCCACTCAGACTTATGGTCTCCTATACTCACATAATAACCTCTCCCTTCTAAGTACGACCTGAACCATTTTAGGACTATCCCAGAAAGCCCCACCCAGTTTTCCAGCCTGTCGAGAAGTATGTTGTGATCGACAGTGTCAAATGCAGCACTGAGGTCGAGTAGTACCAGCACTGATAATTTGCCTTTATCAGTATTTAAGCGAATATCGTTTATTATCTTTATGAGCGCTGTCTCTGTGCTGTGATGCGATCGGAAACCAGATTGAAAATTGTCAAAGTATCCATTCGAGCTTAAGAATTTGTTCAGCTGTAGGACAGTCATTAACAAAAAGCCACATAGGCCTATGTGTGGCGTTGTCCGGGTTTTACACTGTCGAATATTCGATTAGTTTATTTAATTATAGATTTTCGAATAGTTTGTGTGATTATTGTCTAAAAATCCCCATGTTTGCGGTGTTGATTCGGTGGTGACGCGTTCATGTAACCAGAGGGTGACGCTGCCAATATCGCAAAAGCTGAACACGGAACCGGCAAAAGTAGCCTACTGATTATGAATGCTAAATGTAGCAAGGAGACATTTGTATTGTTTATTAATAAATTAGATTTCAAGCTTTCTATGTATATTTCTCGTGCCTGTGACGTGAGGCAGCTTAAACGTTGAGTTTCGGTTCATTTATGAGACGAGCTCCAGTTCACGAGCGCCGGCGCCTCCGTGTCCTGTTATTTTGTCTGATATATTTGCTGCTTATTTATTAAATCCAGGCAATTGGTTGATGAAACATTTATTAAAATTAAGATACAATTGATACAAAACGAAATTCACATTTTAGAAAGGCTACTAGCTACAAAACAAAACTTAATGAAGAGGTCAAAATCCTCTCTGACCCACAAGTCTCCCGATATATTGCGGCATCTTGCAACACATCCCGCCTTGCTAAAACACACATGTGGGCTATCCGACCAAGGTACGTTTTAACCGTTTGTTTTTTTGGTATAATTAACAAAGGAAAAAAACTGAAACAGGCCGTTTTTCCGGTTTTTTTTATTTTGACCTGAAACGAAAAACCAACATTCAGTTTGATTTTTCTTTTTTTCTTTTTTTTAATCAAAACAAAAAAACGAAATTCAGCGCAATGTCTTGTTTTCCATTATTACTGACAAAACTAATTTATTACTCAATATTTCCTTTCATTGGTGGGTGGGACTTTATCAACCCCTCGCTTCTCCACAAACTGTTAATCTCTTAATCCTTTGTTAATTATACCAAAAAAAAAAAAAACGGTTAAAACGTACCTTGGTCCTATCCAATCTTTTGTCACGCAACATTGTCTTTAACTAAAGACGACATTAAAAATTGCTACAAAAATGGTTGTTCTGATGTTTCTTTGTCTGTTTGCGCCCGCACTAGGCATATCGTGAATATGATTTTTCCATTATTTATTTTCCATTATTTATTTCCTGAACTAAAATGAAAAAAAAAAATGAAAAAAACAATAATGACGGGTTTTCTGATTTTCTGATTGTGTGCTCAGATCAAAAATAGAAAAATCAAGCTGAATTCTTGGTTTTCGTTTTCTTTTTTGGGAAAAATATAAAAACGAATAAGGAGCTGTTTTCTCATTTTTGTACTTTCAAAATCAAATAAAAAAACGAATGGACGGAAGATACCCTGATTATTAAGGAGGTCTGTGCGGGACTGGTTTTTTTTTTCTTCAATCATTTCAGTCATTAGGCCTATATTCGTTTTTTTCATTTTAGTTTAGGAAATAAATAGCTAATGGAAAACCGTCTTTTTCATTTTTTATTTTTTATTTGAGAAAACGATAGATACACGGGGCCTATTTGTAAACCGTTATTGTAAAATAAAAATTGAAAATAATAGGCTAGCTGATAAAAAAAATAAAATAATAATAATAATAAATAAAAAAACGGACTTCCAAAATAATCCGGCGGTCCAGAAAATATTGCTGGTGGGGCTAGTTTTGGCCCGCGGGCCGCCTGTTGCCGACCCCTGTGGTATTAGGCTTAACTTACCTAACTTGCCGTGTTTTGGTCTGAGGTCAGTAGTATTCTCAAAGACGGTTTGTGTCGTTTTTTTATATTAAAAGCTGCTAATATAGAGGGAATGCGCATGACGTCACCGTCGGCCGGAGTGAATGCGGTCACGCCCACAAGTGGCAAAAAGACTGAGCGGCAGCATTTGTTTTCAGCGTGAATGCCGTGAAAAACACACAAAACACATCTAAAACGGGAAAGAGCTTTGCGATTGACTGTACAACTAGATTTGACCAGAAATCTGAGGTACTGTATATTTTTACAGACTGCAAAAAGCTACAGAACAGACTATATTCTGCATAATTGGATGTTTTTAAATAAACACTGACAAAAAACTATACAAGTTTTAGGGCTGGACGATATGATGATATACAGTATAACATTAATGTAAGTGATCGCTCGGATTTAGACCGATCTATATTGTATTTATAAAACGTTTAACAGGCAAATTTTCTTAATTTATTTCCCCGGCGTCGAAATCAGGCACATATAAATGTCAGGAAACACGATTCCTGCTGCATGTTAATATCCATGGATCACTGGATCTTTGATAAGTTGTAAGGAACACTATATCGAGTCCAACTTTTAGTTTAAACTGATAATAGTTTGTTTTACTCGCGTTTTCGCAGTTTCCCCTATTAACTCCAGCCACGCAGCAGCTCTTTAGCCACTCAGTCCGGCTGAGGGGGGCGTGTTCTGGCGGGAAGGTGACGTTAATGCATTCCCTCTATTAGTTAACTTTTAAATTGAGTAATTTTGTATTAGAATGGGTCTATATAGGCTAATATATATATATATAATTTAAATGAGGAAAATAATCCCTCCAATGTTGTTTACAGAAGACAATAAGGAACATAATATGCATTTCTGCCTAGACTATCTTGAAGAAAGAACTACAAACAAGTCTGGGGAAACGTTATGGAGTATTTTTAAACTGACAATGGAAATGACTTGGAAATAAGCCTGTGCACACACACAGATGTAACACACACACACATACACACGCAGAGTGTGCTGCATGGAACAGACGGGGAACAGATCGTGCAGTGTCGTAAATCAAAATCAGCGTCGCAAAACAGAATGATCATTTGCGGCGCATGTGCGTTTTCTACTGCGTCTACTACGCATGCGTAGAACGGATGGTGCAGGTGGAACGGATCGTGTACCGACAGGTATAGCAAGCACCTCGTATTTATAAACCCTGCGTACGGCCCTGCTCATGCTGTTCACTTTTCATATAATCAACATAGATACAATAAAAAATAACTTTATATTATTTATAATGGCTAGGTTAAAAACAGATATTATGTATAGTTTGTGATCTTAGCTCACTTTTCAGCAAAAGCTCTGTTGGCTTTTATTATTTGAGAAATAAAAACTTGTTAAAGTTATGCAAATAGTTAATTATTTGTGTGAAATCACAAAGAGTCAAGTCTTGTAAAAGCATTAGATTGAAACCATTGAAATTTCATAAAGTGTGTAAATAATAGAAACACAGTTCAAAACGGCCTTTCTTTAAGTGGAAATGTTCTTTGGGTATTTCATTTGTGAAGGTAAAGCATGTACTCACTGTTACAAGAAGAAGAAACTGCTCTTAAACTGTGTGTGTGACAGGCTGTGGAATGGGGTTTGGCCGAGGAAAGTGTTTCTGTCAAAAGATTATTTTTCCTTTAACCCCTGCAGCTGTACAAGTGTCTTTATTCGACACTTACTCTAGAGTATATGAAATATGTCCATTAAAAACTTCTTATAAAAAACAAAGCGCTTGCTCCGGTCCGTATATGAACTATATGATCCGCGTTGCGAGCGTTGTTAAACTCATCCAATCACACGCTCCGAAAGCACGCTCTACCTCATTCAGCCAATCACACGCTCCGAAAGCACGCTTCTACCTCATTCAGCCAATCACACGCTCCGAAAGCACGCTTCTACCTCATTCAGCCAATCACACGCTCCGAAAGCATGCTTCTGGATCACATTCAGCCAATCACACGCTCTGAAAAAACGCTCTACCTCATTCAGCCAATCACACGCTCCGAAAGCACGCTTCTACCTCATTCAGCCAATCACACGCTCCGAAAGCACGCTTCTACCTCATTCAGCCAATCACACGCTCCGAAAGCACGCTTCTGGATCACATTCAGCCAGTCACATGTTCCGAAAGCACGCTCTACCTCATTCAGCCAATCACACGCTCCGAAAGCACGCTCTACCTCATTCAGCCAATCACACGCTCCGAAAGCACGCTTCTCTCTCATTCAGCCAATGACATGCTCCGAAAGCACGCTCTACCTCATTCAGCCAATCACACGCTCCGAAAGCACGCTCTACCTCATTCAGCCAATGACACGCTCCGAAAGCACGCTTCTCTCTCATTCAGCCAATCACATGCTCCGAAACTTTTACCTCAGATACCGAGATGGTGCTTCCACTTTTGCCTTTCAACCCGGAATAACGAAATTGCTTAGAAAAATGCATAAATATTTGGCTTGAATGTTTTCTGTGATGTGCAGCCTGTACATATCTGTTCACATCTCTGTTTTGGGGTTTCATGACCCTTTAAAAATTATATGAAATGAATGTGTAATACATTAATGATTTCAAACTTTGTATTGTTACAATGTTGGTAGTATATTTAAATGAACAATGTGTAGTCTTTCTCCATGTTTCCACATCTGGATATCCCTGTTTATTTGTCAGCAAAAGTCTGCTGGATGAAGATGAACACGTTAGTTGATCATCATAGATCTGAGTCCTTTTCTCTTTCTGTCTTCAGTCTGAGTCTTTAGTTTCCAGCATTTGATACTGATTGTGTACATGCAGAAATCTGCCTAAAAACAGACTATTGGAAACTAAATGCTGCTGTAGCTCTTCAATAAGATGATCATCATAGATGTGAACTATTGTTATTTCTCTGTCTTCAGTCTGAGGGTATGCAGTATTACAGAGGAACAGAGTCTCATCCTGACTTCAGCTCTGAAATCAAACCCGTCACACCTGAGAGAGCTGGACCTGAGCGGGAATACACTAGGAGACTCAGGAGTGAAACACCTCAGTGATCTACTGATGAACCCACAATTCAAGCTGGAGAAACTACAGTTAGTATCATTATACTGTACAGCAATTACAGTGTGACTGAAGTTTATTATTTGAAGACAGCAGGGCTTATGTTTCATTGTTTATAGCAGTGCACTTTCTGGGTTTCCCTATTGCTCACATTTTTGTGTTTTTTATCTAGTTTGTAATTGTTTAATTTGAAGCATTTGATACTAGGGCAGCAACTAATGATTATTTTAATAATCGATTAATCAATGAATCAGATAAAAAACTGAAAACAAAAAAGCATTAATTTCCGACCATTTATTCAAAAACAGAACTGACAGTGCAAATTCACAGTGCAAAAAATCTTTCAAAACATCAGAAAGTGCACAACCGGCTTGAACATCCCTGAGCTGTTAAAGTAATAATAATTTTTTTTTAAATGGACTACCACAAAAAACATACACATGTATGCTTTACATAGGCTTTTTTAAATAAAGTGCTTGAACGTTATGTTTGAACGTCAGAACTTGTTCTCTACACTACACTCACAGACACAGACACTCGCAGACGCAGACACTCGCAGACGCAGACACTTGCAGACGCAGACACTCGCAGACGCCCACACTCACAGACGCAGACACTCACAGACGCAGACACTCGCAGACGCAGACACTCGCAGACGCAGACACTCACAGACGCAGACACTCGCAGACGCCCACACTCACAGACGCAGACACTCGCAGACGCAGACACTCGCAGACGCAGACACTCGCAGACGCAGACACTCGCAGACGCAGACACTCACAGACGCAGACACTCACAGACACAGACACTCGCAGACGCAGACACTCGGAGACGCCCACACTCACAGACACAGACACTCGCAGACGCAGACACTCACAGACGCAGACACTCGCAGACGCAGACACTCACAGACGCAGACACTCACAGACGCAGACACTCGCAGACGCAGACACTCGCAGACACAGACACTCACAGACGCAGACACTCACAGACACAGACACTCGCAGACGCAGACACTCGGAGACGCAGACACTCGGAGACGCCCACACTCACAGACACTCGCAGACGCAGACACTCGCAGACACAGACACTCGCAGACGCAGACACTCGGAGACGCCCACACTCACAGACGCAGACACTCGCAGACGCAGACACTCACAGACGCAGACACTCGCAGACGCAGACACTCACAGACGCAGACACTCACAGACGCAGACACTCGCAGACGCAGACACTCACAGACGCAGACACTCACAGACACAGACACTCGCAGACGCAGACACTCGGAGACGCCCACACTCACAGACGCAGACACTCGCAGACGCAGACACTCACAGACGCAGACACTCGGAGACGCCCACACTCACAGACACTCGCAGACGCAGACACTCGCAGACGCAGACACTCACAGACGCAGACACTCGCAGACGCAGACACTCGCAGACGCAGACACTCGGAGACGCAGACACTCGCAGACCCACACACTCAGACGCACACACTCGCAGACCCACACACTCAGACGCAGACACTCACAGACCCACACACTCAGACGCAGACACTCGCAGACGCAGACACTCACAGACACTCACAGACGCAGACACTCACAGACACTCACAGACACAGACACTCACAGACGCAGACACTCACAGACGCAGACACTCACAGACACACGCAGGTCTCTTGCGCGCTCGGCCTCTTGCGCGCTCTGTCTCTTTCGCGCACTGTCGCTCGTGCGCTGACACACTCGGTCTCTCTCGCACACCGTCGCTCGCGCGCTGACACACTCGGCCTCTCGCGCACGCTGACACACTCGGTCTCTTTCGCGCACTATGTTGTGGCAAATTCAGAGTTTTCAAATCAGGTCTTCAAAAATCTTTCAGAGTCGAAGTTTCAGGTCTCAGGAGAATTAACTTTATTGAGCAGTTCAACAAAGTGAGATGCCAGCTGGCCATCTGATCTTTCATGGGCCAGTGCTCTAGTCTTATACCTTTTTCTTATCATTAGTATACAATTAGCGTTTGTATTAGTATCCTTTCACACAATGGGCATCTTGTTTTAGTATCCTTTTCTTGGTGGCACATCGTTACATTGTATACAATATGTTTCTCTTCCAGTGCTTCCCAACACCTGCGTCTGTGCTACAAGTTTTTTGGGTACCTTTACACTCTCTTGTCCATGTCCTCATGTGCCCTATCCTCACATGCCCTGTGACCTAATTTTTCTGCTTGGCATTATAGCATTCAGACTCATGTATAAGACAGATGAAATTCTCCAACAACTGTCGCTCACGCGCTGACACACTCGGTCTCTCTCGCGCACTGTCGCTCGCTCGCGCGCTGACACACTCGGTCTCTCGCGCGCTCTGTTGCTCGCTCGCGCGCTGACACACTCGGTCTCTCGCGCGCTCTGTCTCTTTCGCGCACTGTCACTCGCGCGCTGACACACTCGGTCTCTCTCGCGCACCGTCGCTCGCGCGTTGACACACTCGGTCTCTCTCGCGCACCGTCGCTCGCGCGTTGACACACTCGGCCTCTCGCGCGCGCTGACACACTCTGTCTCTTTCGCGCACTGTCACTCGTACGCAGACACACTCTGCCTCTCTCATGCACTGCATGAGGCCTCTCTAGATAAAGTACATAAAAAAGTAGACATTTAACAGTTTATTTTTTCATATTTCTTAAGTGTGAATGACCAAAAATGACGGAGTATTTTAAGTATATTTTGCTGCTATGTGAAAAAAATCAGCGCGTTTGCCAACTCCAGAGGGTTAAATAGTTCTGAATTTGATTGCTATAAACGAATATTGAACATTTGAAATTTAACAAATGGAAATGTCTTTATGGCTAAATTTTATAGAGATGTATTTTCAAACACCTGTTTTTTTGTTCTGAATTTCTTAAACTGCAAATATTCCGTTTTAGAATATACAGATTCAAGTTTTCAAGATGAAGAAGAAATTCGGACCTTCAAATTCAGTTTTTTAAAATTCAAAACGGGGAAAATTCAGATCGTACAGAAAGTAGATCAGAGGTCGTCCTCAGGGAAGAGTAGAGGATCTCAGAAAAGTTATAGATCCAGATCCGTATAGGTTATATAAAAATAAAACATACATAAATTATTTTATGATAAACATATTACTGTCTGAAGTGACCTCATTTATAGTTATAAACACAAATAATACTAATAATTATCATTATTATTATTACATTTAGGCTACATATTTAGAAGATGCTTTTATCCAAAAAAGGAACGAAGCAATTAATCAAATATCAGTCATAATACAGGTTAGACAATAATAATACAGGGCTAAGATTATCACACATAAACACAAGATTGTGCCGCATATCCAAGGGTTTGTGTGGAGTGTGGAGCGCGCACTGCATGGCACGGAGGCGCCGGCGCCAACACTTTCCTATCAACAGTGGAAACAACTTACAATACTCTATCATTTCTGGTCATACAGAACTACTTTTATTTGTGTAAACTCACAATAACAAGAAAATGCTGTGCTTTTGTAAAATGAAAGAAAACAATCAGGCACGCTTTCATGGTCTCCGTGAACTGAAGCGCGTCTCAAAAATGAACAAACAAAATATAGCCTACCTATATAAAGCTTGAAATGTCCACTTTTAAACGAACAAACTTGAATCGAAAGCAAATACCGTCTGATTATGTAATCCATATGAGAGGTGCATTTCTCTCTAAAGGCGCATCTAAAGGAGATGTATGGAGATATGTTTGCAGCCGGCACTGATTTAGAAAACACTAGTTTATTAATAAACAATTAAAATGCCTCGTTATTTTTTCCGACACATGTATTATCATTAGCCTATAATCACCTATAAATCACCTCTTGGTTCCAGAGACACGGCTCTTCTCATTCAGCACTGCGGGAAAAATATCATTTCCGGCTTCTAATTTGGCCTTAGAAAACCAGTAAAATCCAAACAAAAATCCATATTAATTTGTGAATATTTTATATGTTTATTAAAGGGGCAAAAATTCATAAACAAAAATCTGTAAAATACGTCAATATGTATTTTTTTGCGCAGCATTGGTGTGTACGGGTCAAATGCAAATTTTGGTGTTCAACTGTGTGTTTATTTGGTGTGTTTTAAAAATACAACAACCGTTCATTTTTCATTTTTCAATTACGGGTTAAAAAAGATAAAACTGGACGCAAAAGCACACGGACCGACCTGTGGCCTACTTTCTGTACGATCTGAGTTTTCCATTAATTGAATGTTTGAAAACTGAATTTGCAGTTCCGAATTTCTTCTTCATCTTGAAAACTTGAATCTGTATTTTTTAAAGAGTAGAGACGTCAAATAAATAGTTAAAATGAAAGAGAAGAAACAGGATCTTCCAGCACACAGAACTAGTGTGACTGGGTTTCAGAACAGACTATTGGAAACTAAATGCTGCTGTAGCTCTTCAATAAGATGATCATCATAGATGTGAACTATTGTTATTTCTCTGTCTTCAGTCTGAATAGATGCAGTATTACAGAGGAACAGAGTCTCATCCTGACTTCAGCTCTGAAATCAAACCCGTCACACCTGAGAGAGCTGGACCTGAGCGTGAATACACTAGGAGACTCAGGAGTGAAACACCTCAGTGATCTACTGATGAACCCACAACTCAAGCTGGAGAAACTACGGTTAGTATCATTATACTGTACAGCAATTACAGTGTGACTGAAGTTTATTATTTGAAGACAGCAGGGCTTATGTTTCATTGTTTATAGCACTGCACTTTCTGGGTTTATTAAACTAAAACACTAATTGAGAATAAGATATTCTCAATATCTCACAATGAGCCTGAGTTAACATTTATATTTGTGTAAAATTCTTCACATTCATGATTTGTTTGTAAGATAATCTCTCTTCCTCTGTTTGTGTCTTTCTAGACTACAGTGCTGTGGCATTACAGATGTTTCTCCTTTAACTCAGTCTTTGACTAACTCAAAAGCACTGCAGTTTTTAAAAGAGCTTGAGCTGGGAGGCAATAATATAGGAGACTCAAAGCGACGGCTCAGAGACGAGCTACGAGACTCAAACTGTGTCCTGAGGTGAGGAAACATCACTGAGATATTAAAGAGATCTTCATTTACCTCTGATATGTGAACAAACCTTTCAAACATTCGTGAAAGGAAATTATCATTAAGCTTTATTGCAACAAAGGGTTTGTGTGAGAACAAAATGTGAAGTTATTGAAATGTTTAACACAAAGGAGGAAAGAGAACAAAAGCTCACTGTCACAGCTTTATACATCAACACCTGCTTTATTAACTGTGTCAGTAGAAGTGAATCATTTCAGTGTGAAAACAGACTTGGTCAGATTGTAGGAAACGCTGCACTCCTGCTAAACTCAGTGCAGTTCCAGCTTCAGCTCACAGCGTCCAGCTCACAGGAGAAATGTCTCTGTCTCTAGTGTGTTTTACTGGGACAAGAACACGTCACACTACTCTACACTTACTTTACTCTCAGTTATTTACTAAGAGCCTACAAACATGTTTAAACTAGAGGACACACGGCTTTAACTAAAGGTTTGTGTTTAACTCAAAATAACATGTGTATTTGCTCCCTGTGGTTTATTCCATACGCCGTACACTCATTAGTTTCTCCTTTACAGAGACTCAATAGGAGTCGCACCGACACACACACACACACACACACATACACAAACATATGAACATGATTCAGGTTTTACATCTATTATATTTAAAAACACAAATATCTATGCAACATCATGTACTGTAAAGTCAGTAATTAATCTGATTACAGGAGTTTAGTGTAACTTATTGTTACTCAAAAAACAGTAATTGAAATAAAATAATTTGCACTTTGTTCCACTGAACACTGATTGTTTTCTCTTCTGTTCCACTTTACAGTGTAGATGAAGATCCATCATCAAACATCAGAGGATTGTCATCAAGGTTTAAATCTGTGTAACGGAGATGAGGAGCAGAAACCATCAGGTGATCCACAGAAGAGTCTCACTACTGTCTATGAGGAGAAATAAATGTGTGATTAATGTGTAAATGTGATTCATACAGGAGGAAGAGACTCAGACTTCACAATTAAATAAAGCATTCGTATTAGAAACATGTGATATTGAATGATTAATGTTGGTTTATTATTCAGTCTAATGATGGTTTAGTTGTAATTAAAGGAGGAACAGAGGAAGAAGCTCAGATGAATGTCAGCAGAAATCTTCACTATCAGGCCTGCAAATATAATAATGTTTAGACTAAACTCATCCATAATGATTAAAATATTTCTAATAAAGAACGTGATCGTCAAGTATAGCACATAAATGTATCAAAAGATATAAAGGTTACATGATGTAACTTTTAAACATTTACATTATCTCTCTGACATTTTATGCACAGAATATCTTTTATTGTTATTGTTTTATTGTACATTAAGTCAGTTATGTGTGTGTCTGTTGCTGATGCTCATATATACAGTATATTGTCTGTGTTCTGTGGATGAAGTCTCTTCTCCTCTACAGACAAACGAAACACTTTTACCAGTTTACAGCATTTGTGTCTTTCACTCGCTCTGGTCTAGATAGTCTCATGCATTTGTTCAGTAATTATAATCTTCTTTCACCACATGTACATTCACATGTAAATAAAATGATACATATAAAGTTAAGAACAGTTGTTTTTGTTTAAAAAGTTCACTTGTCAGTTGTATTATTGAAGCTACACCCAAAAATGTCAATTATCATTTACTCGCCCTCAGGTTATTGTGTTATAACACAAATTACTTTCTTCTGTGAAAACACTAGAGAAGAAATTGAGAAATGTTTCAGTGTCAGTTGCCAACAAATAAGCTTTTCGAAACTCTGAATAAATTGATTCACAAAATGATTACCAGTTTTATTTTATTTTTGACGCTAATAGAAACAAGGTTAAAATTGATTATTTATGTCATGTCAAAATAAATTATTTCAAAGTCACACGCTAATATATTACACAATCGCACCATTAAAACAATCTGAAATATTGGAATACACCATGATCACACTTTTAACAAAAATATAAAATAAACGAAAATAAAATAAACTGTGTTGTGTATAGTGAAGTTAAAAGTGCATGACCTTATCAGATACCTGTGTGTGTTTACAGGGGTTTCACAGGAGATTCCTGTCCTAACTGTACATGTGTATCAGATACCTGTGTGTGTTTACAGGGGTTTCACAGGAGATACCTGTCCTAACTGTACATGTGTATCAGATACCTGTGTGTGTTTACAGGGGTT
Source organism: Semotilus atromaculatus (assembly GCA_031834385.1). Classification (NCBI taxonomy): domain Eukaryota; kingdom Metazoa; phylum Chordata; class Actinopteri; order Cypriniformes; family Leuciscidae; genus Semotilus; species Semotilus atromaculatus. Next base: position 4,352,805 of record JAULUF010000044.1, on the reverse strand, counting down.
TCACAGGAGATACCTGTCCTAACTGTACATGTGTATCAGATACCTGTGTGTGTTTACAGGGGTTTCACAGGAGATACCTGTCCTAACTGTACATGTGTATCAGATACCTGTGTGTGTTTACAGGGGTTTCACAGGAGATACCTGTCCTAACTGTACATGTGTATCAGATACCTGTGTGTGTTTACAGGGGTTTCACAGGAGATTCCTGTCCTAACTGTACATGTGTATCAGATACCTGTGTGTGTGTGTGTTTACAGGGGTTTCATGTGAGATTCCTGTCCTAACTGTACATGTGTATCAGATACCTGTGTGTGTTTACAGGGGTTTCACAGGAGATACCTGTCCTAACTGTACATGTGTATCAGATACCTGTGTGTGTTTACAGGGGTTTCACAGGAGATACCTGTCCTAACTGTACATGTGTATCAGATACCTGTGTGTGTTTACAGGGGTTTCACAGGAGATACCTGTCCTAACTGTACATGTGTATCAGATACCTGTGTGTGTTTACAGGGGTTTCACAGGAGATTCCTGTCCTAACTGTACATGTGTATCAGATACCTGTGTGTGTGTGTGTTTACAGGGGTTTCATGTGAGATTCCTGTCCTAACTGTACATGTGTATCAGATACCTGTGTGTGTTTACAGGGGTTTCACAGGAGATACCTGTCCTAACTGTACATGTGTATCAGATACCTGTGTGTGTTTACAGGGGTTTCACAGGAGATACCTGTCCTAACTGTACATGTGTATCAGATACCTGTGTGTGTTTACAGGGGTTTCACAGGAGATTCCTGTCCTAACTGTACAAGTGTATCAGATACCTGTGTGTGTTTACAGGGGTTTCATGTGAGATTCCTGTCCTAACTGTACATGTGTATCAGATACCTGTGTGTGTGTACAGGGGTTTCACAGGAGATACCTGTCCTAACTGTACATGTGTATCAGATACCTGTGTGTGTTTACAGGGGATCAGAGCCATCTAGAGAGAGAGTTGCGACAACGGAAGTTCTAAATGCTTGATCGTCACGTGATTCACGTAGACTTCTGATAGTTCCAGGAAGTGCTTCGGCGCCAATTCAAATCGACGGAGGTTGAGAGTATAATTGTGATTTTTGGTCATTTGTAGTCAATAAATGAATTTATTTACAATATATATATAATACACTGACATGTGCATGTAGTATGTGTATGTAGTTACAGCAACGTTGTTTTTAAAAGATAAAAATCTGCTAATATTTAATGATTAGTGTGGTTAACCAGCGTTGCCTGCCTTTGTTAACATATTTTCTGGTTAACGTTATTTTGGCTAACGTTGTTTTTAAGTATTTTTGTGTTCTTAAACTTGTATGTTAGTCAAGGCTATTACGTAATGTTCACTATGGTTTCACAAGGACAGGAGACTTGTGGGTGACAGGTGATTGTCTTAAAAAATCCATTGCAAACAAGTAAAATTTTATTAAGTGAAATTTCATTAATCTTAACGTTTACAATGCTTATGCACCCCATGCATTTATTACCAACATATACTATATTCAATTCTAAAACAAAACATGATTACACACACATTATTTCCTAAGTGTCCAAGTGCATTATTTCCTTTTAACATAATTTGATAAATTCATGACATCACTTTAATCTATAAAAATTATTTAGTTTGAATTCATTTTTAGTACATTTAAATAATACATATTTTGTTTTGTTATCTTAAATACCCTAAAATGTGCAACTGTCCGCACAAATGAACAGACTAAGAAACTATTTAAAATGGTGTCTTAAGAATAAAAAATTCAAAACAAAAATCTATGGCATCATTTTAGGTTTAAAACCTTTCATATAAACAAATGCTATAAATATCAGTAGTTTTAAAGCTGTTGAGATTGAAAAACTTTGACCAGCAATTTGCATGTCAGGGTGGCACAATTGTAAACATGGCTCTTATGAATTGATAAGGTAATTACAAGGAATATAATACATGATAATGCATTGTTATGAGGAGCCTAAATGGTCCTTGAGGCAGAGTGTAAAGGTTTGTAGATCTCTTTCAAATACTGGTAAAAAACGCTGATTTCAAGTATGGGTAGGTTGGTACACTTTCCATTTCAGATGAATGAAACTTGTTTAAATACATTGTTCATGACTCAAAAATATACTCTATGAAAATATATAAAAAAAAACTTTAAGGCATATATATATATATATATATATATATATATATATATACACATGTATAGGACTGATTTAGAACAATGGATTTATAAATATTAATATCTATAATATATAAATATCTAATAAACTGCATGTCAAGCATGTTGTCTGTCCTTTCCTCTATGTTGTTCTTGTAGTGTCTGACACAGAGAGGACAAAATATGCTCAAGTCAGCAGGAGCGATCTAAATAGAACTAAAGATTTTGTTCTAAATTGTGCGCTAATCATACTTGGGTGTATCTGCACTTTTTCACAAAGACCAACACTGGGAAGTGTAATATTTATTAAAAATAAGGAGCAAGGAAAGTCTTGAAAAATCCAAGGAGGTGAGACTGGAGGCGAGACTGAAGGTGAGATACAGCATTAGTGCAGGGAGTCTTCAGGATCCACTAGATCAGTGGTTTTCAAACTGTTTTGATTTACGTTACTATGAGTGAAACAAAACCAGTCCGATTAATGACTAAACAACTCTTAAGTGACGATTCTTTAAGGAATCTTAAAAAAAAAAAAAAAAACACACACACATACATAAGAATCAGACGTCTGAATCAACATAGCATTCATTGAATGACTCACTGAATAAATCGTCTGATTCATTTGAGTTGAACTGTCACGTGTCTACATCAGTAGGCTAGCTACAAATACAGCATTCAATGACCACACACTCCGCGTAGCGATTGTAAAAAAAAAAAAATGGAAAAGTTTTTAAAACTAAAAGCATCGCAGACCCGTGAGAAGTCGTCAGAAACAAAATCTAAAAAGGAGCCACGCAGAAAATATGACCAGTCCTACCTTGATCTTGGTTTTATTGCCAGCGGAGGTCCAGACGGTGAGGAAGTCCCTCAATGTCTTTCATGCTTAGAAAGGTTGGCCAGTGCTAGCATGAAACCCTCCAAACTTAAACGGCACCTCACAACAAAACACTCTGCATATGCCAACAAGGGGCGATCGTATTTTCTTCTAAAAAAAGAAGAGTATCTTCGTCAGCAAAAACTGATTAAAGGTACAGCCAGCATCCCTGAAAAAGCAATGCGAGCCTCATTTTTAGCTGCATATAGAATCGCAAAATCCAAAAGGCCACACACCATAGGAGAGGAGCTTCTGCTGCCAGCCTGCATAGACATCGTTGAGGAAATGCTGGGTAAAGAAGCTGCAGGAAAGATCGCTAAAGTTCCACTTTCTGATAACACAGTACAACGGCGTATTGAGGAAATGTCCTCTGATTTACGCGAACAGACAAGTGACAAAATCCGGAGTAGTGAAGCATTTGCTCTACAACTGGACGAAAGCACAGATGTTGCAAAATGTGCACAGTTACTGGCTTATGTCAGGTACGTTGACTCCATTGACATCGTTGAGGACTTCTTATTTTGTGAAGAACTGAAAGAACGAACGACAGGGGCAGATATTTTTGACTGCTTAAATGGATTCATAACGTCCGAGGGCTTCCAGTGGGAAAACTGTGTGGGCCTCTGCACGGACGGTGCGGCTGCAATGACAGGCAAGAAAAGTGGTCTTGTTGCTCGAGTAAGGGCGCTGGCCCCATTAGCTACTTTTACCCACTGGTTTTTACATCGAGAAGCCCTTGCCAGTAAGAAACTGCACCCGGAGTTAAACGATGTGTTGCAGACTGCCATCAAAATAGTAAATGCTATCAAGGCCGGGGCACTCTCCTCACGACTTTTTACATCGCTATGCACTGAAATGGGTTCAGAACATCAGCACCTACTGCTTCACGCCGAGGTCAGATGGCTATCACGGGGTAAGGTGTAACTCGTCTGCTTGAGCTGCGAGAAGAGGTCTCGCAGTTTTTAACAAATGTTAATTCTCCTCTTGCTGTACATCTGTCAGATGAAGAATGGTGCGCGAAGCTTGCCTATCTGTCGGACATATTCACTCATATAAATGTACTGAATGAAAGCATGCAAGGTCCATCATCATCCATCCTGACCTATATGGACAAGATCTCAGCTTTCACCAGCAAGCTGAAATTGTGGAGATCCCGAGTGGAAAAAGGAGTGTGGGACATGTTTCCATCACTGTGCGGAGTGAGCGCCAATGACGGTGAACGCATCCGAGACACTGTACATTCTCACCTCGGCACACTCATTCAGAAATTCCAAGAGTATTTTCCTGATATTAGAGGTAAGATATATTTTTTGGTTCTATTATTATTATTATTTTATACATGTTAAACACTCTTATCAGTTGACTTCATTGTAATAGTATTATTTATTTTTTTCTATCAAATCAATCATCTGTAGATATGACAGAATGGGACTGGATACGGGATCCTTTTTGTAGTGAGGCTAGAGAGCACTGTGTCCTAACAGGAAGAGCAGAGGAGGAGCTGATAGATGTGGCTTCAGACAGGAGCCTTCAACTGCTTTTCAGAGAGTCAAAGAGTCTTGGACAGTTCTGGGTGTTTGTTGCCAAGGAATACCCCACATTAGGAGCTGCTGCACTCAAAGTTTTGGTACCCTTTTCTACCACTTACCTATGTGAAAGTGGATTTTCTGCTCTGACTGCAATGAAAACAAAATACAGATCACGGCTACAACCATCACAAGACATGCATGTCAGTCTGTCTTAAATAATTCCTAGATTTGATGTGTTGTGTTCAAAGAAGCAGGCACACCCTTCACACTAATACATTTAATTTGCTTACTCTTAAGCTTGAAGTAGCTATTAAACACAATATTTCAGTTCTTGAGATTTGTACATGTTTTTGTTAAGAAGTATTCCTCTCATAACCATTAAGTTGCTGTTTTGACATCTGAATATAACTTTCTGTATTTCTTTCAAGCCTTTTGGTATTGCAATCAATTAAATATTTCATTCATATGAAAATAAATTAAATTAATAGGAAAATAAAAACTCTTCTCTACTACTAAATGAAGATGTGTTTTTTCCCATATTTCCATTTAAACATTTTATGGTGGGTCTTGAGATTGATTATACTTGTCTAGGTGTGTCCTAGAATGAAAAAGTTTGGGAACCCCTGGACTAGAGCAGTAAATGTAGGCTAAACATCTGCGGTTTAGAATATATACAGACTGTTTTAAAACATATTATTACATGGCTTGGTGGAATTCTAATGTAGAATGCGGTCTGTTATTTCTTGATAACAGACGCTTCTAAGTATAACACACCGTTGCCATGAAAAACAGAGCGTTGCCATGGACGCAGTTCAGAGACGGAACGGACTATTTTCTTTAGCGGAAGCAATACAATCGTTTTTAAATCAAACAAATTTTTATATCAATATTTTGTGTCAAATTATTGATTTATTTGGTAGGTAGCCATGTAATAAGCGGGATAATGTATAGCGAGGCGGATACGTTATAGCGAATACAACCCCTTCAGGCTGATTAAAGACGCTTCGCGTCGGGGTCATAATCAGCCTGTCGGGCTTGTATTCGCTATAATAACAACCGCCTCGCTATAACGTTACATTATCCCTTACATAAACAATGCTCTAGTATAGTAGTTCTAAAAGAATCGATTCCTTGATTCAGAGGCGTTAGGAATCAAGATTCGATTCCACAGGTTGTAATCGAATCCATGGAGGAGAATCGACTCCTTTGTAAGATTCAGATCAACCGTTAATCATGAATTCGCCTCTATCACTCCAACAGTGACTGGAAGTCCGATTCATTTCCGCGAACAGACTCTTTCGGAAGGTTCGTTTAGGAAGTAACGTTATTTCTATTTTCTAACAAAATCCTGCATTGTACGCTCGGATTCAAAGTGTCAGAAGCGAATTCAGTCCATCAACAGTGCTCGCGCTCTTTTGAACTCAGAATAACCGTCAAATGATCTATCCCAAAATAACGCTGATCGTCAGGCTCAGTTTTGTACAATAAGTTACCTTACAATCACTCAAAAATAGATGATACCTGCATCACGAGCTGCACTTTCTTTGCGTGCCTGCTTAGCCCTACGCTTAGCAGCCCCTGAAGGATGATTTCGTTTCAGCGCCATCAGATAAATTTACAGAAAAGTTGGATTTTTCTCATCTTCATATACAATCTCTTCATTCATACATTCAGAGGTTGGGAGTGAGTCGTCATGTAAACAGTGATATTAATTGGTTTAACTACAAGTGAATGACAATTGTTATATCCAATGAACAAACAGCCTAGTATTTTGCTGCTCTTGATTGGTGGACAAGCATATGTATGTTTTGGAGGCCCCGCCTCCTAGCCCGAGGCCCTAGGCAACTGCCTACTCCGCCTATAGGTAGCGCCGGCCCTGGGTGCGGCCGCCTCTCAGAAAATACATAAAACTGACATTACTGAGCTAACGTTATATTTAAAAGTAGTCTATAAAAATGGTACAATGGCATTGCTCAGTTCAACGTGTTGGGAAATCGGGCATTTTGTCCCGCGTCAGCATTTATTCAAAAGTTAATAACGCTCAACATTCAAAAGGTAAATAAAGATTTCCCAATTGTATTAGTAGGCTTGAGCTATTTCGCCACGTGGATGCCCAATTGAAGCTCTCACAAGCACAAAATGCAGGCATAGAATATGTAAACAAGTCTTTTAACGCATTTTAGACGAATAAAAACAGGTAGGCTGAGCCAAAGACTGAGGCTACAATATCCATAAATAAATGTTCACAAATACCCATGAAAGTGAAAACTGAAACACACAGTAAACTTAACCTTTTTTTGTGTATTTGCGGAGCTTCCACTCCCCAGTCTTCACCTTTTCTCTGCCGCCTCCATACCTCCAGACTGAGCTCGTGCGCAGGGCCGTGCAGAGAGTTCCTCAAGGGCAGGGGCTCAAATGTAAAAAAGGGGCATGCATATATATATTTATGCATTATATATATATATATATATATATATATATATATATATATATATATTAGGGCTGTCAGTTAAACGCGTTATTAACGGCGTTAACGCAAACCCATTTTAACGGCGTTAATTTTTTTATCGCGCGATTAACGGTCTTTTTGGCCTAGCAAACTTTGTAGGTTTTTTTCACATGCTTTTGCACCAGGACGCGGCATGCGCGAGGACGTTTTGAAAGCGCAAGCGGATCTAGCTAGACCGGAAACAAAACAACAGGCACGCCGCACACACTTGTTTGGGCTTGCGAGCCGGATGCGCGAGTGCGAATCTCTCTGCTCGCGCGCGGAATATAATGTTCCGAGCACGAATCTCTCTGCTCGAGTCGCGCCTCGCGCGCTCTCAGATACACGCTGCTCTTGTAAAGAATTTTCTCTGGGCTCGCTCAGTTTTCGCTAAACGTTTTCATAACGTTCCCATTAAGTTATAAAAACGTTATTTCTGAATGTTATAGGAACGTTCAAAACGTCCAGTTTTGAGTGGATGACGAGCGCGAGACGCCGAAATGGATGCCAATAAGATTCTGAATTGAAAGTTTACTTTTAAAAAGTTGCCAAATGGTTCCATTGACAAGACCAAAAAGTGACCTGTCTGTTTTGTCGTTGTGAACTGAGCTATCATCATCGCAGCACGTCCAGTCTGAAATACCACTTGATGATGGCCAAGCACACACATACACACACACACACACACACACACACACACACACACACACACACACACACACACACACACACACACAGCTGATGCGAATTCTCCGCCCCCTCGTCAGTATTTCTTTCACCCTTTTATTGATGGACAGTGTTACATTGTGTGAGAGATTATTTGCTCCAAGTGAGAATGTTTTAGTGTGAAATTGAACAGTATGCCAATATTGTTTTCAATAAAAAACATTTGCACAAAGCAAGCCGATCCACTTTTCCATGTTGATAAGAGCATTAAAATGAGAAAAAATAATGGGACAAAAAGAAATCAAGAGACATTTAGAATAGATAAAAATGTGCGATTAAATGCGATTAATCGCGAGTTAACTATGACATTAATGCGATTAATCGCGATTAAATATTTTAATCGTTTGACAGCACTAATATATATATATCTAAGTTTGGAAATTACTATTTTTAATGTTTTAGAAAGAAGTATCTTATTGATTTTATTGAAAAAATTTATCAAGGCTACATTTTGTAGTTCTTTTTTTTTTTTTTTAAACAGTAATATTGTGAAATATTCCTAAAATCTAAAATAATGGTTTTCTATTTTAATAGACGTATAACCTTTGATACTTTTTTCAGGATTCTGAGTTTAAAAGTTACAAAAAGAACAGCATTTATCTCAAATAGAAATATTTTGTACCAATATCCACTATAGCCTACTGTTCAAAAGTTTGGGGTCAGTAATTTTCTTTCTTTCTTTTATTCAGCAAGGTTAGTAAAGACTTATAAAATAATTTCTATTTTAATTAAATGCTGTTCTTTTTAACTTTTTATTAATCAAAAAAACATTGAGCACTACAACTGTTTCCAACATTGATAATAAATCAGCATATTAGAATGATTTCTGAAGGAACATGTGAAACTGAAGTTAAGGTTAATGATGCTGAAAATTCAGCTTTGCATCAGAGATAAGGGATATTTTTTAAGTAGGCCTATATTAAAATAGAAAACCATTATTTTAAATTTTAATAATTGTTTTCTGTATTTTCAATCAAATAAATGCAGGCTTGAAGCACATAAGAGGCTTCTTTAAAAAAACATAAAAAAATTGTAATGTGTAAATTTTGACCGGTTCTGTACTATTATCAAAAATCACCATTTCACGTGTTGTTGTCAGCCTACACTTCACATCACAGGCCTGTAGGTGGCGCCTGGGCTTCATTCATTTGAACCAACTATGATAGTTTTCAAATGGTAAACGGTGTATCAATATAATTTACATATGCTAAATACATGACTTGAATAGCTACTTACGATTAAAGCGACTTTTGGTGCTGGTTTTGTGCAGTGCTTTGTAGTCAAACAACATCCATTGTTTCAATGACACAGATCCAGATCGCTTCATAAATGTAAATTCGATTGTAATTTTTAAACGATTTCTGAATGGCTAGAAAATTGCCGCTCCACTTCACATTGTCCAATGAAATTTGAACTTTTTGTGCCAGATGACGATTGGTCGGTGTATTACATAACAAACAAACAGTCATCAATGAATTATGTAATATTTTAAAATATGTAATATGTGGATTAAAAAAAATACACTACCTTTGATTATTGGAAGAAAAAAAAAGTAAAAAAATGGTTTGTTTAATTTTTTCCTGCCGTCGAGCCTAGATACTCACTGAAAGAACCATATATTTTGGCTCGAGCGCATCAGTTCGGTTCCCCATCAGACTGTGGAATACCTACGTTGTCGTTTACACTAGTGTATTTTCGTTTTAAAACACATAACTTTTGCTACGGTTGCGCGCGCCTGCCGTCCTCCGAAGTTTTAGACCCTCGAAAACGGAGACTGACCTCTTCACTCGAGTCCGAAGCAAGACACGCAAGTGACGCAACCCATAGCAACGAGTCATGGCAACGGCACCTCAGACTGACAGAAACGTACAAATAAACGTGAATTTAGGCTAATTTAGTTTTGTACACATTGTCATGTTAATTATAATCAAATGCATTTTGTTTCATTGAAAACAATATTATAATTATTTGTTTGAGAGGGGCACTTTCGATTAATTTTGAAAAAGGGCAGGGGCTCGAGCACCCAAACCCCCCCTCTGCACGTGCCTGCTCGTGCGTCATCTTCGCGACAGAATTCAACCAAATAAAGTGTAGTGTAGGCCTATGTATTTCATAGAAAATTGTCTAGTACTATACGGTTTAATTGGCATCTTTATTTCAAACGACCCGACCGACCGCGACCCGAATATCATTAAAAATATTTTTGGATGACTCGTAACCGCAGGCACCCGCTCATTTCGGATCAACCCGCGTATCACTGCCGACAACGAGCTACAACCCCATTCTCCTCAAAACGAGCTTTATAATATAAATTTGTCTCTAACCAGCAAATTGAGAGACCGAATAAGGGGCCGTCTGCAAAGTGCAAATCCCAAAACCCTTCTGCACATTTTATATTATTGAACATATTCAATATCTTCACTGTGAGACACTGTACTGTCACCAAATTCAGTTCACACATCATGCTCTCCTGCTGGTTATACTACAATACTTAGTTTGATAAAAAATGCATACTTTTTATGATTATTTATTATGAAATAAGATCAATAACTTTTTAGAAAATCACCCTTTATATATATTACCAATTTCACTGAACTCCTTAAGCACAGACCGCATTTCTTTATATTTGAGTCCAAGTTCAAACACTATGAAACGCTCCATTAACGTACGTGGGAACGTAAATAACTTTGCGAGGGAATGCAAAAGATTTTGAAAAAAAAATTCTCCCATCCTAAAAAAATTTCCACCTCCACGTCCCTTTAGGGCTCCGTAGTATTCCACTTTTTTTAAAAAAAACGTGTAACTTTTACTTTACTGCAGCCTAAATATACGGGGAGCACCACTACATCACTCGCCACCATATTAATCAAATTAAAGTCTATTTTCATCACAGAAGTCTCCCCACCCAACATGGTATTTTCTCATAAAGACCAATACCATCTCTCACCAAAGATCTTGGAGCAGAGCGCACATGCTCCATCTTTGCCTGTGAAGCTGGAACGTTACCGACGCTGGAACGTTCACTTCAACGCGTGCAGCAATGCTAGCTGGCATCCCTTACACGTAGAAGGTTAAGTTCCCCTTCAGCTGTTTCTCAAACTTAAACCGATATCTATGAAATACACCTAGATAAATGTTAATAATGGGAGACATTTCACTGTGGATGGCGGGGATTTAGCTCTGGTAATGGCTTATATAAGATCATGACTAACTTAGCTGCTACCTCAAGTGAGTACAATTTGTACTGCACAAAATACTATAAATAACCAGGCACCAGATGGATACGTCCTTTTTTGTGACATGATGGCTTAACATCAGGGTTCGAATTATGATTTAATCTTTGTGGGGGTCTCTTAAAAAAAAAAAAAAAAAGTAGCCTATAAGCAGGCGTGGCGTGTGTGATAAATAATTGCTTAACACTGCACTTGATTCTTTTGATTTCAATGTTTCAATGCTACTGATGGTATGACTTTGTTGTCCTCATGGCAAAGAATGGGCTCTTCAAAGTGGTATCCTTTGGTATTTAATTACTTTTACTTTACAACAAGCAAAAAAACCGAGGTATAACATGACCAAAAACACGCCCATGCATGGTGAAATAATGGAAAAAGTCAGAAAGGAGGATAATTCCACTTAACACACACATACTGTCAAGAACAGGGCAGGATCATTCAAACCAAATTTTAGAACATCTTCCCCTAGACTAGAGTAATCTTTTTCCCCTTAGGCCTATATTTAAATTAAATTAATATTCAAATATGAAATTAATTGGGGTTTAACTATCAAATGAACTTGATATTAAACTTGATAGCTGAGATGTCTTCTAATATTGAAATATGTACATGTCTTATTCAATGACATTTTTTGGACTTTGTTGTAGATAGGATGAAAAAACCTCTCTCAATTGTGGTGCTGAACTGTGCAATTCAGTTTGTGATATTTTCCATTATAATAGCCTAAATCTTACACAATGGGAGAACGCAATGGCCAGTTAAACAGTAAAAGCCATTAATTAGCCTACCATTATGGAGAGAAAATGGACCAAAGTGGTCTGATTTCAGCAGGCTGTGGTTGTGGTCCTGGGACCCATGATGCTGACGTCCGATGTCCTGTCTTTATCCACGACTGGACGAATGGAGCAGGATCAAATCTGTCGAGGGGTGGCCCATTTAAGTCCACGAACAACAATGCAGAAAGGCTCCTGGCACGCAGTCTGTTTCTGGTCTGACAGTCTGTGTCATTGCACGCAGAAAATCCTCTCTCGCACTCTGCAGAGGTCTGGAGAACAGTGTTGCTAGCCACAATAAGTCTTTTTAATGTATTTCCCTGATCACCTTCCAATTTCCAGTCTCTGAACTCACTGACTGCTTCAGTAGCGGACTCTCCGAGAAGTTTTGCAAATGTCGCAACCTCATGCTCTCCAAAGAGAACTAGTTCTGCTCTCTCTTTGGGCCATAAGTGGTGATCCAATGGCTTCAACATAGTCACTAGGTCACTGTCGGGGAGACGCTTGGTGAGATTGTCAACAATTGCCTGGTAAAACTGGCTCTTTTTTATTTTGGGTTGCGCTTCGGTAAGAACAACCCCTTTGAGCTGTCCCCTGGTTATGGCCGTTTTGACTTTAATTTCAGTTTTCCCCCCTCGGTCTTTCATGGCAGAGAGCACCTCAATTGTTTGGTGAATGAAACGGCTTGCATCAACCAGAGAAGTGTCCCGTCTCTGCAATTTAAGGGAGAGTCCTTTCAGCTCACGCAACACGTCTTTCATTGTAGCTAAATCCTCGACAAACCCGGTGGATGACAGATGCTTTAGCAAACCAGTGTATTTGGCCCTCTCCACACCAGAACGTGACCTATCTTCACTAGCTAATCGAAAGTGATGTGCCAACACAGGAAAATCCTTGAGCACAGCTTTAACAGTGTTGAAACTGCTTGCCACCCATCTTATTGTAAAGACTTTCCCGATTTTAAGAATGTGCATGTTTAGCTCTGAAGCTGCTTGCTCCAATTCCCTTGCATTTTTTGTGGACTGATGGTAAATCGCATAGAGCTTGGAGAGGAAATATTCAAAATTATTGCACCCTGCAACCAATGAGTCATTCACAGCTAATTCTACACGATGTGCAAGGTAATGTACATGCCTGAAGTCGAGGAAAATCCTGTTTCAGTCTTTCTATGAGTCCCGTCTGTTTTCCGGTTAGGACAGCAGCACCGTCTGTGGCTATGCTTATTAAATTTTTCCGAAGAAACGCAGCATCCATCCCAGCCACCTGAAGACTGTTTTTCAGTGCGTTATACAGAGATTCCACATCTGTACCCTGGTCCAACAAGTCTCAACAAGTCTCAACAAGGTCAAAAAACTAATTGTCCAGGTCTCCCTTCCCAGTAACATCGCATCTCACATAAATAATCATGTAAGCACGGCCATGAATTGTGCTTTCATCAAGTGTAACGCTAATACGGGAATCAAGTGCTTTCACATTAGAAATTATTTTCTTTTTCATCTGCTCTGCAATGTGCTCAACCATGTTGGCACACGAGTGATCAGATCGGTGAGCAGGGCCCACTTTTGCACCGTTTAGCTCATTAACTTTCATTATGGGACTGAATTTTGAGAAAGGCAACCTTTCTTTAGCAACAGTATAGGCGGTCCTGAATGAACTGGCTGTCTCCTCAAACATAGCTGAACTTAGTTTGACAACATTGCTTGGAAGTATTTCCTTTTGTTTGAGATCTGCTATTTCAGCAGCTCGTTCATGGGCAAGACTGTCACGGTGTATGTAGATTTTTTTGCGCAACTGTTTCTGCACAGGGCTACTCACTGTCCCATTGATCCAGGCATCCGACAAATGCACGCCAATTTTCTTCTCTGAAAGTAATAGAGTCTTAGCTTCCTTACAGATGATGCATCCAAGTCCACCCTCCCCTGTAACCAGCCAGGGGTTTCTTTCCTTCCATGACCTCTAATGATTTACTCCCCATTTCTTTGGCAATTGCTCAGTTGTGTCCATAGTGTCAGACCCGGCTTTTTCAGCCTCCTTTTCTGAGGTAACATTTATCTCTGTCCCACAATCAGAACCAGCAGCAGCAGCAGAACTAGTAGTGGTAACAGTGGTAGAGTCGTCTTCAGTCCCAGTGCTATGCACCATGCTAGCAGGTGGATTTAGACTGTCCTCTGATGATGTTTTTTGTTTTTTTTTAAATAAACCCGAATTTTGCCAAAGTTGTACCTGATGTTGGTAGCAGTCTTTTTTTTTTGTGGCATGGTTGCTGGTTCTGAACTTTACACTATTTCTAAAATATTCTAACTGATCCCCCAGCGTGAGTTTTTCTAGGTGACCGTTATTTAGAACCTGTCACTTTAATGTTTCCATGGTGACGCGTCATTGCTTGTCACGTGACACAGCGCAACCACAACACAGCGCTGAATGAATGATGATCTGCTTTTATGTCATTTTTCCTTTTTTATACAAAATATTCACAAATGTATTAGCTATAACATGAAACACTGATATTCCGATTGTCAAATATGTGCAAGTGGATGTGTTTTGTTGTTAAACACCTTTATAACGATCGCGTTAAGTTAGTTGAGCTGTATGTGCAATGGGCGGCGCCATGTTATTTTACAACACGTCAATTCCTCAACTTCTCACGAAATACATGAAAGTAAGTGGCCGGTGAACTGGGAGAAGAATAGAGTAAAATGGAAAGCTACTTACACAATGTGTATCTGATATGAAAACGTGTCTTATTTATTGTAATGTAACGTTAGAAAGGATTATTATTGCCGCTTCCCTAGACATCACATCAGTGTGTATTTTACAAACTCAAAATAATTTTTGCTAGTACTTATGTGTATTTAAATGTCTGAAACCTAAAATAAACATTATGTGGTTGAAAACACAGAACAGTTGTGTGATACATGACAGCAGCACTGAGCGCGTCTGTCTCTGGCTCAGCGCCAGCCCAAGCGCGAAAGCACGTTTGAATTTAGCAGTTGATCACGTGATGCACTGACCCCGCCGGTGTGATCGATCGTACGTGCGAAAGGGTTAACATAAACATTGAAGGAATATATTGAAGCAAAAAGTGCTTTATTTGTAATTTAAAATAATGGTGCTTATGATTTTTAGAGACCCCCACAGGTGTATGATTTTACTGCTTTCATGGGAGCTCATCCTCTCTCTATGGGAGCTCAGCTCCCACTGGCTCCCACGTAATTCGAACCATGCTTAACATACATTACTGTGACAATGCGCGCAGTTGCCCACGAATTGTCTATGCACGCGAGATGTCTAGTTTATGAACTCAATCGCTGGCAGACACAGCAGCAGTTGTAGGCAGGTATTGATCACGAAATCAGAATTTTCTTGTCTTTATTCATATTATTTATTCATTCATTCATTCATTTGTCACTTGTTTAAGTTATTTAATATGTAAAAAAAACAATAAAAAAACCACACTCGATTGGAAAACACACTCGATTGGGGGCCCCTAGTGGACAGGGGGCCCTAAGCAGCCGCTTGGTTCGCTTATGCCTCGGGCCGGCTCTGAAAGCAACACTGATCATTTAGCAGCCGCTTTTATCCAAAGGAAAAATCAAACCAACAATAGGGCAGCAATATGCAAGTGCTATGACCAATCCCAGTTAATCTAGCACAGTACACATAGCAAGTAAAAGAAAATTAAAAATAGATATAGGGTTGTAAGTGTTAGTTTTAATGGGTCAAGTGTTGCCGAAAAAGATGCGTACTGTTTAATACTGTAAATCTATACTCAGCTCTTAATTTTTCACAGCCTGATGAAACAACAATTACAAAACATCTCGGGTTACGACTGTAACCCCTTGTTCCCTGAGAACGAGACACTGCGTCGCTGAAGGCAATATGGGGAACGCCTCTCAGCGTAGCGCGTCTGAAGTATGAATGAAACATATCCAATCCTATTGGCGTTGCATGATGACAGCATACATGGAAGCTACAAAGGGATGCCGGCACATAACAGCGTTAGTTTCGCGATGAAGCAAGTCGCTCCCAGGCAGGAGGAGGAGTGGCAAAGAGACGCAGTGTTACAGTCATAACACAAGACGGTTCCTTTTGAGGGAACTCGCACTGCGTAGATGACAACAACATGGGCAACGAAAGGCCCACTATGACACAACGAAGCCTGCCTGCTTGGGATTCTCTTTACACTCCAAGACGACACACACGTTGTGTCTGAAATTGTTCAACTGCAGCTGACACGCAACAGAAACGCCACGCTCACGCGGCGTCACACCACGCAGCCAGTGTGTCACCGGCCTTAGGGTCCGGAAGCACACTAAAACTCACATCGGAGAGAAGCCTTTTACATGCCTGCAGTGTGGGAGGAGTTTTACACTTAAATCATACCTTAAAGGCCCCCTGAAATCAAAATGTGAGTTTTTTAGCTCTTAGGATGAATATGTTAGCCTTAATGTTATAAATAAGCTTTGCATTTAGGAGATATAAGCATTCAAAGCTTACAGTCCCTCACTTCCGCTAAAATGGATCATGGATTTGTATGACGTCACCGCAGACTTCAGCTTCTCATCACATCTTCTGTCCAATCACATGCTCTCTAAAATCTAAAGCTCCTCCCCCTCTGCGACCGTGGCTGTATCTGACTGAACGTTCAGGAGTAAACGCATGCTCAGTGTCAGCTGCTCATGCTCATCAGTCCCATCAGTTAAAGGAGCCGTATGTAAGATTGTGGCCAAAACTGGTTCTGCAATCACTTTCAAATGACTGTAGAGCGGTGTAGTCCCCCCCCTCGCGGTTGCCAGATATGCTGCAGGATCCAACATGTTTTTATCCGACACGTTTGTAGCTGCAGCTGTGGTAACTAGACCGCTTCAAACCGGTTCAAAAGAACGATTCGTTCACGAACCGGACATCACTACCGTTGACAGACACGTCACGGAGCAATATGGGTTGGAGATGTTTGTTCGGTTGCTCAAACACTTGAGTTTTATTCCGTTTTCAGAATGAAATGGCTAGAATTTATTCACTCCTCTAACGATACTATTGAATCCAACGTATCACCAGCACTCGGATTCGTTTCCATCGTTCTGTCAAGTTCGACTGCAGTCTGAGATAAACTAAACACTATTGGCGATTTGAAAAGGAGGACAAGTCTGTGTGTAAATGCACTTTTTGGATAAACATTTCCACCCATGATGTCATTTCTACAGAGAAATTACTATTGTAGTCATTAAATATTCACTTAGTTTTCACGGAAGCTCGCTCTACTTTGCTGTAGATCATTAAACCGTTACGCTGCCTCAGAAGTCTGTCCGAAATCAGTTTTGTGAGGTTCCTTCGTGTGCAAATGCTGCCTGCAAAGTCGTTGCCTGATAGGGCAGCGAGGCAACAAGTCACTGCCTACATGTTCAGACGCAGCGAACGTAAAGTCCAGGCCTGGTCCTCTCTCTTTCTGCACTGTCGTCGCTGCTCCTTTTATGCTTCCGCTCCTCTGTGAGATACGAGACCGGTGTGCGCGCAGGAGTCGCTCATCATCAGTCACGCCACCGGCCTCGCACATCTCTTGGCCTCGTCATGCACACCATTTAAAGTTTTTTTTTTTTTTTTTTAAAGAGTAGAAACATAATTATGTCATTAAAAAATATTATTATAACATTATTGTAACTTCCTTATCGTCCCCTTGGAATTATAATGTTCTATCTGACATTTTTGTCAATTTAGTTATTCACATATTCTTATTCTGTGACAACTTATTTACATTATGTGATGTGTTTTGTACATTTAGGGTCCCTGTTATTTTTATGTTTGAAAGAAACATGTTCCCCATACACATTTTCCTATATGTAATGCAAAAACTTTGAAGCTCAATATCTCAAAACTGCTCAGAACGCAGATAGAACCTTATAATTCCAAGGGGACGTTATGTGTAATTTAATAGTTATAATTTTTAACTATAATATAATAATAATAATAATTTAATATGTAATAGCATTGTTAGTTCATGTTAATAAAATACATTAACTAATTGTAACTGATTAACCTTATTGTAAGTGTTCACTAAATGCATTTACTATTACATCATTCTAATATGCTGATTTGGTGCTCAGTTATTATCTGTTGTTATTTAAGCTTGAAATCTTTTGTAACATTATTAATATCTTTACTCTCACATTTGACCATGCCTCCTTACTGAATAAAAGTATATTTTTATATACAGATATAATTGTACAGATATAATTTTTGGCCTGGCTGTCATACAAGTGACACTGAAAACTGGAGAAATTATGCTGCTCTAGTTCCCACAGCTGCAGATAATAACGTGTCGGAATCGGATCCTGCAGCCTATCTGGCAACCTTGAGTCAGTAATTTGATAGTGATTGCAATACCAGTTTTGGCCACAAACTTACATACGGCTCCTTTAAAAAAAAAAATATATATATATATATAACGCAGAGGTCCAGCAACTTCAACACCATATAAAGGAGAGGGCATAGCAAAACCTCCCGGACCACCAGTATCGAGTGTTACAGACTCTTCGGATCATGACAGGTTTGCACTATGTTTCAACTGTAGACAGTTTGTGGTACAAATCATAATATTCATTCTAAAATATGTATTTACCAGACACATGGCTCATTGATGATGATGATATTCATAAAATTATGTTTTTTCACCTACATAAGCAGATTGCCAGTGTCACTACGTTGTAGATGTAAAACTAACAAAACTGTACTCACAAACCAGAGCTTCAGTGATATTACAGTCAAAAATTATTATCTTTTTTTGTAGGGGGAGAGAAATGGTCCTTTCAGGTGTAGATGATTTGATCACAGAAAGTGAAAAAGTTGATGTGCTTGAATCAAGGTGAGTCCAATAACCAATAATTTTGGGAAAAAAATATACTCATGTTTCTCTTCTTATTATTATTACTTTTTTGCAGTATGCACTCGTTGGGAATTTCAGAAAAACACGATGACGAGCTAGAGGCTGCTAATGATTTGCAGAATAGTATGTAAGTGCTTTACATTGTATGAAAATTACCCCTTTTCCTTTATGTATGTATATAGTGTGCAATTCAATTCCAATATGTATTTTTCTGTGTAGGATTGAGATGGAGGAAGCTGTTTGCTGGGAAGATGACGACTCTGATGAGGATTATGTTCCTTTCCTGTATCTACGGTATGTACTGTTAATAAATTACTAATCATCATAGTAATTTTCCACTTGTCACAAAATATATAAAGCTGTTTAATGACACTGACTCATCAATGTTATTTTAACAGATCTACTGGAACTTCAAGGGCAGAGATTGACAAGCTTCCTGAAATACGCATAGATGAGGCAGTGCTGGATGTAGAGGAGGTGCCCATAGTTACTGAGGAAGACCAACCCGTTCCTGTAGAACACAAGGTTGAGACTGTAGAGGACCTCATAGGAAAGAAAGCGAGCATCTGCTACAATGACAACTTGCTCTCTCTTGCAAGGTATATGAATCTATATGACCTATATTTTTTATACTATCTTACGCCAGCCTCTCATTTCCTGTTTTACCTTTACAGGTACATGCAGTTACCTGTACAGTTTTGTCAGTTCAGAAACCCAGGTTTGGGGACGCTATGTAATGGAAGGCCTCCTTTTCATGTGAATTTGAAATCCAGAGGGACTGGTGTCATTCTTCAATGGGTACGTGAAAGTGCAGCACCACTATTGTTTTGAGAACTACTGTCTGGAGAGCCTGGTAAAAGGTGTCGCTTTGAATAAACTCCTGATGTGGGGGTGTTGGTAAAGGTTGGGAGAGAATGTATTGAATTGCTATTTGCTCTGTTAATCTTTTATTAGGTTTGCCCTCGCGGACACACAATTTGGCATTGGAATTCTCAGCCACTCCTAAAATTTGGCATGCAAGGAGGCGATTTCATGCTGTCAACAAACATCCTTCTCTCTGGCAACAACTACAGAAAAATCCATCTCCTCTTCAAGTTTATGTGTATGGGAATGGTGGCTGAGACTACTTTTTTTGCCATACAGTCTGAATACTGCCTAAAGCAGGCTTGACTACTGCAATTCACTCCTTGTTGGGATCCCTGGCAGGAGCACGCAAAGATTGCAGTACATTCAGAACTGCGCTGCCAGGGGCTTGACGGGGGTTCGCAAATTTGAGCACATCACACCCATCCTCCAAAAACTTCATTGGCTCCCTGTTAGATTCAGGATTGATTACAAGATCTGTCTCCTGACCTATCAGTGTGTCTACGGTAGTGCACCAGTGTACCTCAAAGAACTCATTACTTTGCATAATCCACCCCGACATCTCCGCTCTTCTGACAACCACAAACTACAGGTTCCGAAGTCCAAACTCCGTACTATGGGAGATAGGGCCTTCCAGGCAGCTGCGCCTCGAATGTGGAATGCTCTCCCTAATCACCTTAGGGCGCCATAGTCTATAGAGGTCTTTAAAAATAAATTAAAGACCCACTTATTTTTAACTGCTTTTTCTTAAAACATATCTTGCTCATGTTGACACCAACTGGTCTTAATTTTGTTATTAAGTGTTTTAATCTATTTTATTGTTTTATCTGTGTACTTGTAGCACTTTGAGATATGTTCCTTCATGTGTAAAGTGCATTACAAATAAAAATTATTATTATTATTATTATATTATTAAAGCCTGTAGAGGAGCTTTGGACAGAGAGTAGAGGGTGTTGAACAGGCTTCGACAAAAGACTGAAGTAGTTGTACTTGGTATGTGTCATTTTCAATGTTTGTATGTCAATAAATGTATCATTTTTGGGAAGATGATTACATTGGTATATTTCATTTCTAATCTTATTTCTCTTTTTTTTATCAGGTGATGGCAGAATGGACTCCCCAGGTATGTTGCGCTATAAAAAAAATCTTAACAAGTGTAAAAAACTCAGTTACTTACCCAATGTTATTTGTAGGCCACTGTGCACAATTTTGTACATACACTATGATTGAGCTCGAGACTCGTGATATTGTGCACATTGTGAGCGAGGACAAAAGGAAATGTGGCAGGAATTCGGTCATCTTGGAGAAAGTCTGTTTTGAAAGTACAATGGACTGCCTTCTCAACGAAATCCCTATCAAGGAAGTAGTGACGGATGCGCACAGACAAATATCTGCCTTGCTCGGTAAGTATAATCCACACACTCAATCTCGCTTCTCATTCAAAAATGATTTATCTTATGAAATATAATATCTTTAGATCCAGTACGTGGAAAATACAAGGATTGGAGTTTAACCCATTCGCTTGATGTTTGGCATGCTTCCAAAAATCTTGGAAGGAAGCTTCGCGAAGTAAGTCAAATTGCCACATTTATCGCTGTTATATGTTGAATGATTTAATCTCAATTAGGTATAGACCTTTGGTACAAAGTCATTCTCATTATTTATTTTGTAATCAGGCAGCAAAGGGCAAGGAACATTCTGTGCTGATGCATTGGGTCAAGGATATAGTGAACCACTTCTGGTATTGCTGTCAGCATGCAACAACTGTAGAGCAGTTTAAGGTATGTGAATAACAACAGATACTCAAAGTGTGTGCTATTGTCAATTGTAATCTATCAATGCTTTTACTTTACAGATGCTGTGGCATGGTGTACTTCATCATGTACGCAATGAACACACATGGGCCACAGGGTTCTGTGAGCAAGAGCCATTGGATGACAGCAGTCACGATAAGCCGTGGATACAGCAAGGTAACATGAAGCATTTTGTTTCACACATTTAGATAATTGAATTTAGTACAAATGTATGTTGATATAGCTGTATCATAACTTTCTTGGGTTGCAGGTTCTGCTGCTCATCAAACCCTAACTGCCATTGTTTTGAATAAACGCTGGCTGAAAGATGTGAAAAAGTACATCACATTCAGGTATGTTTGTTTAGTTTATCTATTTATTTCTTTATCTTTTTTTTGCTTTGGATACTGTAAATGCCATAGACCACCATTACAATTTCAATCTAATTTTTACAGGACAACCTCAGATTTGGAGAGTTTTCAGAACCATATTCTGATGTACGCAGGGAAACGCTTTGCCTACAAGTATAAAGTGTACAGAACCAGGGTTTTTCTTGCTGCAATTGATTACAACTACCACAATCGCCACGAGCATAGACGCAACAGAAAAGGAGAAAAAATGTATGTATTTTTATTGTATACACTTTTTAATTTATTGTTGGAAGGTGAATACTATGTGGTATTCTATGTGTTTATAGTTACAGAAGGTACTACAACAAGAAGTCTAAAAACTGGAGTGTGCATGTTACAAAGGAGGCCAAGACGTATGCCTACATTCCCGACCTTCAGAAGGCAATTCTTAGGAGAAGATTAGAGAGTGGGTCCGGCCTTCCTCGAAGAAGAACTCTTTCAGAAGATGACCCTGAGCGCCTTGGGCTGGTTGGCACAGCAGACACGCCACCCCCCACTTCTGAACTTGTGGCAAGACACATTTCTCGGTGAGCCACGGCTCTAGTAATGGAAGATTAAAACAGAACTCTTTGTTTTGTTTTGAAACTGTTTTTGCTCATTCTTTATTTGAAATTTTTTTTTGAAAACTTTTATGCTGTGCATAATAATCTTTTATTATTATTTGTTTTCCTATATACTGTAAGTGAATAGGTAGTTTGAGAAATCACTGCATAATCTACTTTCAACGATGTAAACAATTGTAAAATCTTCTTGAACTACAAAATAAATTTAACACGTATTTTCAAATGTAGACCTTTTATTGATATTAATAAGTCATGGAAGCCGGCGCACTCTAAAGCCTGTGTATTGTCCATTAGCGTCTGGATACTTGTCCCTAATGCGCCACACAACACAGCTTGCTATGACCACTCTATTGCCCTCCCCTAAACGCCCATGTTGCCAGAGCACGAAATTCCTATAAGCTGCATGTCTGTAAGAGCGCTGCTCTTCGCCTGGTTCCTGGACGTCATCCACTGCAAAGATGTCATTCCACGCAGCACGAGCTAGATGCAGAACTCCCTCATCCAGGATGTAGAAGTCCATGTGTGGCAGTTTACTAATGCAGCGGTCTGGAGGCTGACCACAGCAGAGTCTCTCATTATCTGTAGGCATGTCTCTACAGTTTGAACACACACACCAATGCATATGTCCAGCTACAGGAGGTGTTTGAGGATTGTCCTGCAGTGCAAGGAGATCAAAAAGCAGTCCAGGCAATCTGTCTAGCACTAACTGGAGCAGTGCATCTCTTTGGTCTGCTTCAAGTGATTGTAGTCTGGCCTAAGATGCACAAAACAAAATTGTCAACATAGTAGTCTTATAAATTACAGTATAAATAATAGAAAAAAAGTGTACCCATACCTGCATGTCAGCTCTCCTCCTCTGTTGAAGATCCTCGAGCCTTTCATAATCAGCTGTCTGAGTAGAAGGTCTGCTGCTTCTTCCTCGTCCACGGCCCCCAGAGCTCGCTCTCCCCCTCCCCCCGGCTCTCCCTCGTCGTCCTCCGCGTCCTCCTCGTTCTCTCCCCGTTTCGGGAGGGGACTCTGAAGATTCTTCTAACGGCAAAGAAAATGATGACTGAAAATAAAAACACAAATTTCGGCATAAAAGTGTATATAAAATGTAATATTTACTGGGAAGTCGGGAAATTGTGTAACAAAACCGATATAAGTCACAACATACTGCCGTTATTTGTAGGCTTCGGTTTGTTTGTCCATTTACACATTCATATATGTATGTATGTGTAAAAGGACAAACAAACTGAAGCCAATAAAAAAACGGCAGTATGTTCTGACTTTTATCAGTTTTGTTACACGATTTCATCTCCAAACCTAATCAGACACACCTGTCTTTAATTTTCAAGTGATCCTGAAGACGTTAATTGGTTGCTTCAGGTGTGTTTGGTTAGGGTCAGGGCCGGATTAACCATTAGGGCAACTGGGCACTTGCCCAGGGGCCCCGGACATCTAAGGGGCCCTGGGCACCGTCAAATATTATGTTAGTTAAAATCTCCTGGAACCTAGAGCGAGCGAGCGAGCAAGAGCGTGCATGCGAGACCGAGACTGTGCTCCAAACCGTGTAGCGCGCGAACGGCAGAGAGGGAGAGGGAGCGAGAGACCTTGCGTGATTGGCCTGTTTCGGTAAGTCAACCAATGAATTGTCAGTGTGGCTTTTTATCATGAAGCACGCTGTGACTTGTTCCTAAGTGATTTAGGCCTATATAATGCATTTTACCTCGAATAATCTAAATGTTGACTTTCAAAAGTAGGCGCGCCAAGAAGGCTACTCGCTGTAGGCTATTTTGGTTCATTTTTTTGTGTGAGCCAGAAAGATGTTCAAGGAGAATGAGACGCGCTAAAGCAGAACATCATGTTATTTTCTTTATTTTTCAAAGCCATGACATTTTGTAATTTTAATTGTACTTTTTCGAATGGTAGAGTATTAAACGTTAGAGTATTAAGTTATTTCCTATCCTGAGCAACAAATCCGAGTGACGGCGCCGGCGCATCGCTCGCTCACACACCATATTCTGAGTTCACTTCTGGCATTGCTAACTTGACATCACAGCCTGTTCATTATTACAATAAAACACAATCAACCAAACATATAAAAAGTTATTCTGCTTAATTTAATTGGTCTGTTGTACAAAATAAAGGCAGTGCTGTCAGTCACCGCCTGCTTGCTGTTATTCCAAACTCATCTCCCTTGCTGTGAAGATGCTGATTTAGCATACGTGTTGTGCATATTGGGACTGACTGAAGTACAACCCTTCTTTACATTAATAGTTAGCATCCAAATGTTACTTGCAAATATGGAAACTTTGAACTGAATGAGAGATGCGCAAAACCAACGTCAGTGCAGTTTCAGTTTCGATTCAAATAAATTCGTTTAGGCATGGCGTTTAAAATAGGCTAAATGTTGTTTATAATAAAGGGCACAATAGGCTATTTTTGTAAGCCATTATATTTGTATTATATACACTCACCGGCCACTTTATTAGGTACCCCATGCTAGTAACGGGTTGGACCCCCTTTTGCCTTCAGAACTGCCTCAATTCTTCGTGGCATAGATTCAACAAGGTGCTGGAAGCATTCCTCAGGGAGTTTGGTCCATATTGACATGATGGCATCACACAGTTGCCGCAGATTTGTCGGCTGCACTTAGGGATGGCTCGATACCACAATTTTGGCTTCGGTACGATACCAGAATCTAATACCTCGGTATCGATACTAAATCGATACCACAGGTAAAAAAAAAAAAAAAAGTCTCATTTTAAGTGACACTTAAACACTGCTTGAAACTCTCCACTACCAAATGCGCAAAGAAAAGGTATCAAAATGTACATTTTTAAAAAAAAAAATTCAGTCAGGGAACATACAGTAGGTAAAACATTTTTTTTGAAAAAAGACCCCCCTGAAATTATACAATTAAAATAGGTTAATATCTATAATAATAGATTCACATATAGGCTAATAATAATAATAGAATAATGAAATGACATGTAAACCATAGCTGTCATGCATCAACAATCACATTATTCATCTTGGTTTGGTTACTGTTTGGGTTCATGTTCATGTTAACATGCTAAACATGTAGTATATTGAATTTTTTAGGTCATTTAATTATTGATTGATATAGATTAATAAATGCTATAATACTGTTAGGTCAGGTTACCTAATGAATGTTGACAAATGTAGCTTAATTGTAACATTAGTAATATTCATATTACTACTACTTCTCTCTCTCTCTCTCTCTCTCTCTCTCGCGCGCGCGCGCCACAGCGGCACTACTATGCCATTAATTTTACTATCACAATACTAAAATTAATATTATTCAAATTTGTATTCTTTATTCATTCAAATTCAATTAATATATGTTTGTTTGAAAGTATAACAATGATGAGACCTAAACTGAATTGGTTCTACTGTGTCATGCAAGCAGATTTGAGCTTTCGTGTTTACCGTATCATATAATTGATAAGCTCTTATGTATGTGCGCTGTTCAGTGTTCAATAAAAGTCTAAATTAAATCAGTTGAATGATGGACTAACCTGTCGATCTCTGAACTCTTTGAACAAGTCAAGATGAGCAACTGACAAGTGCTTCGGCAGATTTGATGTTTGCAGAGTGGTGCATTGAGATCTGTTTCTTTACTTTTCTCAAGACTTTTGTAGGCAAAGTAATGCCTTATTTCACTCATACTGCTCTCTTTATTTATTAATTTCGGGCGTGTAGAAATTCGAATGAGCTTCGTTTGATCCATCGTGATCCATCGTGTTCCTCTGTTGTCACCGTTTGCCGGTTTCGCATGACCCGCGTCAGTTTAGATAGCGCACTGCCGCCTAGCGGTGAACTTCGGAACAGCAGCGCATCAAATACCGAATTGAACATAATGATGATATTGTACCGTTTGAAATATAATATATACCGGTATTTTTGCAGTACCGGTATACCGCGCATCCCTACTGCACATCCATGATGCGAATCTCCCGTTCCACCACATCCCAAAGATGCTCTATTGGATTGAGATCTGGTGACTGTGGAGGCCATTTGAGTACAGCGAACTCATTGTCATGTTCAAGAAACCAGTCTGAGATGATTCCAGCTTTATGACATGGCGCATTATCCTGCTGAAAGTAGCCATCAGAAGTTGGGTACATTGTGGTCATAAAGGGATGGACATGGTCAGCAACAATACTCAGGTAGGCTGTGGCGTTGCAACGATGCTCAATTGGTACCAAGGGGCCCAAAGAGTGCCAAGAAAATATTCCCCACACCATGACACCACCACCACCAGCCTGAACCGTTGATACAAGGCAGGATGGATCCATGCTTTCATGTTGTAGACGCCAAATTCTGACCCTACCATCCGAATGTCGCAGCAGAAATCGAGACTCATCAGACCAGGCAACGTTTTTCCAATCTTCTATTGTCCAATTTCGATGAGCTTGTGCAAATTGTAGCCTCAGTTTCCTGTTCTTAGCTGAAAGGAGTGGCACCCGGTGTAGTCTTCTGCTGCTGTAGCCCATCTGCCTCAAAGTTCGACGTACTGTGCGTTCAGAGATGCTCTTCTGCCCACCTTGGTTGTAACGGGTGGTTATTTGAGTCACTGTTGCCCTTCTATCAGCTCGAACCAGTCTGGCCATTCTCCTCTGACCTCTGGCATCAACAAGGCATTTCCGCCCACAGAACTGCCGCTCACTGGATGTTTTTTCTTTTTCGGACCATTCTCTGTAAACCCTAGAGATGGTTGTGCGTGAAAATCCCAGTAGATTAGCAGTTTCTGAAATACTCAGACCAGCCCTTCTGGCACCAACAATCATGCCACGTTCAAAGTCACTCAAATCACCTTTCTTCCCCATACTGATGCTCGGTTTGAACTGCAGGAGATTGTCTTGACCATGTCTACATGCCTAAATGCACTGAGTTGCCGCCATGTGATTGGTTGCTTAGAAATTAAGTGTTAAGGAGCAGTTGGACAGGTGTACCTAATAAAGTGGCCGGTGAGTGTACGTGGCTACTTATTTTTCATTCTTGTCGTTTCCTGAATAGGCTACCATTCATTTTAGGATTTGGCATAGGCTACAGTAAAGGGAAGCAAAATACACATAGAATAATATGTTATTAATAATGTTTATAATGTTAATGTTGTGTTTTAATTACCGGTCTTTTATTCTACGGTATTTCTGAATGGGCTATAATAATAAAATGCGTTTTTTACAACGATGTGACGTGCGTGTTTCCCTCTCTCAACATGACCCGGTGAGCTTGAGATATAAATTATAATACATTTTTATAAAACATAAGGCCAACATCATACAACTCAGAAGAGTATGTATTTTAATATCTTAGTTATCACTGAGGCTATTGTACATATACATCTCCACTGAGCCATGCAGAAGCCTGATTTATTAGTATAGAAGTGCTATGCTCTTGGTGATAGCGACTTTTGTTACTTTTTGCCATTGTTGCTTTGGTGGGGGGGCCCTTGAGTCTTGTTGCCCAGGGCACAGGAAATTGTTAATCCGGCCCTGGTTAGGGTTGGAGATGAACGGTGCAGGACAGACGATCGGCATGAGTAGGATTGGGCACCCTTGGTCTATGCGACTTACTTGATCAGACATTGTTTTCTGTTCACTTTTGTGTAATTTATTTATCTTATATTTATATTATTATTTTCTTCAATAGTGAGTCGATTATCTCTCTTCAACCAACAGGTCAACTACAGTCTGCACACACAATCTAAAGACACGGGAGGCTTACCGGCTGACTGTTTGTTGACTTTTGCGACATTGCTGCGGTGCTTGTGGCCTCTAGGGGCGCTAGACGTGATTTACAGGTCGAGCGCCCCCTAGTGGCCAAAAAGTTACAAGGTGTGCCTTTAATTTAATTACGGTGTGCATTAATTCCCTAATTTCCTTTTATTCATCACAGTATTAAACCGTTCGCTACGAGCCTTTCGGTTCGGTCCGCATTACAAACCGAATGTCCGAACCGATCGTTGGACCATTTTTCCTCCTACCAAAATTTTGTTTGCAGTTGCGCTGGCACGACTACTACAACGTAGCCTGACTACGTCAGACTTCCTACTTCCGCTAATTTCATTTCGCTCCTGTAGTCAGTCTGAGATAGCAGCCTATCTTTCAGTTTTCCTCCGGCCTGAAAACAGCCGGCCAATCAACGAACAGAGGGCGGCTGAGAGCCGTGATGTAGCCGCTAAGCGCCGAGTGTTACATTGTAGGTTAGAGAAATCAAAAACCGAAACGACCGCGGAAATGGGAAACGAGACACGTGATTGTACCGTGGATGCGTAGATTAACTTCGCATAATCTGCAAAAGTCGTTTACAGCCATGTTCACTCCGGTATTTCGCTCGCATCATCAAGTGTTTACAGCAGGTTTACAGTGGAAGTTCGATCATAGATTTGAGTTCGATGCATGATGTCTGTGTTTAGATGCGGCTGTGTCGGCGCATAACATAAACTTATCTGATTGGCTTACGGCTAACCAATGATTTTAAACTTCAGACAAGCGCCCCCTAGCGAGAGAGAAAACACTTCTCTATTATGCTATTCCAGACTCTGTCTACGAAGCAAAGTGAAGTCTGGTATTACCAGGCTAACTACAACGTTGCCCAACATCAAATGGCAAACATAATGAAAGCGGAACGAAATTGCGCTACTCATTTGTGCTTTATCGGTTTGGACCAATATCAGTGCAGCGCGAGCAGATCTCGATCAAGCGACGCTGTTACTACACAGCGCTAAGAGATCCAGTAAAGAAATCATTTGAATTCGCCACAGAAGTAATAACTTCTCTGTGAGATCTAGTGAGAAGCATTCAAATTTCTCCGCTATTAACCGTAGATCTCTATAAGCCTACCTAAAATAAACTAAAGTGTACTTATCACACAAATAATATACTTTAAAGGAATAGCCAAAACATTGCTGTTTTTCGTTTGATATATTTATTTTCATTCCAATAGCCTAAAATTATTAGATTAAGTAAAATTACATTTTGTAATTTGTATGTGTCTTTCAATCTATTTTCTTAGATTGATACAATATAAAATTATAACATAACAATGAAATTTAAATTATACATTCGATCAAACGACTTTTATTAGATTAAGCATGGTTTGCGCATGCGCACACATGAAAACTCGAGAGAAAGTTCTGGAAGAGACCGAACGCAGAAGTCGGAGGCTGCTGATCAGCGCGAAGCGAACAGGACACGTTTGTCAGGTAAGGGAGGAATTCACCAAAATTGCACGTCTGCATTATCCTTGCCCTTTATTTCAGCACTAACACTATAATTTTTATAAGGTGATAGTTCAGTTTTTATTAGGTGACTTCTTTTTCACAGTTTTACTGATAGCCAGGTTAGCAGCGACCGTTAACATACAGCCTATAGCGACCTATCTAGCGCAATGTAGAAACTCATTCAGCATTTAAATACTTGAAAATTATTAATGTCATATCATTTTAATGAACAGACACGCTGATTAGAAGTTATTATAACGTTAATTTCGACATTAGCGGTATATAGATATAACATGGCGCCATTTTACAGCTAGCTGCTAACGATTTTCCTGGGAAATCCAAGAACATAATATTATAACCTTATAGACTGATTGAACGGATATTATGAAAGGAAAAAAATATTTTCTCGCTCTGAATGTTGTAATAAAAAGTTGTATTCATGACTAAGGCTTGAGTATATTGCATTTATTTTCCGACAATTAACGTTAAATGAATCACCTCAATATGCGAGTGACGTGTAACGTTTCCCGCTCAGAGTTTAGGCTAACGTTAACTGGCTCTGCTCCGGGCGCTCAATGCCAATATGAACGCGGATTTTATATGTTTTATGTTTTAAATTTGCGAAGGCGGAAATGAATGTGAGGAAAATGAATTTAACTTACACTTTGAAACTGTAAAACTAAAACGGATTAATGTTTGGATTTGAATTTTAGGAAAGCTGCTGGTTGGTAGGCCCAGTTCCTGATGCCAGTTTTGGTTGCCTGTCAAGACACTGGTGGTAAGTTGTTTTTGTCATGGGGGGGTCGGGTTGGGGTCAGTAACTTAGGTGATTTGTGTATTGCATTCAATAATGTTACAGATTCAGGCCGGGCTGGAGCAAATGATTTTAGTAATCGAGTAACGTTCCACTTAGGGATGGGGCCGATCCGATCCAGTATCGGGATCGATACCAGCGTAATTCACGTATCGGATTTTCCCGATCCAACCTGCGGAGATATCCGATATCCATGAGCCATGTCTGCGCTTTAACGTTGTCTGCTGAAATGACTCCAAAAGTGATTCCCGCCGGCTAGTCTATTAGCTGGCTGCAAATTGTGGAATGGATTTCCTGAACGGAAATCAGCGTATTAAGGCTCGAACAGGACGTTTCTGAATGGTTGGTTAACATAATGTCACTTTGATCTATTTTTGTATGTACTAGTAGGGTAACGTTAGAGTAGTGAGATACGAACGCTGTGTGTTTACTGATGTATAAGTTAGTTCGTTGACAGATTGATGTTACAGTTAATGGTCATGAACAACTTTTTTTTGCGATTTGCAAAGATTAATATAAAAGTTAATAAAACTTTACACTCACTTCTTCTGGAGGTGCAGCAGGAATATGAATAGTTGCCACCGATTCTTTTTTCAGGAGCAGCTTCTTAGCAAAACCAGCTTTATACTGATCCTCGTTTATAAAGCAGTCTGGTGAGAAATGATTCGCGCAAACATGAGAGCATTGACGTTGATCGTGGGGAATATTCCCTTTGAAAACAAAACTCAGCCACTGCGTCTTCAGCGGTTCGGATTTAGGAACATCAAAATGACTGTTCGTTATTACACCCAAGAACCGAACACCACACAATCGCTTAGACGCCATTCTGCTCCAGCATATCAATAATGACGGACTATGATGACGGCTCGCTCAGTGCGGATCTGTGATGTCACGCTGTCAATTATCAATCGTGGGAGGGGAGATTAAAACAAAAACACTGGATGGATTTTTATCATTATATGATGGTTGTGTACAGGCACTGCCAACACACATTTCAGTACAATCAACTTGTAAAAGGGCATGTAGCATTATATGACCCCTTTAAGGCATACATTTCTGTATTACAAATCCTTGTTTTTATTGGTTCTATGTGATATTTAAATGTTCTGAGATACTGAATTTGGGGTTTTGATTGTCTGTAAGCTGCAACCATCAAAATTTACACAAATATTTTTTCTTGAAATATTTCACTTTGTGTAATGGATCAATGTAATATACAAGTTTTCACTTTTTACCTTGAATTATTGAAATTTATGAACTTTTTGCAGCACTCTTTATTCATTACTCTGTATTGTCTCGCCAGGATATGCCAGGTGATGGACTGGAGCAACCAATGTCCGTCTTAAACAGTGAGACAGATACCAGGGTTCTCATTGAGGGCACAGAGGTCCTCAGTAACGTGCCCTCAACCGCAGCTGCTGTAGCAATGCTATTTGGACTGACATATGTGCTAAACCTCAAGTATCCAAAAGAACTGAAATTCACTTTTGAGTTTTTTCAGAAGATTTTAATGGAACTTGACACAAGAAAAATGACCCCCAAAATATGTCGCCTCTGCACTCTGCTGCATAGTCAATGACTGACTGACAGCCTCCATTTCAGTGTTTTGATGAACACACACACAAACACAGGATGGCAGAAATGCCTTCACCCCAGTCTCCACTACATCGTGTAATAGTAGTTCAGTAGTTTGTTGTTTACTGGATGTGGCAATATCCATGTTTTGTATTTGATTAACATTTATTTCTTCTGCCAAAAATGTTAATTCCTGAGAGAAGCAGACCCATTGTTTTTAGGTATTTGTTATTTATTTCTTATTCTTATATGATATATCCACATTTTAATACTGCTATATATGAAATTCAACTTGAAATGAACTGATTACTTGAATTATCGTGTAATAGTAGTTCAGTAGTTTGTTGTTTACTGGATGTGGCAATATCCATGTTTTGTATTTGATTAACATTTATTTCTTCTGCCAAAAATGTTCAACTTGAAATGAACTGATTACTTGAATTACATTTGTATTTGTAAAACAATGTTTGTTTTGCCAAAAAAAGTATAATCTTAAAAACAATGATTTTCATACAAGATTTAATAAATATTTAAAAGAACGTTTGATCTGACTCATTTAAATATATATATATACACTCACCGGCCACTTTATTAGGTACACCTGTCCAACTGCTCCTTAACACTTAATTTCTAAGCAGCCAATCACATGGCGGCAACTCAGTGCATTTAGGCATGTAGACATGGTCAAGACAATCTCCTGCAGTTCAAACCGAGCATCAGTATGGGGAAGAAAGGTGATTTGAGTGACTTTGAACGTGGCATGATTGTTGGTGCCAGAAGGGCTGGTCTGAGTATTTCAGAAACTGCTAATCTACTGGGATTTTCACGCACAACCATCTCTAGGGTTTACAGAGAATGGTCCGAAAAAGAAAAAACATCCAGTGAGCGGCAGTTCTGTGGGCGGAAATGCCTTGTTGATGCCA
The DNA here is from genome assembly GCA_031834385.1 of Semotilus atromaculatus. Taxonomy (NCBI): domain Eukaryota; kingdom Metazoa; phylum Chordata; class Actinopteri; order Cypriniformes; family Leuciscidae; genus Semotilus; species Semotilus atromaculatus. The sequence goes on along the minus strand of JAULUF010000044.1, from coordinate 4,319,944 downwards.
GAGGTCAGAGGAGAATGGCCAGACTGGTTCGAGCTGATAGAAGGGCAACAGTGACTCAAATAACCACCCGTTACAACCAAGGTGGGCAGAAGAGCATCTCTGAACGCACAGTACGTCGAACTTTGAGGCAGATGGGCTACAGCAGCAGAAGACCACACCGGGTGCCACTCCTTTCAGCTAAGAACAGGAAACTGAGGCTACAATTTGCACAAGCTCATCGAAATTGGACAATAGAAGATTGGAAAAACGTTGCCTGGTCTGATGAGTCTCGATTTCTGCTGCGACATTCGGATGGTAGGGTCAGAATTTGGCGTCTACAACATGAAAGCATGGATCCATCCTGCCTTGTATCAACGGTTCAGGCTGGTGGTGGTGGTGTCATGGTGTGGGGAATATTTTCTTGGCACTCTTTGGGCCCCTTGGTACCAATTGAGCATCGTTGCAACGCCAAAGCCTACCTGAGTATTGTTGCTGACCATGTCCATCCCTTTATGACCACAATGTACCCAACTTCTGATGGCTACTTTCAGCAGGATAATGCGCCATGTCATAAAGCTGGAATCATCTCAGACTGGTTTCTTGAACATGACAATGAGTTCGCTGTACTCAAATGGCCTCCACAGTCACCAGATCTCAATCCAATAGAGCATCTTTGGGATGTGGTGGAACGGGAGATTCGCATCATGGATGTGCAGCCGACAAATCTGCGGCAACTGTGTGATGCCATCATGTCAATATGGACCAAACTCCCTGAGGAATGCTTCCAGCACCTTGTTGAATCTATGCCACGAAGAATTGAGGCAGTTCTGAAGGCAAAAGGGGGTCCAACCCGTTACTAGCATGGGGTACCTAATAAAGTGGCCGGTGAGTGTATATTGAGAGAATTAAATTTTTTTAGATTATGCCAATTGTGAAGCCTTTTATATTACTTGCAATGAATACATATTTCAGATTGAAGAAAACTCAATTTAGATCAAGTCTGTTAAAAATTTTAAATATTGATTTACACCAAATTCAGAAAAGAGTTTGCATGAAATCAAGTCTGTTAAAAAAACTTTTATTTTTAATTTGAGCCAATTTAAAATATTGATTTATACCAAATTCAGAAAAGAGTTTGCATGAAATGCTGAAAATTAGTTTGAACTGAATGGTTTCTGAACATTAGGTCAATGTAAAATCTTTATTGTGAATGGTTACTTCAATTTTATTAAATTAATCCAATGTTTCACTTTTTACAGTGTACACTTAAGTGTGAATTAATGTAATGTTTCCGGCCCACTTAATGCATATTATATGTAATTGATTTAAAATGTATCACTGATTAAGTTAAAATAAAATGCATTAAGTTAAAATTAAGAGTGAGTTTTTGGAACAACTTAAGTGGGACTTTAATACATTTTTATATGGACTTTGAAATATGGTAAAAGTGTACTTCCAAATGTACATTCTGCATTTTTACATTTTCAGAAAACATTATTCTCTATGATTTATATAACATAGTTGACAAAGTTCCCATAACGTAGGGATTAACACACATAATTAAACACACAGTACCTCTCACACACACAACCCTTGGATTAACACAAACAAAATGTGAAGAAAAGTATCATTCCATGTACAACACTAAGATTCAAAACTTTGATAATGCTTTACAAAAAAGTTTTATTCTGTAACTACTTCCGTTATCATGAACTAAAAATGAATAATACTTTAAGCATTTATTAATCTTAGTTAATGTTAATTTCTGCATTTACTAATGCATCATTAAAATCAAATGTTGTGTGTTAAAATGAGTTACTGCACTGTGAACTAACATGAACAATGACTATACATTTTATTAACTAACTTTAACAAACTATATTTTTATTAACTAATGTTAACTTAACAACGATTAATAAATACTGTAAAAAATATTGCTCATTAGATCATGTTGTCTAATACATTAGTGTTTCCGAACCTAAACCTTTACTAGCACAAACATTAAAGGTTTCTTCTGAAATCTTAATCCAGGATTACACGGAGTAAAAAAAAAAACAAGAAAAAACTGAAGAACTCCAAAGGCACAAAAGTAAGAAAACCAAATTCATTTGTCACCAAATTTTTTTGAAGGTTCTGGAAATTGCTGTTTATGTCAATGTCCCAGAAGCTTTACAGAAGCATCTCTACACAGTATATGTGAATGGAAATGTTCCAAAGAGCCAGGAAAGTCAGAAAAAATACCTTGAGGAAAGAAAAAAAACAGAAGGATTTTTTTTTTTTATACAACAGATCCAGTTCATTATCATAATTGGCTCAATTGACGGATATACAGTTGTGCTCCAAAGTTTTTATACACCTTGTACAAATCTGCAAAATGTTAATAATTTTAGCAATAATAGGGAAATAGGGAGCCCAAAATGAGAACAAAGATTATTTGTTATATAACTTTATTGTTTGTACTTTGTCTTTATAGGAAAGTGGAGTGCAGACATTAATGTAAGGATGAGATTAGGACTCAAATGTGAGCAAATACACTTTTTACTGTAAACAGAGACATAATTAGTTCTCAGGTCATTGATTTATGAGCTTCAGTACAAGTTTCCACTAAACCAGATCCATGTCATGTGTTTGTGCAACACTGAAGACCTTGAGAACACTGAGAGGGAAACATCACAGAAATAATCATCAACACATTAGCACACAAGAAATCAAATCTCATATAATTATTGATTTAGATTTAGGATATAATGTTGCGTCTAATAGAATGTAAAATATATCTGCAGTTTCTCAAGATCAGCACTAGAGTTCATCACAGCATGTGTGTTTATGACCATCAGCCGATCAAAGTCATGGCAGGATCCACAACTTCACATGCTGCTTTTATATTACAAACTTAGAAGCGAATTAGTGGATTTAGGACAGGAAAATATATGATCCTGGGTATATTCAATAAGTTATGGATAGAGGACAGGCTGCCAAGGGCATAGAGGCAATGCAATTTATAATTCCCTTTAAAAAAACAGGAAAAGGTTCTTCATAATGCAGGTTTATGTGACGAGTGTCAGGAAGCAGAAACTAGAACATGTATTAATAGTGTCCACAAAAGGATTGACTGTATAATAAATACAAACCTCAGGATGTCAGTCATTTACAATATCCAGCATCTTAGATAATGGTCCAGAAACAGGGAATATAGCAGATGCACTGTTGAAATGTGTGTTTCTGAGGTTTTAAACAGGATTTAGAGATATACAGTCGTGCTCAAAATTAACGGTACCCCTGGTAAATATGATCAAAACTGGCTGTACAAATAAATCTGCATCGTTTATCTTTTTGATCTTTCATTCAAAAAATTGTCAAAAATCTAACCTTTCATTGAAGTAAAATAATTGAAAGTGGGGGGAAATCACATAATGAAATAAATGTTTTTCTCCAAAACAAGTTGGCCACAATTATTGGTACCCCTAACATTTTTTAAGAGTGAAATATCTCTGAAGTATATTCCCATTAATATTGACCTTTTTTAGCACACCAGGGTGACTAGGAACATGAAATTGTCCAGCCATGACTTCTTGTTTGACAGGAGTTTAAATATGAGGAAACACAAAGGCCAAATCCCCTTAATCATTCATCAGACTGAGTAAAACCAAAGAATTTAGTTCTGATGTGCATTAAAAGATCGTTGAGCATCACAAAATAGAAAGTGGCTGTAAGAAAATAGCTAAAGCATTGAAAATCCCCATTTTGACCATCAGGGCAATAATTAAGAAGTTCCAATCAACTAAAGATGTTACGAATCTGCCAGGAAGAGGACGTGTGTCTATATTGCCTTAATGCACGGTGAGGAGGAGCGTTTGATTGGCCAAAGACTCGTCAAGGATCACAGATGGAGAATTGCAGAGATTGGTTGAGTCTTGGGGGTCAGAAAGCCTATTAAAAAAAATCAAACAACCCATACATCACCACATGTTGTTTGGGAAGGTTTCAAGAAAAATCCTCCTCTCTCCTCCAAAAACAAACTCCAGCAAATTCAATTGTCAGACATGACTGGACCTTCAAACGGCACAGGCTTCTGTGGTCAGATGAAACTAAAAAAAAGAGCTTTTTGGCTGCAAACATGCTAGATGGGTTTGGTGCACACAAGGATAAAAGTACCCCATGTGTACAATTTAATATACCATTGGATCTTTAATGTTGTGGGCATATTTTTCTGCTGGAGGTCCTGGACTTCTTGTTCAGATTCATGGAATAGTGGATTCTATCAAATATCAACAGATAAAAAATCAAAACCTGACGCCTTCTGCTAGAAATCTTAGAATGGGCCGTGGTTGGATCTTCCATCAGGACAATGATCCAAAACAAACACAAAAATGGGTAACTGAGCACAAAATGAAGCTTCTGCCATGACCGTCCCAGTTCCCTGACCTGAACCCTACAGAAAATGAGTGGCTGAACTGAAGAGAAGAAGCACAAACATGGATCTGGGAATCTGAAGGATCTGGAGAGATTCTGTATGGAGGAATGGTCTCTGATCTCAGGTCAGGTGTTCTCCAAACTCATCAGGCATTATAGGAGAAGACTCAGAGCTGGGATCTTGTCAAAAGGAGATTGCAAAAAGCTTTTAATAAAAGGGTACCAATAATTGTGGCCAACGTGTTTTGGACAAAAACATTTATTTCATAATGGGATTTCCCTCCCACGTTCAATTCTTTTAATTCAATGAAAGGTTAGATTTTCTGCAATTTTTTGAATGAAAGATCAAAAGGATAAACGATGCAGATTTATTTTTTACAGACAGTTTTTATCATATTTACCAGGGGTACCGTTAATTCTGAGCACCACTGTATGTGGTATAATCTCCCGCTCCAGTGCAGTAGGTGTCGCTGTGGAACTGTTCAGCTGTTCCAAACCCTCCTGGAAAACACAAAGAAGAGCAAAACGAAAGTAACAACTGTTGATCATAAACCTGTCGCTCACTGGATATGATCTGATCTATGATCCAGAAAACATTTCTACAGATGTCAGTTTAGCACAATGCCTACCAAATCTAATAACACTCGCGGCCATTTATGTGTTTAATCCACAATCCATCGAGACCAGCGAGAGATTCTGAGAACGACGCGCGCGGACTGACAACAAGCGTTACTGAGTTTAAAATACTGATCAATTCTCTTCTTAGTGGACAAGACTGCAAGTAAGTTTAATACATTCTCCATTACAGTCATGTGTAATTATTAGGAACTTCATATTGTATATTAAGCGTGATTTAAATGTGAAGTTACAGAAGGCTGTTCTTCTGCTACTCCGAACAGAAGAAGAATCTGACAGAAATTACAATCTTTTGAAGTTAAAACATAAAGTTTTATTGATAAAAGGTTTATTGAAAACCTATAATATGTTTCTGTAAGTTTTCTCCCATTTCCTCTTCCGTGTTAGGCTGTTGTTTTTGTGATGTGAAATCGAAAGTATTTTTGAAGCAGACATTTACAGTAGACAGACAGATGAAGCCTGACGACAATCAACAACATCTGCTGTTATTACACTGAATATTTCAGTTCATATACAGCAATTATGATTATTAGTTATACAGTATGTCTATTATAATTCTGGTTACTTTTACTCAATCAGTTATTTTAGGATCATTTGAAAGTAATGAAATCAACCATCATTGTGAACTTGAAGTAATGATTAAATGACAAACGATTCAACAATTAATATAGACTCGTACGTATACTATAATATATAACGTATAATATAGACTACGATAGTATAATTATATTAAACTATAATAGAGAATAGAACACATCGGGTTTAGTTTTACCACTCAAAGTTTTAAACACAATTTCTGTTCCCCAATGAATTCATATTTAGAGTCAGTTAAACTCATTAAACTACCAGAAATGATTAAGACCATTCGGTTATTTTACATGGCAATATATTTGTCTGTAACTCACTTTATTTTCCACATTGTTTCTGCTGTTGTTGTTGATAACTCTTTATTGTTCATTCTTGTGTTAAATCAGATGTTGTTGATGATAACTCTGTATTGTTCATCCTTGTGTTAAATCAGATGTTGTTGATGATAACTCTGTATTGTTCATTCTTGTGTAAATCAGATGTTGTTGATGATAACTCTGTATTGTTCATTCTTGTGTTAAATCAGATGTTGTTGATGTGTGTAAATGTAGTGATTTGCAGGTGATGCTGAAGGATTGAGTGTTTCAGAAAGCAGTGCTGATCAGTTTTCAGGGTCAGTTTATCTGCAGTATGTCAGAGGAAAGAGGAAAGGACTCTCTCTCTCAGATGAGTCTCTCAGAGAAACACAGGTAAGACTGCGTCTGTTTCACACCATCAGTTTAAACTCCACTGGACTTTCTGTTTCCCTGCAATAACACAACTTTAGGCATTGCTCTATATTTGCAAATCTTCAATTCTGAACTTCTTAAATTAACTCTGACATTATCTATAAAGCCCTGTTTGCTCTATAGAAAATATCACAGTTAATAATTTGTTAATAACCTTCTAGACACTGAATTAATCCTAAATAAATCACTTTAAATCATAAAATTATTGACAGACATTAGTAAACAACTATACACTTAATTTAATTCAAGTATTCTAACAAAACTGTCACACAGACATTTCTGCTCTATTTCTGTCAATAAACAAAAAGTTGAAATGTTCTCTTAAATTAAAGTATTTTTAACATGTTTAATCTCTATCATGTATATTAAAGAAATCGTTAAACCAGTGTGAGCCAGTAAATAAAATGATTAACTATAAAACTGTAAATCGTGTGTGTGTGTGTGTGTGTGTGTGTTTCTGTGGAGGATTAGATAAAGACACAGATGTGTTTCAGACACAGTTGATCCTCCTTTACTAAAGTGTTTTCTCTCTCTCTCTGTTCTTTGTGTCATCAGTGTAAGATCAGGCTCACATGTGTCCAGCTCTGTGTCTCTGAAGAGTGATCGGTCTAAAGATGAAGATTTACCAAACTTCAGTGAGAAAACACCATCATCTAATAAAAGGTATTTTGTGTTGTGTTTAAAAGTTGTATCAGTGAATACCAATCATGAAACATGTTTAGATCAAATATTTATCAGAGTATTCACAGCTAATGCTTATTTCTCTTTCTGTGATATTTTGTAAGGAAAATCAGTATTTTATTTGATTTATTTGATTTCAGGCTTCAATATGAGACATTAGACTCAGACGTTCAGACTCACAGGAACCACGAGAATTTCAAAGACAATCTTCTAGGGATCTTCCAGGTAGGAAAACACATTTTTATAAATGTTTAATATTTCTAACAAACAAATATGTTATTGAACAAAGAAATGTAATACAATTATTTTTCCTTTTAAACACATTTGAGCACAACATGGTTAGCATGTTAGTCTCAATGGATTTTATTTTATTATTGAATAAATAGTTTTTACCAAATGTAGATGTACAATTTGGCTTAAATTATGTTGTTCTGTTTTCTCTCTTACTTTTGTTTGTAGGATCTTGAGAGCAAAATAATGAAATTTCTGAAGAATGAACTGGAGAAGTTAAAGAAAATATTACAAAATGAGAACACACAACACTTTGTGAAGGACTTTATTGAGAACAGATCCAGTATCAGAGAATCAGCTCTTGATCTCACACTACATTACCTGAGAGAGATGAAGCAAGATGAAGCTGCTGATGCTCTAGAAGGCAAGAGACTCATGATCATCTGTCTGATTGTCTCTTATAAATGTAGGAGAGAAAATGAAGAATAAAACTTTCTATTTTCTGTTCCTGTGTTTAGATGAGCTGTTCTTCATTCATCATCTGAAATGTGGCCTAAAGAAGAAGTATCAATGTGTGTTTGAAGGAATGGCGAAGCAAGGCGACTCCACACTTCTGAATAACATCTACACAGATCTCTATATCACTCAGGGTGGCAGTGAACAGGTCAATACTGAACATGAGGTCAGACAGATTGAAGTTGCTTTCAGGCGTCATGAAGCACAAGAGATACAGGTTGAATGCACACATTTGTTTGAAGCGCCTGAACAAAACAAGGAGATCCGAACTGTACTGACAAAAGGAGTCGCTGGCATCGGGAAATCAGTCTCTGTGCAAAAGTTTGTTCTGGACTGGGCTGAAGGAAAAGAAAATCAAGATATCAGCTTCATATTTCCTCTTCCATTCAGAGAGATGAACTTAAAGGAGAAAGAAAAACTAAGTTTGATGGACCTTATAACTCAATTTTTCCCAGAGACAAAAGGACTGAACCTCAAAAGAAGGAATCAGTTCAAAGTGCTGTTCATCCTTGATGGACTGGACGAATGTCGCCTTCCTCTGAAGTTTGATTGTAATGAGACGTGGCGTGATGTATCGTCACCAGCCTCTCTGGATGTTCTCCTAACGAACCTCATGAAGAGAAATCTGCTTCCTTCTGCTCTCGTCTGGATCACCACCAGACCAGCAGCGGCCAGTAAGATTCCTCCTGACTGTATCGACCGGCTGACAGAGATACGAGGATTCAGCGACGCACAAAAGCAAGAGTACTTCAAAAAAAGATTCACTGATCAGAATCAGGCCAACACAATCATAGATCATGTTAAACAATCAAAGAGTCTCTTTATCATGTGCCATATCCCAGTCTTCTGCTGGATTTCAGCCACTGTTCTCCAGAACATTCTGGAGGAGAAAAGAAATAATGATGTGAAAAACACTCAGGCTGATGAGATCTCTAAAACACTGCAGGAATCAAACACTGAAGACACTCCCAAGACTCTGACACAAATGTACACACACTTTCTCCGCTTTCAGATCCAGCAGAGCCGCAGAAAGTATGATGGAGAATACACACCAGATGTTTCCTGGGATAAAGACGCCATCCTTTCACTGGGAAAACTGGCATTTCATCAGCTGGAAAGAAACAACCTGATCTTCTATGACACAGACCTGGAAGCCTGTGGTATTGACGTCTATAAGGCATCAGTGTACTCAGGCATGTGTACCCAGATCTTTAAGGAGGAAACAGGGATCGTTCTTGGTAACATGTACTGCTTTGTTCACTTGAGCATTCAAGAGTTTATTGCAGCCCTTTATGCACATCTGTTTCTAGACATCAACAAGACAAGTGTGTTTGATCATGAGTCTACAGAACAGGAAAACAGAAATGAAACCATGATTGATTTCCTCAAGACTGCAGTGGACAAGGCACTGGAGAGTGACAATGGACACCTGGACCTTTTCCTTCGCTTCCTCCTCGGTCTGTCACTCCAGTCCAATCGACGACTCTTACGAGGTCTGTTGACACAGCGAGACGGCAATGACCAGAGCAGCAAGGAGATAGTTCAGTACATCAAGCAGAAACTAGAAGATAATCTTCCTGCAGAGAGATCCATCAATCTGTTCTACTGTCTGAATGAACTGAACGACCAAACTCTGGTGAATGAGATTCAGGCCCACCTTAGCAAAGGAAGTCTCTCATCTGGTGACCTTTCACCTGCCCAGTGGTCTGCTTTAGCCTTTGTGTTGTTGACATCAGAGGAAGAGCTGGAGGAGTTTGAGCTTCAGAAATTCAAGAAATCAGACGAGTGTCTCATTAGATTATCAGCAGTCATCAAAACCTCCAGAAGAGCTCTGTAAGTCTTTTAATATATTTAGTCATGTTTTACTCTCATCTGAAAAATGTCTTTATCTGCATTAGTCTATAGTGATTCCCCATCATGAACATGGACCTATCCCTGAAAAGCCTGACATATGAAATAATAGTCCAATTTTTTTTTTTAGTGGAGACAGTCTGCCTCGCTGCCTGCTGTGTGTGAGTGTGTTTGCTCCGAGGCTGTAAGCTCCATCTAAAGCCTCGTATTTCTCTCTGTTTTGAACCATAAATTTACGATCATTTCTAGAGTTTATACTACTAATATAGTTTACCTAACATCTCAGACTAACCTAACATCGCTAGCTTCCGTTATTGTTAGCACAACACGCTTGTATCTCGTTAGCCTGTTAACGCTTCGCCCGTGCGCTTAGTTATTTATTTATTTTTCTCGTGCGCGCCCGCGCCTCTGAGTTCGTAAAAAGCCCAGGTGAGTAAGAATCAGTCAACAAACACGGTGAGTAATGTCTTGTCCTGTTATTGTCACCTGCACCTCATGCCACATGTTTACTATAGCCTTCCCCGTCGGCAATATAGGGTTTATATGTGATAAATGCAAGGAGACAGTCAGGCTGACGGAGAAGATTTCAGAATTAGAGACACGCATCCAAACTTTAATTGAGGATAGTAAGTGTGCTCGAGCCTTAGATACTATTTTGGATGCGCCTAGCATAGTGAATCATTTACATGATTCGGTTCCGGCTGAGTTATTGCCTGTGCAGCCAGGCAGATGGGTAACTGTGAGAGATCGCTCTAGTCGCGGATCAAAAAACCACTCTTCTGTTCCGATTACCATAACAAATCGATTTGCCCCACTCAGTGAAACACCCACTGAGAATTATGTTGATTATGCCCTGGTAATTGGCGATTCTATTACACGGAACGTGAAAATAGAGACACCAGCCACCATAGTCACATGTTTGCCGGGAGCCAGAGCGCCTGACATCAAAGCAAATTTAAAAGTGCTGGCTAATGCTAATCGTAAATTCTCTAAGATTGTTATTCACGTCGGCACAAATGATGTTCGACTTCGCCAGTCGGAGATCACCAAAATTAATATTAAAGAGGTGTTTGAACTGGCAAGTACGATGTCAGGCACTGTAATTTGCTCTGGTCCCCTTCCTGTTCGAAGGAGTGATGAGATAGTTAGTAGATTGTGTTCACTCAATGGCTGGTTGTCTAATTGGTGTCCGCAAAATAATATAGAATTCATAGACAATTGGAAAAGTTTTTGGGGCAAACCTGACCTGTTGAAAAGAGATGGTATTCATCCCTCCTGGGATGGTGCTGCTCTTCTCTCTAGTAATTTGGCTCATAGTCTTAGAGATAAAACATGACAATCTGGGGCTCAGGTCAGGAAGCAGACAGACTGGCTTAACCGACCGTCTGCTAGCGGCCTCACGTCACCAAGGTCAGATAAATCCCATCACATAGAGGCTCTTTCATCTAGATATCATCATATAGAGACTGTGTCTGTTCCCCGAATTTGGAAATCCAAAAAACTGCCAAAACTTTCTAAGGTTAAAAGTTTAATTGATGTTCAACAAATAAAAAACAGATATAATACAGATGAGCAAACGATAAAGCTTGGGTTGTTGAATATTCGATCCCTTAATTCAAAAGCGCTCATAGTTAATGATAAGATTACAGACTATAACCTAGATGTGCTGTGTTTGACAGAAACCTGGCTAAAACCAAACGATTACATTACTTTAAATGAGTCCACTCCGCAAGATTACTGTTATAAACATGAGCCTCGTCCGAAAGGCAAAGGGGGAGGTGTTGCTGTAATTTATAGTAATATTTTCAAAACCACTAAGAAATCTAGTTTTAAATATACTTCTTTTGAAGTGTTGGTGCTTAATGTAAAAATACATAGTGTAAACAATAAATCACATTTGAAAATTCTGCTGGCTACTGTATACAGGCCACCAGGGCACCATAAAGATTTTATCAAAGAATTTGCTGACTTTCTATCAAAATTAGTATTGGCTGCCGATAAAGTCCTAATTGTTGGTGATTTTAATATACATGTAGATAATGAAAAAGATGCATTGGGACTGGCATTTAAAGACATTATAAACTCAATTGGAGTGAGACAACACGTGTCAGAACCTACTCATTGTCGTAATCATACTCTAGATCTAATATTATCTCATGGAATAGATGTTGATGCCGTTGAAATTCTGCAGCAGAGCGACGACATCTCAGATCATTATCTAGTCTCGTGTAAATTACATTTAGCCAAGGCTGCAAAGCCGACTCCGTGTTATAAATATGTTAGACCTATCACTTCTGCCACTAAAGATGGCTTTATTAATAATCTTCCTAATCAGTTTCATAATCTCAGCATCCCGGATAGCTTAGAAGAACTTGATATTGCAACAGAAATGTTTAAATCTCTCTTTTCCAGCACTTTAGACATAGTTGCTCCGTTGCGCTTAAAGAAGATTAAAGAAAATAGTCCAACGCCGTGGTACAACGAGCACACCCGGGCCCTTAAGAGAGCAGCCAGAAAAATGGAACGAAACTGGAAGAAAACAAAACTAGAGGTATTTCGGATTTCATGGAAGGAGAGCTCGATTGCTTACAGAGAGGCATTAAAAGATGCTAGAACGGATTATTTTTCAACCTTATTAGAAGAAAATAAACATAATCCTAGGTATTTATTTGAACAAGTGGCTAAACTAACGAAAAAGAAAGCTTCAAGCCCAGAAGTTACCAAGAAACACAGCAGTAATGACTTTATGAACTTCTTCACTTATAAGATCTATAATATCAGGGACAAAATTATAACTATGCAACCGTCTACTACAGTAGCGCATCAGGGAGTGCATTGTAGTCTCCGTGAGGAACATTTTGATTCATTTGTTGCTATAGGAGAGGAAGAATTTTGCAAACTTGTTAATTCATCTAAATCCACAACTTGTATGCTAGACCCTATACCGACTAAGCTACTGAAAGAGATGCTTCCAGAGGTCATAGATCCTCTTCTAAATATCATTAATTCATCTTTGTCTCTAGGATACGTACCAAAAACCTTTAAGTTGGCTATGATTAAACCGCTTGTTAAAAAACCGCAACTTGATCCTACAGAATTAGTCAATTACAGGCCAATCTCAAATCTGCCTTTTCTGTCAAAGATACTAGAAAAAGCAGTATCATCACAACTGTGTTCCTTTTTAGAAAGAAATAATATCTGCGAGGATTTTCAGTCCGGATTTAGACCGTACCATAGTACTGAGACTGCTCTCATTAAAGTCACAAATGATTTGCTCTTATCATCCGATCGTGGTTGTATCTCTCTGTTAGTGTTACTTGATCTTAGTGCTGCATTTGATACTATCGACCACAACATTCTTTTAAATAGACTAGAAAACTATGTTGGCATTAGTGGAATTGCACTAGCATGGTTTAAATCATACTTATCTGACCGTTTTCAGTTTGTAGCAGTAAATGAAGAGATGTCTTATCGATCACAAGTTCAGTACGGCGTACCACAAGGCTCAGTACTAGGACCGCTGCTGTTCACTCTGTACATGCTGCCATTAGGAGATATCATTAGGAAATATGGAATTAGCTTCCACTGTTATGCTGATGATACTCAGCTGTATATTTCTTCAAAACCTAACGAAACTTACCAATTCTTAAAATTAACGGAATGCATAGCTGATATAAAAAATTGGATGACCAGTAATTTCCTATTACTAAATTCTGAAAAAACAGAGATTCTAATCATTGGACAAAAAACTGCCACACGTAATAACCCAGAATACTGTCTAACAATTGATGGCTGCTCTGTTAAGTCTTCGTCGTCGGTTAGGAACCTGGGTGTGCTCTTTGATACCAATCTTTCATTTGAAAGTCACGTGTCTAGTATCTGTAAAACCGCATTTTTCCATCTTAAAAATATATCTAAATTACGTCATATGCTCTCACTGACAAATGCGGAACAATTAGTTCATGCATTCATGACATCCAGGCTAGATTATTGTAATGCTCTTCTGGGTGGTTGCCCTGCACGCTTAATAAACAAACTACAGCTAGTTCAAAACGCAGCCGCTAGAGTTCTTACCAGAACCAGGAAGTATGACCATATTAGCCCGGTTCTGTCAACACTGCATTGGCTGCCTATTAAACATCGTATAAATTTTAAAATATTGCTGATTACTTACAAAGCACTAAATGGTTTAGCTCCCCAGTACTTGAGCGAGCTCTTAACGCATTATAGTCCTTCACGTCTATTGCGATCTCAAAATTCTGGCCAGTTGATAATACCTAGAATATCAAAATCGACTGCTGGCGGTAGATCCTTTTCCTATTTAGCACCAAAACTTTGGAACAATCTTCCTAACACAGTCCGGGAAGCAGATACAGTCTGTCAGTTTAAATCTAGACTAAAAACACATCTCTTTGGCTTAGCATACACATAACACATTATAGATTTCTATAATTCAATGTTAGGCTGCATAGTTTAGATCAGCCGGAACCGGGAACACTTCCCATAATTCCTGATGTACTTTGTACATCATAAGAAGGATGGCGTCTACGCTAATATTAGTCTCTGTTTATCCCGAGGTTTACCGCGAACCGCCGGATCCAGGCCATATCCAGATCTGAGGAAGGACCATCACATGGACACGATGACAACGCATCCCTGATGAGCCAGCCCATCAACACTGTGAAGGCCCATGAACACCTCAACTCACTCATCTCCTCACCGGCCGGATGACCCAACCCAACCAGATGAACTGGATAAATATCATGAAAGTTCTGATCACATCTGACTCCTGACGTTATGCTGCCTAACTCATAATCATACACTGTTCGTTTGTTGGCCAAAGGAGGACTGGCCCCCTGACTGAGCCTGGGTTCTCCCAAGGTTTTTTTTCTCCATTCTGTCACCTGATGGAGTTTTGGTTCCTTGCCACTGTTGCCTTTTTCGCCTCTCTTCGCCTTTGTTGCCATTGGCTTTTGGCTTGCTTAGTTGGGGACATTTAACATTTAATTTTGAATTTAACAATACTATTACAACATTGTTTTTCTGTTATCTCTGTAAAGCTGCTTTGAAACAATTTGAATTGTAAAAAGCGCTATATAAATAAAGGTGACTTGACTTGACTTGACAGTTTATCAAACATTTAGAAAAAATATAAAAGACCATGTAAAAATGTTTGCATGTTTTGTATCATATGATACACTAGACTTTTATGATTTATATAGAATTATATATTAGCTCATACTCATACTTGAGGGAAAAAAGTACATATTTTATTCCTATACCCAAACTGGGGGAAAGAATGTAATTTGGTACAGATTTTATTTATATTGCCAAAATGAAAGATGCATTTCTGAAAAGTTATAATACAAACTATTGAGATTTTTATAAAACAGGCTGCTTACATAAAGTATATACATTATCGGTTGTTACTGTATCTCCCAATAATTCGATATTTTAAATGCTTAGTTTATTTAAAAAGTGTTAATGAAAAAAAATTATAATGGAAAATATATTTAATATTTATTTTATGAAAAATGTGTTGAATGTGCTCCATCTTATTCTGTGATGTGATTTATTTCCCTTGTAGGTTAAATGATTGTAACTTAACAGACAAAAGCTGTTCAGCTCTGGCTGCAGTTCTTGGATCAGACACCAATCTGAAAGAGCTGAACATGAACAATAATAATCTGCAGGATTCAGGAGTGAAGCTGCTCTGCACTGGACTGAAGAAGTGTAAATTGAAGATATTGAGGTAAGTTGAGCCACAGGAGTCACATGACTTGATAGTCTTGGTTACAAATGTACCCTTCATTCCCTAATAGAGGAAACAGAGACGTTATGTTAAAGACTGACAAATGGGGTCTCACTTGGGAGCCCCAATCACCGGCACACATCCACTCATTCAGGTTTATGCTGAGGAGCCGAGACGGGGTCCTGGCCATTCAGTGGGATGGTTCAGGGTTGTGGCAGGAGGTAATAATAATGTCTCTGTTCCCTCTTTCAGGGAATGAGGGTTACATCAGTAACATCAGTCACGTTATGTCGAAAACTAACAAATGGGGTCCCTAAATCGTAATTTCCTCTCTAATATTATCAACTTGTAAGTAAAGAAGTTCATAAAGTCATTACTGCTATGCTCTTTGGAAACTTCCGGAGTAAAAGCTTTATTTCTTGTACATTTTGCCACTGTAGAAAAAAAAGCGTGTGTAGAAAAAGAAAAAAGCCGGCAAGCACGGATGGCAGGTTAACAGACTAGCGAAATACTAGCGTGTAGTGCTAGCGATAACGATTTAGATAAAAGCTAGCAATGTCAGTTTAATGTGATATGCAATATTAGACAATATCTAATATATGTTGATGAGTGAGTTATATTTAGCCATAAAAACAACAAGGAATTATAGTAAATAGTGATTCAAATCAGAAAGCTATACAGAGCTTACATACACAGACCAGCAGCAAGGCAAAATGCTTAAAAATCATTTCAACAGTTTAAACTAAAACACTTTCAAAAAAATTTGTGCAAGCATTTTCACCTTAGTATTTTGTGATCTGGTGAAAAAAAGATGAAGATCTCTCTTCCTCTGTCTGCTTTATTTGCTGATGAAGATGATGTGACTTTACAGAATAAAGAGTTTTCTTTTCTTCTGTCTTATTTTCTGGTTTTCCCTATTTGTCACATTTTTATGTGTTTTTTAACTAGTTAGTTATTGTTTAATTTCCAGCATTTGATACAATGTACTGATTGTGTACATGCGGAAATCTGCCTTTTCAACAGAGAATAAAGAATAGAGACGTCAAATAAATAGTTAAAATGAAAGAGAAGAAACAGTATCTTCCAGCACACAGAACTAGTGTAACTGGGTTTCAGAACAGACTATTGGAAACTAAATGCCTGCAGAAGCTCTTCAATAACATTGTAACCCACTTCAGAGTATGTACACACTAGGTTCATAGGAGCTGAGAAGTAAAGTAATATCCAAGCAACACCAATGTAACGGTTTGAAATGTGTAAACTTTTAGTTCAACAAAATATTTCAAACACTTCACTACAATTATGTGCACACTAACTATGTGCCCAAAATAAATTTAGAATAAAATAAAATAAAATGTCCTTCTTGAAAATGTTCCTTGGAAATCATCCTTAGGAATCCCAGAGTTCAATCCAGAGTTCGAGTCAGTTAGTCAAAGGGGAATAGTCAAAGTCAAGGGTTAAGTCAAGGGGTTAAGTCAAGGGTTAAGTCAAGGGTTAAGTCAAGGGTTAAGTCAAGGGTTAAGTCAAGGGTTAAGTCAAGGGTTAAGTCAAAGGTTAAGTCAAGGGTTAAGTCAAGGGGTTAAGTCAAGGGTTAAGTCAAGGGGTTAAGTCAAGGGTTAAGTCAATATTTGAAAGGGAAAATCTCGTTGGTGCCAGTTTGGTGAACTGACACAATCATACCACAGGCTTCCGGAATGCTGTGGTGAAGGTTCACGGCTCATTGGGAAGGCTCGCCATTAGGGCTGGGCGATATATCGGATGACATTGGCTGCGTTCCAAACCGCATACTCAATGAGTAGGTACTTCATTTCAATAAGTACTTACTTAACGAGCGCTAAAAGAGTAGGTACTTTACAGTGTTGGGCAAGTTACTTTTAAAAAGTAATTAGTTACAGTTACTAGTTACTTCTTCCAAAAAGTAATTAAATTAGATACTCAGTTACAAATTTTAAAAGTAACTAGTTACTTAAGAAAGTAACTATTGCGTTACTTTCAAGTAAAATGAAATTTTAAATGCTCAAATGTGACCCCACCTCTACCCCTCTTTAACGGAACTTAAAATACATATGCATGTTCAATTATTTATGATAAATCTGAATATTATAATGAAATGGACACTTAATACAATACATTATTAACAGAAACATGAAACGTACACACATCTAAAAAAAAAAATGTTGCTGTGGGACAAAGTGAGACTAGCCTCCAATCAAATGCCATGTATGTAGATAATATGTTTATATAGTGGATCAATGCAAATAACACAATAGATGTTTTGGAACTTTTGATATTTATTGTATTTTATAAATGCTTCCATTTAGAGAAGGCTACTTTTGGATTATTTGGGCTCGTCGCCATACCTGTCTCTCGTTGACTGACTGGCTTGTGTTGTTCCTTGTGTGTCCTGTCCTGTCCGACTATGTGTTATGATGGGTCGTTCGCAATTCATGAGCGTTAGCCGTTAGTGATGATGGGTCGTTTGCAAATGAGCGCGTTAGTAATGATGGATCGACTCGTTCGCGAATGAGCTTGTGATGGGTCGTTCGCGATTCGCGAATGAGCCGGCTCTTTTAGGTGAACGCCGGGAGCTGGCTCGCATATCTGAAGAGCCGACTTTATTTTTACAAATTTTGCCTATAGAAATTAAATAATTATGTAATAAAAATTTAAATATTATAGTCAAAGTCATTTAAAGAGCCGTTTGTGAGCCAAAAGAGCCGTCTCTTTTCAGTGAGCTGAGTCAAAAGAGCCGAATGCCCATCACTACTATGCGTGCTTTCGAACACCCACCCAACTCTACCTCTGATTGGCTTACAATGACATTTTACTCTACCTCAGCCAATCGTCAGCATTTATGCGCTTGTCTCGTGCTCTGCCCACTAACCAAGGAAGAACAGTAAAAAAAATATTTGCCTCTCGCTCAGAGATCTAGTTGGTCTGATGAAAAAAAAAACAGCTTCATCAGTTATAGTAACGCGCCGCATTTTTGGCAGTAACGGTAACGGCGTTATTAAGATGAGAAGAGTAATCAATTAGATTACTCGTTACTGGAAAAAGTAATGCCGTTAGTAACGGCGTTATTTATAACGCCGTTATTCCCATCACTGGTACTTTATAACCAAATCTCGTTGAGTATGAATGCGATCTGGACATCATCGCCATGTTGACGTTATCACGTGACCTACGACGGGTTATCACACGCGCAACAACTTAAAAGATGAACGACACGTTTAATTCATTTATCTGCAAATATCTTGATATTGATGAAAGTTGCTCATTTTGTGGTATTGTTGAAGAAACAGCTGCACGTTTATTTTGTGAATACATTTAGGGTTGATTTAAGCAGTTGTATCCTTATAACGATATCATTTTTTTTATTAAGAAACCCCAAAATCGTCATCTCTTGAATATGTTGTTAATTTCTTTATTTCCTTTAAGTTTTCCTCTTTTTTTATTATGAAGAACTATTTAAAGATATATAGCCTTGTTATTGTTCTTTTTTCCTGTGTATAAATATCATATTATGATGTACACAAACCAATTATCTTTATGTTTTCTGTTTTGTCATTATGATTGTTCATTGTTAGATACAACAATGGTACCTTTCCATGATCTTGTATGTAATAAGTATATAAGTTTAAATGATATGAGCGACAGGTGCACTAACACCTCATAACATCAGTAACTCGACAGCACAACCTAGAACAGTTTTCCTCTGTGTTTGTAATGTCTGCACAAAGGAGACGTGCAGCTGCTCAAAGATCTCTCCTTTGGAGGAAACTGTTGATTTTATACTTTATATAAGTATCGCTCCTTAAAAATTAATATTACCTCAGAATGAATTGCATTGCAAATGCTGACCAATACTTAATTATATTACTTTTTTATATACTAAAAATGATATAATTTAATAAAACAAGCAAAATGTAATTTGTTTTGTCATATGATAGTTATACATGAATACACACTATAAATGCAGTGAAACATCTCAATTGTCAGTCAAGCAATGACTTAATGCATATATTAGGCTAAATAATTATATTTTATTTACTGACAACAATAAGAAACATGAATAAATGAGTAAAAGAACAAATAAAAGTAACCATCACAATAAACAAATGCATATACAAGACAACAACACATGAAACAAAGCTTTATTCAGACTACAAGCATGTATTTACAGGCGGTGAACCGCACATCCTACTGCCATCTCAACACAGCGGTTCCCGTTCTGGGCTTTATCCTGATGAAGTCACCAGAGCTGAACCGTGCCTTTGTGCCGGGGTTGTGCCGAATTTCTACCCCCTGCCAAATTATCACCCCCCTCATTGAAGTCAGTACCTGATTGCCTAATCCTAACCCCACCCCTAATCCTAACCCCTCCCCTACAACTAATCCTAAACCTACCAATGCTAGAGGGGTAATAATTTGGCGGGGGTCGAAATTCGGCACAACACTGGAGCTTGTTGCTGCACTTCACAATCTGCAGTAAGGGCAGATGGAGTGATGGAGGGACTCATAAGGGCAGATGGAGTGATGGAGGGACTCATAAGGGCAGATGGAGTGATGGAGGGACTCAAAAGGGCAGATGGAGTGATGGAGGGACTCATAAGGGCAGATGGAGTGATGGAGGGACTCATAAGGGCAGATGGAGTGATGGAGGGACTCATAAGGGCAGATGGAGTGATGGAGGGACTCATAAGGGCAGATGGAGTGATGGAGGGACTCATAAGGGCAGATGGAGTGATGGAGGGACTCATAAGGGCAGATGGAGTGATGGAGAGGGTCTCATAAGGGCAGATGGAGTGATGGAGGGACTCATAAGGGCAGATGGAGTGATGGAGGGACTCATAAGGGCAGAAGGGCAGATGGAGTGATGGAGAGGGTCTCATAAGGGCAGATGGAGTGATGGAGGGACTCATAAGGGCAGATGGAGTGATGGAGAGGGTCTCATAAGGGCAGATGGAGTGATGGAGGGACTCATAAGGGCAGATGGAGTGATGGAGGGACTCATAAGGGCAGATGGAGTGATGGAGAGGGTCTCATAAGGGCAGATGGAGGGATGGAGGGACTCATAAGGGCAGATGGAGTGATGGAGAGGGTCTCATAAGGGCAGATGGAGTGATGGAGGGACTCATAAGGGCAGATGGAGTGATGGAGGGTCTCATAAGGGCAGATGGAGTGATGGAGGGACTCATAAGGGCAGATGGAGTGATGGAGGCTCTCATCCATGGCACTGTTTCCAGGATTCAGCTCTGGGCTCCTCATCCTCAGTGCTCATGTAATACCCCTGAAAAGAAGTATAAAAAGATAAAAGAATAAATAAAACGAGCGCTTCAGTGATGGCTTCCTGGTCGTCGTTTTTACTCTTGAACGAAGCACATCACGGGTACGCGCGCTACTAAGCTACTAGTATGCTAAGCGAAAATAATTTAATAAATGGACATAACACTCTTCTTTTTAAACAAAGCACAAATAAGCATTTAAGCAATATCAACAATATTAGAAAAATAACATTTACAAATTCTACAATGCATTTGAAAAAAAAACCAATAAAGATAAAATCCACTAGGCTATATCACACCCACACTAGTCTGCAGACATTTCAGATCCTACAACAATGCACAAACATTATATAAAATTATTTACAGCACATTTGTCTAATGTAAACAGTGTTGATAACAGTGAATTGTCCTGCATAATAGCACACATTCATCACTCAGATGTCTTTTTCATGTTGTGATTTGCTCATCTGCAATATACAATATTTTCCTTACAGATGTAAATAGACATTTTAAATAAGCGTGTTTAAGATGTATATGGTTATGTAAATCCCCTTTAGAGACGTAACGTTACGTGTGCTTACTGGAGCTCCCCTGTTAGCTACTATACATAATAAAACATGTTTTTACAGCAAAATGACAACTATACTATACTGTCTAACTACTTTACACCTTGAACAGTTAAAACGTTTAGTTTAACACATACGATTTAAACACAAGGAACCGTGTTTACTCACCTTTGAAAACCCCCGCGTCGCTGATCTCCGTGATGTTGATAATGACGTATGCTCTCGCGTGGCCTCCTGGGATAGATGAGTATCATGAGTAACCATCGGACAAGCACTCAAAAATCGGGCCGGAAGCAGTAAGCCATCCGGGAACTTCTCGCCTACTCTTTTATGAATACTGATGTTTCGAACGTACTGCTTCCTTCACGTACTGTTTTCGGCTACTATATAGTAGGAAAGTAGGCATATTCGAACGCACTTAAGTCCGAATCTCGCGATAATTAGTACGTCACCCAGGTAATTCTCGCCTACTCTTTTGGATTCATACATACTTTTTCGCTCGCCTACTCTTTTTCCCATACTAAATAGTAGGGAAGTATGCGGTTTGGAACGCAGCCTCTGTTCTTCTTTTTCTTCTTCTAATTTATTGGCGGTTGGCATACCAATTTTGTGCATTACCGCCACCAACTGGATGACATTGTTATGCGCATTTCGTCAGTAAAGCCGGTTCCTTGATTAGTTGTAAATCGCCATCACCTGCTATCAGATGGAGTTTACTACACAGTAAACAGTTACTACACAGTTCACTGACAAGCTGAGCCATATTGCATTAATTATCGCAGCGATTGTTTGGATTTATTTCCAACACAACATAATCCAAAGATACACAACAAATGACAAAAAAGCACATTATTGAACAGAGACAGATCTAAAGACAGAGACTTGGACAGTCACACACCTTTGTGCCATTCCTGAAACAGAGTAGGCTACATACCTGTCATCTCCAAGGTGTTTGATTTGTGACTTTACTATGTTCATGTGAAGAGACTCACGTGAATGTTGAAGTCAGCAGGACTCATCAGTGGCATCTGGTCCCTGTAAAAAAAAACTAAAAACATGCTGATTTCCAGAGAAACTGTAGGGCTACACGATTTTGGGAATACATTTTAGATTTTTCTGGTTACAATTGCTTTTTAAAATGTACAAAATAGACACACACACACATATATATATATATATATATATATAAGGAACACCAGGTTTGTTGTGCCTTGGCTATGTGTAGTGCTACATAAAATAATAACAATAGCCTATAGCAGGCAGTCTATAAATCGTTAAAAAGGAACACTTCAGTAACACTACACTAGAGAAAAATATATTTATTATGATATGTTACTTCAATGTCATTTCATAACATCATAACGAATGGAAACATTTGGAGTAAAAACATAAAGCCTAATGTGTGGCGCACTTTGCTTTCAAACTTTCACAGCACGTGCAGAGAACATTTACTGAAGCGATCGAGCCGCCCCAAACTACTGTTAAACACTATTGTTACCATATTATACATCTACGGTTTGAGCAGATATCCACAAACACAGTATTTATAATATTCACGATAGAGTAAACACTGATATGAGCCTACTTTTATCATGCTGTTTTATTATCGAACCTAAAAACATCCTCGATCGTGTCGTACATGTATATAAATTTAGCATTGAAAGGTTGCCTACCTGTCTATCACATTTCAACATGTTTCTGTCTACATGTAGATACACATACATGTACAACATTAGGCTTTATGTTTTTACTCCAATCTCATTTCATAATGTACATTTTAGTCTGACACCAGTTTAACATGTCTTACCTTAAAAATCTTCTCATCTTCAAATCGCGTTTGTCTAATTCTTCTGGGGTAAATCCAAGTGAAACAGCACAGCACAAACAAAGTCTTCCAAACTCTAGGAAAAGCAATGTAGGCTACGTTACTGAAGTCGCTGATTCTTTGTTTTGAGGTGAGGAGGGCGTTTACAGCTCTGCGTTCCTCCACGTGGATCATTTGCATGCGCGCGTGGGTGTGGTCACATTAAAGTTAATGAGGACCTGTTTGAGAAACTGTACATGTCGCTGCTTTCATATGGATTACTTAAACAGAATATTTGTTTTTTATATAATTTACATAATTTAAAAATAGAGACTCCAAGTGTTGTAAAGACATAAGTTTCTGTGTGACAAACAGTCGCGGAGTTACAGATCATTTTCTGTCGTGTTTTCAGAATGAACTTCACATTGAGAGAGACGGCATCATGTTTATTTTTTTTATTTTACGAAAAACACAACATTTTGTTTTTATTATGAGTGTACCCAAATAAAAGAAGACATTTAACAGTTTTGAATGATGTATAACACTTATATGTAAGATTAAAATCAACAGAGTATTTTGAGGTTTTTTTGCACTGATAAGAAAAAAAGTGAGCTGGTATCGGGTTAACCATATTGGCGGCTCTGCTTTGTGCAGAGGCAGTGCTGGGTAACAGCAGAGGGACTCTAGCCTTCATGAGGAAGGACAGTCATGACCGCAGGGTCAACATGGTCCTGTTCTCACAGTGAGGACATGAACCATCCACAAACACTATCTCAGCACACTCTTAGCCCAGACATGTGAGATCGTGGCCATCAGATGAGGACAGGAAACAACCGCATCCGAAACACACGGACGGAAAGGCATCTTTAAAAAGACGCTCAACATCAATTTTGCTCTTTTAGGGAAACTGCTCTTTATGCTGAAGCGCCCAGGGGGGAATCTCTGTTCTTATCCATGCAATACGCCAGCGAAACACCACTGAATGTGCCGTAGACCACCAGAAAGAGGGGCTTCCTTATTGTAGAGGCGACTGGAAGAGCGATCCTTCAGATTTATATTGTTCAGGTTTAACTGATTAATCAGCTAAGTGTTTTCCTCTCTGTTCTAGACTCTCTAACTGCAGTGTGACAGAAGAAGGTTATAAAGCTCTGGCTTCAGCTCTGAGATCAAACCCTTCACACCTGATAGAGCTGGATCTCACAGACAATGATCCTGGACAATCAGGAGTGAAGCAGCTCAATGATTTACTGCAGGATCCACACTGCCAACTGAAGACACTGAGGTGAGATGGGATGGGATCAAATAATTAACAAAATTAGTTTTATATGCAGGCTAAATAATCATAACAAATCTATTATTTTAGTTATACAATAATCTGGACAATTTGTAGCATCAAAATTATCAAGATCAGATCAGATGCTGCAGGTTCTGTCATGATGATGATAACCGTCAACACAGTTTAGTTGTGATATGAGCTAAAGGTCAAATAGACATTATGGGTCAGTATATGTGCTGCTATTCTGGAGAATACCTTGATAATTAACATGGACAATTTTATTTTTGTGCACACTTCTCATAAAAAATTCTAGATAACCTGTTTGTGAAATAGTTTTCTGTACACAATAGTTTTCCACCAAGCCCAGATTCACTGCATCTCTCTACAGCAGGTCTATGAGTCTCCAGATGTTCACAAACATGCAGTTTCACAAGCCAGTTTTCTCTGTGCTGACGTTTCTCACTCCTCCTGCTTAAAAGACAGAAAGATATTAATTTCACACTCTGTATTCATACTGAAAACCATGATCTAGTGAGCTTTTGTTTCTGTTCTTATGAGTTTGCTTTAGGACTTAGTGTCTCTCTAGTATCTTTTAAATATATATTTATTTGTGTATTTAAATGTTCAAAGTAGGGTTGGGCCGATAGACGATATGTATACATCGTCCATCGTGATGGCTGACAGACATCACGATGTTAAGCACACATCTCGATGTGATGCAGATGTAGCGCTTTTATTTCTAAATATTAACAAACTTGCTTACCATGTCATCAACTATCTTCTATTCCGATTCTCAAATACGTGTAAGTGAGTTTGTTTTGTCGTTTAAAAAACCTTTATAAATCATCTTGAGTATCGTGAGATTGGCGCCGTCATGTTTGTTTGGGCCTCAGTTCAGAAATTCCCGTCTGTTGGATTTATTACATCTCGTGAATTCATCGGTTTCTCCCGAAATACATGAAAGTAGGTGGCCGGTGAACTGGGAGAAGAATAGAGTTAACTTTATAGTTACTTACTCTGCGTGTCTGATATGAATAAAACCCGTCGGCAAATATATTTGAATGGGTTGTTACTCCTGCTTCCATAGACACCATTGTGTATTTTACAAACTATACATGAATGGTTTTTATGGGTGTAACCAAGCGGCAACATTCTAATTTGAAACATGAAGCCTACCTGGAAGTGCGAAAAACTGCAATACATCGGAAATCCGCTAGGGGCAGGTCCCAAAAGGGAGCAAATGTCCATAGACCCCCATGTTAAAATGTCCGTTTTCACAGCATAAATACATGTTTTTACAGGTTGGTCCCATGGACTTTTATTGTATTTTTCGATAGGTTCCGAGTGCCTGACAACTGTGAGGGGGGTGAATTTTTTTCTAACTCGTTAGTTTAGATCGTATTTAGATATAAAATGTATGACAAATTAGGTCGGTTAACTTTGATTGACAGCTGATAACGGGCTGCGCCGAGTGAAATTTGACGTCTCGGCCATGATCTGACACAACACATCACACCACCTCTGTATCCTTTCTGAACATTTGTATTTTTGATTTCCCAAGATTTTGCATGATGGCGCCGCCCATACCCCCCATAAACGGCCTCAAAACCGTTCTTCAGACAGTCTATGGGTGACGTCACAGACGCTTTGTCCATATTTTTTACAGTCTATGGGTGTAACAATACATCAATATGAATCGATGCATCGATCAAACGTCTGACGATACGATGCATCGATGCCACACATAAAATATCGATATACTGTACCTTTATTTTGACACTCTCCACATCCTCACGTAACTTTTCTCAGCTGAAATAGACGCTTGACAAGATTGACTGAACCCTTTGTCACAAAAGCCGGTATTTTCCACTGTCAAGGAATCGCGAGTTCATGTTTTACAGCAGAAATGACAAGCACCCTTGTTTGTGAACAAACCTCAAAGTCTGTTTTAGCGAATCAGTGCTCAGTATTCAGGTCATGTGACAAGGCTGCAAGTCACTTTGAAAAGACACGCTAGCTGAGAGGAGTTTCGTCAAAGCTGACTAAAAGTGATCGAGGATAGAGTTCAACGAACTTGATGAACCAGTGATATCTTCTACGCGGTGTAAAAGGAACTTTTTTACAGAATCTCGCTAAAACAGCACGTTAGTGGTGAGGGAAAACCTCTCTGTATTGCGTGTACGTTAATCACAACAACAAAGTTTGACAGGCGTCTATGTCAGCTGAGGAGATTAACGTTAGCCTACATTAACCAAGTGTTTTATTATGTAGGCAATCATAGCAATTACTTGGCTTTGTGTAACTCTGAAACATGAAATGTGGATTTATCTGCTTTTGCCACACACACAAAATATAGGTCATACTTTCAATGAACTTTCATTTTATAAAAGTTACCTGTATTTTTTTGATATACAAAAAATTTACCTATATGTACCTGATATACATGTTTGGATGCATTAATGAATTAATAAACATAACTGGTTGTGTACACTTGGCACATAATATCTTAATATCGAAAAATTTAATCAAATCGAATCGCAGAATTTTTTGAGGTATCGGGAAATATCGTATCGCTGGCTGAGAGAATCGATATCGTATCGTATCGTATCGTGATGAACCGTCCGATTTACACCCCTAATGGTTTTGCTATAAATTATATGTATTTAAATGTCTGAAACCTAAAATAAACATTATGTGGTTAAAAACACTGAATAGTTGTGATATGACAAGCGCTGAGCGCGTCAGTCTTTGGCTCAGCGCCAGCCACAGCGCGAAAGCACAGTTTGAATCTGGCAGTGATGTCACGTCACTGTACATTCGCTCCTTAGTGGTCAGCTGCTGCAGAGCGGGCCGAAATCAAGATTGCTGATGAGATGTAGAGGAAAATATCTCCGCGTCGTGCCTAACAACGCCCCTTAGCTGTTCTAAATCCACTGTAAAGGCTTTGCGGGGCTTATTGCTTAAGTGAAAAATTAGAATTTTAGTCCCGCCTCTCCTCCCGATGTCATCGTCCATCGCGATGTTTCACTGTACACATCGTCTGATGCCAAATTGGTAGACATTGCCCAACCCTAGTTCAAAGGAACGTGTTACATCTAGATAAGTGACTAGAGCTTGTCTTTATAACAATGATTATTTTTTGAATATATCAATAATTTTTGTAATGCAAAAAGTTGAGAACTGAAGTGACTCTTCTGCAGGTTTTTGAGTCCTGATGCAGAGGAAGCCTGTCAGTATGTGAATAGAGTTGTGGGTAAAAACCCGTTACTCCAGAGAGAGCTGAATCTGATTGGACATGAACTAGGAGACACAGGAGTGAATCAGATCGCTGCTCTACTGCAGGATAAACACTGTCAACTCAACACACTGACGTGAGTATTGCTCATTTATTTATAATATTACTTTACTTTTAGTTGTAATTTTAGCTGATGATAATATTTCCTCACTTGTTTGAGTCAGAGCAGTTTTTTCCTCAGTGTCACACAGAGCCACAACAATTTAAAGTAATAAAATTAAACAGCCAATTAAAAACACACAATTAAAACGTGATATCAAGCTTGTGCTGGGTGTTAGTGATGGGCGCTTTCGAAACACGTTACAAACTAAACTGAAAATTGATAAAAGAGCACATATTATACAGACACTTGATATTTAATCATATTAGATGATTAGTTAATTGCATTTGATAGATTTTACTTTGAATAAAACATTTGTAATGGGTTTGTGGAAGGTGTTTTTATGCAGTTTATTGCCAGCGTGTGTCGTTTCAAATGCTTCGAAACAGTGAATAATTTTGCTCAGAAATTGATTTAATTGATTTGAAGCTTTGAAAAGCTTTGTTTCTCCCATCACTACTGAACGCAAGTGCAGCTTTATTCAAATAAACGTGAACAAAATTAAAAACAACAAAGACTTGACTGAGAAACATGAACGTCACCAACAGCAGTTACAGGGAACAAAGCCAGACAGAAGACAATGGTAACATGAAGGCAGGGCCGTACGCAGGATTTTATAAAGACTGAGGTCCCATAATTGATGTTGCTAGGGCAGTTCAGGGGAAATGTAGATTTTCCTGATCTACACATGTGCAATTTAAGGTGTTTAAAGGCCAAAAAAAAAAAAGGATAATAATAGCTTTAAAAGCGTGTCAGTGAGCAGAAGTATAAATTATTTGTCAAGCAGAAAACAGATTCTTAAATATGAGAATCAGGTTAAATGTTGCAATGAATGATCCAAAATACAAAATGGAAATGCAGAAATTGTATGCTTATTGTTGACAATACACACTCACATATTCGAAACGGGAATGGCCTTAAATTAGAAATGCTTCAAGGATTATTTTGCATAGATCTTACATTTCAATCAAACGCCAATGCAATCCTTCTGTGTTTAGAGGTATATGAGCAATTAATATGAGCATCAAAGATCAACTTTCCTGAATGAATCATGGTTTTGGACTAATCAGTTCAATTAATGTTTCAGTTGCTCACTCATAAAGACAGTCACGTGTCGCCCCCTACTGGCTTAATGATATAAGTTGTGCAAACACAGACAAGTGGAGTAATACAGTGAAAAGTCCCAGTGCTGATACTGGTGAAATATTCAAACACATGCGAGGTTTACAAATATATAATTATACAATACTACTATTATGGAAATATATTTAATAGGTGCTTGTGCTGTTAAATTGAGCTTATAGTTTCCACTGTAATAGCAAAGAACATGTATCTGTGTTAAAAATGAATCCATTGTAATAATGTTAATCTCACCCTGGACACAGTATGCAAAACCTGCTCTTCCTCTCTCATCGCATTCACATTCTCTCTTTCTTCTTCTCTCAGTCTCCTTATCTTCTCCTGTATATCTAACTTTATGACCGTTCACTGAAGCGTCTCTGAAAAGGGTTCAGGGGTTGCTCAGGTACCTAGCTTGAAGCCAATGAGGCTGTCGGTAAGAACAGGTCCAGTCTAGTCACTCAGGTATCTAAGTCTTTATTTCTCATCCAAGCAGGTATGGTATTTGTGTGTGTGTAGGTGTGTGTGCGCGTGTGTGTGCATGTGGTTTCTACAAAGGAACAGAGGAATACAGCGTTTTAGTTACAATAAACAATACATGAGGCATCTACTCATACTTTCATGAAATATACATCTAAATAACTAAGGAACATGCCTAAGCAGGAAATATAGAAATCAAAACGATAAACACATTAGGACAAAATTAATACAGAATAATATTTAAGTATCAAGCAAAGGCACTTACATGGTCAATTACGCACACGCAGGAAAAAAGGAGAGGAGAAAAACTCAGTCCTCTGCACAGTACATCCATGTGCAACAGAAATGCTGCGTCCCAATTCGCATCCGTCCTAAATAGTATTTGAAAATAGAATTAGTACGTCCCAAATCGCAGTATGTTGAAATGAGTGTTCCACAGAGACCCGGATGGTCTACTATATCCGGTCAGAATCCGAAGTGCAGATGCACACTCTGACGGCTGATATTGCCCACAGCCCATCGCGCGCTGGACGAGGATTCGATTAGAACTACAAACACAAGTGAAAAGTGTTAAAAAACTACAGACATGGAGGACGCACGAGTCCGGCGGTTATGTAGAGAGGTTTAGATAAAGGGGTTTGAGTGATTAATTAACGGTATCTAACCTGACGAAAGTTTATATATTCAATGTTGTCTACATTATATTGCATCTGCATCAGCATTGTGAACTTTTGTAAAGAGATGTTTAGCCATTAACTTTTAAATGCATCATTACATTCAAATTCCAAACACACGAGGAGTCTCCGCATGAAAGACCCACGACTGGCAGATGAACGTGCTTCTACACTTCTCTCCGAAACGGTAGGAGATTAAATTAGATTGAATGGAGGATTTTAACGGTGACGAGATGATTGACAGGGCAGTTTACGGTGACAGGATGATTGACAGGCCAGTTTACGGTGACAGGATGATTGACAGGCCAGTTTACGGTGACAGGATGATTGACAGGCCAGTTTACGGTGACAGGGCAGTTTACGGTGACAGGATGATTGACAGGGCAGTTTACGGTGACAGGATGCACGACAGATCTGTCCGTTAAAGATGACGAAGTAGTATGTCCCAAAGCTTGCCTACTCTTTTGCTACACACTCAAAAGTATGTACTTTTTCTTCACAAAAAGAGTACATACTTTTAGGGCGTAGTATAATTAGGCGAATTGGGTAAATAATAAAGCCCTAATCAGGGGATCAAATCAAGAGATCAGGTGGGTGGGGCTAGAGGTTAATAGGGAAATGAACAGGCTAGGAGGGGTGTGGCACACGCTTTGCACCTTGCAGCTTAAAGGATTGTCTTTCTTTCTTCAGTCAAAAATAAATTAAGGTTTTTGATGAAAACATTCCAGGATTTTTCTCCATATAATGGACTTCAACAGGACCCAAACGGTTCAAGGTCCAAATGACAGTTTCAGTGCAGCTTCAAAGGGCTTTAAACGACACCAGACGATGAATAAGGGTCTTATCTAGACAAACCATCGGCATTTCACAAATACATAAAACAGTTTAAGTTTTATAAGCACAAATGCTCGCCTTGCTCTGTTCTGTGATGTGCGTTCTGTGATGACTCACGTAATACGCAATTACTTTGAAAAGGTTTCTAGCACTAGATAGGCATTAGCATACTGTGATGATGGCCATTGTGCCACGTTTAATTCACATGTATTCCTTTAAAAGGCTTTTTGAAGTATTAATGCAGTAAAGAGTTCTGCCCATATTCACTCAGCCCTACACCGTAAAGGGATGTAGAAATGATGGCGCACTCGCAGAAGCTCTTCGTGCAAGGTGGAAATTATTTACAGTGTCAGAGAGGTTTGTCCACAGTGTAGAATATATAAAAGTGCCCACAAAAAATGACAAAATCATATCGCAACATTCAAATCTGTGTTGGCGCTGCCGCTGACCCGGACAGAGTCGTCATGAAACAGCTTCACAAACAGTCTTTTCAACCTCATAGTATCATGATTTCTGAGATACAATAGTTAAAGTTATCATAGAAGTACTGGGATAAAAGTTTAAAGTTCAAATATAAACACTGACGTCTATGATAGCGATCAAAATAGACTAAATCAGTTTTTGATAGAAACTTGGCACTTAAAATTACACATTTATCGATTAAATTGTTTCGCCACTAGTGACTGTTAAAAAATGTATTTGTTATTGAATAATTTATTAAAGAGAATGTAGTAATGTATGATGCTTCTGAAATAGATGTGATAAATTGTTTTTGTAAATATAATTCATCTTATACATAAAGTCTGTATAAGTGTATGATTTAACTTTTCCTCATCATCTAGTGTTAAAAAAATGCAATATATTGCAATATTGAATCGCAATACTTGTAGAATCACAATTCTTAAAAATGTCGCAATACATATTGTTTCAGCACACAAGTATCATGATAGTATCGAATCGGGAGATAGGTGTATCGTCCCAGTCCTAGATTTAATACACATACATTAATACCCCATCTATTTGATAATCAATAATAATCCATTATATATATATATATATAGGCGAGAGCCAGGACAGTTGAAACACTTTTCAGATAAACTTTTTTTTTTTGTTATCAACAACTCACATATGTGTTCTCTTAGTATCATGTGTTATTCGGTAAAAATATAGAATATTTAAGTAAAAATGGACTGAATGGTAGTTGTGCGATTGCAACACGAGTGGGACGGATGAAACAACAGTTTAAACGGTAACTATTCATCTAATGCTTGTTTTTATGAAATATACCTGACAAGTAACTTATGTACATATTGTTACAAACATATTTTGTATTTAATTTTAATTTAAAGATTCATATTAAACATTTTTTGTTCTGTCGCCCAATAAACAATAGGCGATAAGCCTTTGCGCATTTTGGGTAATCTTTCGGTAACACTTTACAATACGGGTGCACTAATAAGCATTAATTCATGCTTAACTAATGCACAGATAATCATGTGTTAATGTATAACTCATGAAGAACTAAACCATTAATTAATGATTACTGCATCAGCAACTAATAAAGATTATATATGATTAATATATTAAGTAATATATGAATTGTTATCAATTTAATGTGTCATAATGTATTAATTCCTTAATAACATATTTTATTAACTAAAAGTGTAAATTAATGCGTTGGCTGGTAAAGTGTTACCAATCTTTCTAATAGGCTATTTTGACGAAGACAGACAAATCCGTTTACAATTCAATTTCTTACATTTCTTCCTTGAGTCATATTGAGTATTTGCTATGTTTTTATGGAAGTAAAATAATGCCAAATGTTTTTGAAACAAAAAGTCTGTTGAATTGCACTACTTGAAAAAAATATGCATTGCATTAACCTTGTTTGTTTTTTAATGCATTGTATTTTTAGGACTTGCATTTTTTATTGGTTCAAATTTGACATGGTTGAATATTTAAGCGGTGAATATTTCAATTCAAAACATTTCAAATGCATTTTCATTATTAAAAATGCAATAATCCATATTCACCTTTCATATTTCACTTCCAAAATATTAAAACTTTTTACAACATTATATATGTGGGGCCCATGTGGGTTTGAAATGGAAAATTGGCTTTGAATGGGATTGTCTGCGGGTTCCATAATGGCCCCATGTTAATTGCCCAGGTGGATTTCATGTAGGACTGCACTTGTACTAGGCGGGACCCAACTGGGCAACATGACCCATCTCGGGCCCAGCTGCCAATATTTGTATGTGGGGCTCCTGTGGCTTTGAAATGGGCTGAATTGTCCACGGGTTCAATAATGGCCCCATGCCAACTGCCCACATGGATTTCATATAGGATGGCACTTATGAACAGGTGCCCCCCCAACTGGGCAACATGCACAAGACCCATCTTGGTCCCAGCTTTAGTTTTTTTGTGGGTACTACAAGGTTACTACATGGGCTGAAATACAGGCTGTTAAAAGCCGAATGTGCTCTTGGATGAAATTTGACTGGTAATTCATAAAGAATATTATTTTCCCCCACTTTTGTATTTATGCATTGCATATTGTATGTTCAGGGATGACACATTGATAAGCGTGGTATTTATGACTGGATGTAACTTTTGATACGTTGCAGTAAAAGTGGCTCTCTTTTTGACTGTATCAGTGTGGCCAAAGCCCGTCTACGGAAAGCCTGGCCACTCCCTATTAACTCCTATTGTACCGAATTGTGGTTGTAGTTCCCCCAGAGTTCCACTGGGGGCGATCGTCCGAGTGCAGAATGAATGGGAGTCTATGGAGCTAGACGGCTAAATTAGTCTCTTTCACCCAATTGCCGTTGAGAAATCTCAGATTTGATTCTAGGTTTTGCAAGTTCAACATGGGTTATAGGTCGAAAGTTGAATGAACGAGTACTTATGTCCTTTCCATTTCTTACAGGTTGAGTTGTTGCCCATAACACGCTAGCATTCTGCTATTGATTAGTGGTCGACCGATATATCGGCCTATATTTGGCTTTTTTTAAATATCGGCATCGGCTGATAAGTTTTTCTGATTGGCCGATGTGTTGGAAGCGGGACTTTTATTTTGACAGCGCTGCGGACTTTTATTTTGATGGGCGGCGCTAAGAACATCAGCACCTGAGAAGAGAACGGCAGCGCTCTCTCACATTCTCCGTCTTCATTAGTTTATGCTCTGTCAGTCATATCTAATACTTTGTTAGACAGAACTGGAGGCTACAGGACTGGTAATCAAAGAAAGTAAATGGTATGCGAAAAAGTAATGTGATCGCTTTTATATTATTTGTAACAGAAAAGGCAAACAATCAGGCTAAAATACTTTCTCATTTACCGTCAACATTCAGCAAATGCGCATCAACATAATTTAAACAAATCTCTGAATATCTAATAAACATTTAATTTCACAAACCTTGCAGATTTAATCGAATCCAGCTGTGATATCTTGTGAAGTGTGCATTTGTAGCCGGCATAAACGTGTTACTGCGAGTGACGGTCCGAAGTTAGTGAATGCGAACAGAAGATCAGTTTCACTGGAGACTCGATCAAAACACTCTAAATCCTTCATTTTAAAATATGCTGTGCTATATCCAGTTGCCCACCGTGTCATATTCATGTCGTTTTCACTGTGTGATGTAAAATTACGGCCGTTTCACACCAAGCATGAGCGGTGCGTGAGCAGCGCGTCAGTACAACTACATCATCACTGCAGCTGCAGACACGCGCGAGTGTTCACACTGGAAGCGTTTGTACAGCGTCACAACAGCGGCTCCCAGACTACATATAAGGCTAAGCAAGCATTTCTTCTGTGTGAAATCATATTAATTTTGTCCATCAAAAGTGTGCTTTCACTTTAATTGAGCGTGAGCAGCGCAGCAAAAATAGACTCGGAGCCGAAACCCGCTTCACTGCTGCTCACGCGACGCTCCTGCTTGACGCTCACGCGCTGCTCCTGCTCGCGGTGTGAACACACTCATTGATTAACATGCACGCCGAAAAAAATACTTGTCAAAAGTCAAAAAAAGTCTTTATTTGAAGAAATATGATTATCAGTTCGCATGAAATTACCAGATTACTGAGTGCCCTGTTACAGTGTTTACTTCCTTTTTATTCACATATTCATATATTTTTAAACAATTACTTTATTTGTGTAAAATACTGTAATAGGATTGCAGATTCAAGAAGTTGCCATCTAAAGTATAGGGCCTAAGCATGTTTATTTTAAAGATTTTTTTCTCATTTATTTCTAATTTATTAAATCTTGATTAAAATATATATAAAGTATATGTATGTGTGTACTATATATATATATATATCGGCTTTATATCGGCCATCGGCCACCCTGCTCTCTAAGATATCGGCATCGGCCAT
The DNA here is from genome assembly GCA_031834385.1 of Semotilus atromaculatus. Taxonomy (NCBI): domain Eukaryota; kingdom Metazoa; phylum Chordata; class Actinopteri; order Cypriniformes; family Leuciscidae; genus Semotilus; species Semotilus atromaculatus. Next base: position 4,284,759 of record JAULUF010000044.1, on the reverse strand, counting down.
CAAAAAACCCATATCGGTCGACCACTACTAATGATGCTGATGTGTATGACGTCATTGACATTTTAAAATACTTTTTAAAGCAAATAAGTGACTCTAAAAAATCTAACACCCAGCAATCTGTAATTTCTTTGCATCTCCTTTCGAAAACAACATTCAAATTACTAGACAAAAAATTATATCCTGAGAAAAGTGTATTTTGAGGGGTATAGCTCATTCATTCTGCACTCGTCCTGTGAGCGCCCTCATGTGGAACAGAGTGGAACTGCAACCAGTTCAGAAGCCGGAAGTTACTGAGAGTGGGATTTCTCGCCATATTAGACATTCTCTGGTGTGGCTCTCGTGAAGAAATAGAGAAGACCACTGCACTAGACAATGGTTTTGTCAGCTTCCGGTTGTGATGCGCCGGCGTGACCCGGTCGTGACGTCATCCGTGGCCGCCGCTCACTCGTTCGGTTTGGCAGCTTTTTCCCGCTGGAAGACTGACTACGCCACACACACAACACAGGGACAAAACGACAAGACAGTGCAGTGTGAGTGTATGAAATGTACCAGCTCTTCAGTAAAGTAAAGCTTAAACCCTGCTTGGAGTATCTGTTCAATTAAGCGTCAACTTAACAGTTCTGACCGACTGCCTGCTGCGTTTCACATCCATTAAAAGTAGTCTACAATCGAACCTCTTCAGTTTACTACTCGAGTAACTGTTTATAAATAGGGAAAACGTGGAGGTGTTTGGTCGCTTCTCTGAATGAACTGGGCTAAGCTAAGTGCTAACAAAGTTTCGCCGCAAGACAGAGCGATTTAGTGCACGCACTGAGACGAGAGAGGTATGTATCAGCTCGTCTTAGTTAAGGGAATAACATAGTTTATTATGAAAAACCGGTGGAGTATCCCTTTAAATTCACTTTCATGATGTTAAGGCCATAAATATGCTTACATTTCTCAAATAGTGTAATAAATGTCTTAATAAATAATATAATAATGTCTTAATTTCCGTTTGAATAGGTCTTAAATTAAGCACAGATGAGGTGTGTTCCCCCTGCGGAGGGGGATGTGATCAAAGCCTGGAGTGGAGCGTTCTGTAATCACTCCGCGCACAAATGTAGTGAACGCGCCTATAGAGAGAAATGCACATTTTATACAGATTACAAAAGAAAGTAGTCTGTTTCTATTCATTTGGAATTGTTTTGCTTAAAAGTAGACATTTCAAGCTTTATTTATATTATATCAATAATCTATCTAGATCTATATATATACATATAATATATATATATATCTCATGCCTGTGAAGTAGCCTATCCTATACTCTGAGTTTCGGTTCGTGGAATGCAATGATATTATCTGCTATATTTGCTTCTCATTTATTAAATCTAGGTAATTGGTTGACCTTCCCTTACATCTTCAGATGTAATTACAGCCCTAATTAAACACACCTGAACAAGGCAATCACTGTTTTCAGGATTACTAGATAGATCAGGCAGGAGAGTTTTTATCAGGGCTGAAGCTAAACTCTGCAGGACAGTGGCCCTCCACGACCGAAGTTCCCTATCCCTGCTTTAGGCTTTATGTTCACAGAAGCTGCGAGCCGAGCGCCAGTTCCAGCGCGACGCTTCAGTTAACGCTCATACAGTCGAGTCTGGCCTTCAAGATGTAAGTAGCTAAAGCAAACAACTGTTTACGATAAAAGTTTTAAATGAGTAACAGAAATAATCAGTGTGCAAAGACTGTATCAATCAAAGCTCAGCTTTGGGAAGGGAAGATATACAGGAGAAGATAAGGAGACTGAGAGAAGAAGAAAGAGAGTATGTGATGGAGATGAGAGAGGAAGAGCAGGTTTTGCACACTGTGTCCAGGGTGAGATTAACATTATTACAATGGATTCATATTTAACACAGATACATGTTCTTTGCTATTACAGTGGAAACTATAAGCTCAATTTAACAGCACAAGCACCTATTAAATGTATTTCCATAATAGTAGTATTGTATAATTATATATTTGTAAACCTTGAATGTTATATTTCACCAGCATTGGGAGTGTTTGCATCATTAAGCCAGTAGGGGGCGACACGTGACTGTCTTCATGAGTGAACAACTGAACCATTAAATTAACTGATTAGTCCAAAAACAAGTTGCTGAAACTGATCTTTGATGCTCATATAAATTGCTCATATGCCTCTGGACTCTAAAGGATTGCATTGGCATTTGATTGAAATGTAACATCTATGCATCTATACAAAATAATCCTTGAATCATTTCTATTTTAAGGCCATTCCCGTTTCAGATATGTGATTGTGTATTGTCAACAATAAGCATAAACATTTTGCATTTCTATTTTGTAGTGTGGATCATTCATTGTAGCATTTAAACTGATTCTCATGTTTAAGAATATCTTTGACAAATAATGCCCACAAATCCCCATAGCAGGATCACTATACGGCATTTCAGAATGTTTGTGAACAATAGGCACCAGATACTTCCGGGTGGCAGAACGCGAGCGGCTTCTACTGACTAACTGAAGAGATCCAGCCGGCTACTGTAACAGTTACATAGTTAAAAACATTGTTGTTGATAAAAGTTGAAACGATGATGAAAACGTGTTGTCTTTGGGGTTTCGCTGCCTGATATACAGCAAAAGTTGCAGGGGTTTTATCGATTCCTGTGGGTGAGGAGGTTACAGCGAGTGGACGTCGTGTCGTCAAAAGTTGGAAATCTTAATGATCCCCTAAATTATATGATTCATCAACGTTTACATTTCTGCTGGCCCTTCAACTCTTCGTGTATTCTCAAAACGGTCCATACAAAATCATAGCAGTGCATTTATCTTCAGCCGGGGAAATTCGAGACTAATATTAGTAAACTTGTCTGTTTTGAAGATCAGACTCACTGTAGTCACTGCCTGAAGATAAGAGGGCTGCACACGATCACACACTGACCGTGAGACTCACGCAATTGTCCCTTTTCACACACTCTCACGCCACACATCCATTTTCTCATGAAACTTACCGAAATGTATATTCCTCATACATAACATCGACCAATCAGTGTTTTTCAACAGCGCAAAGAGCTCAGTAGCTCGACAGTAACACATTTATAAAAAAAAAAACGCATTGTATCTGATAATTTTTTTTATTTTTATAAATGTGTTACTGTCGACGGTGGGTCTCCCTTCCCAGCAATTTACTAGCGTTGCCATAGGAACGCTTCGGCTTTTGCCACCCGGAAGAACGTCTATTACTGTTGTGACGTCATGGTGAATTGTCGTTGTCGGTACACGATCCGTTCCACCAGGAAGATCTACATTTTACAGACATCATGGGTAAAATATTTCTGGGTAATACAAATATTTTACAAAATAAAGTCTCAAATAACTATGTTAGGAATATACTTAATAATATTGTTTACCCTCCAGCTCGCTTTTTCTGCTCATCTGTGTTTGGAGATGTAAATTGGCGTAATGTTTGGCGAACAGTGGATAAATTCTACATTAATAACAAAGTAAAAGAAGTCTCTTTTAAAATAATGCATAGAATATATCCAGTAAAACATGTACTGGAACGTTTTAAATTAGATATTGATTACTCTTGTAATTTCTGTAAAGGTGAAAAGGAAACAATTTTTCATTTTTTTTTCCATTGCATACATAAAAAAATATTTTGGATTGATGTGGAGCGTTTAATTAAGGAAAAAATGACCATTGACTTACAGCTGAGTGGATTTGACATTATCTTCAATGATCATGGGATTGAGAAAGATAAGGCATACTTTATTCAATTGTTAATATTGATGAGGAAGTTTCACGTTCATAAAATGAAATGGTCTGACTCCAAACCTAATTTTTCTTGCTTTAAAAATGATTTTAAGCTTTATTGTTCTCTTTTGTGTAATTGCACAAGTAAAAAGGCAATTAGAGCTTATAGCATTGTAAGCAGGTATGATATATAATGTAGCACCCCTTTTCTGTTTGTAATACTTTTTTTCTTGTCCTCTGGCACTGTTCTTTTTTATTTTACTTTATATACGTTGTTTTTGTTTCACTTTGAAGGATTATGTCTCATTGTATTGTTCTGGTTCGTGGCATTAATAAAAAAATAAATACAAAAATAAAATAAAAAACGATCCGTTCTACGCATGCGTAGTAGACGCAGTAGAAAACGCACATGCGTGCAAATGATCATTCTGTTTTGCGGCTGATTTTGATTTACGACACTGCACGATCTGTTCCCTACGGAAGCGTATTACATTCACTTGAGAAAAAAAATCTACTCTGTTTTTCTGAATTAATGAGTTAATTATCTCAGAATTACGAGATAATTTTTCATGGAAAAAAGTTTTTGCTCTGTTTTTCTGAATTAACGAGTTAATTATCTCAGAATTACGAGATCATTTTTAATGAAAAAAAAGTTTTTGCTCTGTTTTTCTGAATTAATGACTTAATTATCTCAAAATTATGAGAACTTTTTATGAAAAAAAAATATTTTCTCTGTTTTTCTGAATTAATGACTTAATTATCTCAGAATTATGAGATTTTTTAAAAATAAATTTTTTAATTTTTTATTCTGTTTTTCTGAGTTAATGAGATCACTCAAAATCCTGCCATGGAGCTCTATTTCAGCTGGATTGCATGGAATTAACGTCACGCCTTTCAAGTTTAATTCGGTTTTATGTTACTTTACTGCTGTCTTTAAGTAGCCTGATATAAATGGTATTGTTATTAGTGCGTCAACTTTGCGTTGACACCTCAATATGAAGGTTTTTACCTAAACTCGAGAGTTTAGTAGCTAAACTCGGGAGCACGTAGATATGAATTTGAGAACTTGTACAATATTCGTAGCCTACTTGTACGCTACAATGTACACTCACAGCTCCAATGTGAAAACCTGTAGGCTACAATTATAATCTGAAGTTGAATGATGAAATTTGCACTCGCCGACAATCGTCATAAACCTGTATTCTAAATGGGAAGCTGCAGACGAGTAGTCACAAATGTGTAAAATGCCATTTACAGAAATACAATGACAGACACAAACTTGAAATATATATTTGCACTTATTCTTACATTTACATTCAGTACAAACTCAATTAAGCACTTGCAACTTCTCAAATCTGTCGCTGCAATTTCAAATTTTGCGCCTTGACTTTTGTTACACTATTCGCGATCTATTAGATGCAAGTGTAACTTGTGCCCTTGCAACTCAGTGGCGGCGAGAGAGAAATGGGGGCGGCAGCGGGGGCGTTCAAACTAGCCTTTGTATTGGTTGGCGCCTAGCCAATGAAATTGGACTTCTATTGTAGTCACGACGATGTCACGAAACCCGCGTTTTGTTACGCTATCATGGCTTAATGCATTTGACTGATATTAAAATAAATAAATGACATTATCAAACTCATGTGATCCAAAATTCAGTAAAACACCATACTAATAATGCATAGCCTACTAGAAAGGAAAGCAGACGAGCCCAGAGTATGACGAAAGAAAGCAAATTTGTGTTCAGTGCAGATACACCTGGTGCCTGTGTTTTATTAATAATGTATAACGAATTGTGTATGTTTATTTATTTTTTATAACTGTTGGTCCATTAAGCCTAAAAAAAAGTACGTACTGCGTTAGATTAAACTGAGAAGGGTCAGCACTTGCATATTGTTGTCCTATTGTTAGTTTCACTGCTTCTATTGTTCTCATGCGTAAGTCGCTTTGGATAAAAGCGTCTTCTAAATGAATAAATGTAAATTAAGCGCTTTCTTGGTTTTCTATGGAAGGAAAATGTTTAACGTACAATTAAACTTGTTGCATTCATATTCTGGGCTCATCTGCTGTTCTGTTTTCTGTAATATGCATTATTAGTATGGTGTTTACTGAGTTTTGGATCACTGAGTTAATATAATTTATTTATTTTAATATCAGTATAATGCATTATTAAGCCATGATAGCGTTTCAGAGCGTCCTCGGGTTTCGTGTAAAATAAAACCGGATTAAACTTGAAAGGCGTGACGTGTTTACTTCCATGCAATCCAGCTGAAATAGAGCTCCATGGCAGGATTTTGAGTGATCTCATTAACTCAGAAAAACAGAACAAAAAAAACAAAAATTACAAAAAAAAATCTCATAATTCTGAGATAATTAAGTCATTAATTCAGAAAAACAGAGAAAAACAATTTTTTTTCATAAAAAAGTATCTCATAATTTTGAGATAATTAAGTCATTAATTCAGAAAAAAAGAGCAAAAACTTTTTTTTTCATGAAAAATGATCTCGTAATTCTGAGATAATTAACTCGTTAATTCAGAAAAACAGAGTAGATTTTTTTCTCTCAAGTGAATGCAATACGCTTCCGTAGTTCCCCGTCTGTTCCACGCAGCACTCTGCGCGCGCGTGTGTGTGTGTGTGTGTGTGTGTGAGTCACTGAGTGTGTGTGAGAGAGAGAACATTTTTACTCTTAAATAAGGATACTCAAAAACGTGTACTTCACTAACTGTCCACCGCTGGTCTCGTGTCACTTCTGTGTGTGCACATGCTTATCCAAGTCATTTCCATTGTCAGTTTAAAATACTCCATAACGTTTCCCCAGACTTGTTTGTAGGTCTTTCTTCATGTAAGTGCAGATAGTCTAGGCAGAAATGCATAGGCTATTATGTTCCTTATTGTCTTCTGTAAACAACATTGGAGGGATTATTTTCCTTATTTAGATTATATATATATATATATTAGCCTACCTATAGACCCATACTAATACAAAATTACTCAATTTAAAAGTTAACTAATATTAGCAGCTTTTAATGTAAAAAACAAAAACAAAAAAACGACACAAACCGTCTTTGACAATATACTGACCTCAGACCAAACCACGGCAAGTGAAGGAGCCTAAGTTAAGCCTTTACGTGCAGTACCATACAGTTAAGCCAATACCATGGGGTCGGCAACAGGCATCGGGTCAAAAGAAATAGTTCCAACTAGATGGCGGGCCAGAACATGGTCAAAGGATCATTTAAGAAATGAATTAATGAAAAATGCGAATTGCCTGTGACAGACAGTTACAGTGTATTTTGTTACCGGTAGTGAGCTGTTACTGTGTTAAATCCTGTAGGACAGTCATTAACAAAAAGCCACATAGGCCTATGTGTGGCGGTGTCCGGGTTTTACACTGTCGAATATTCGATTAGTTTATTTAATTATAGATTTTCGAATAGTTTGTGTGATTATTGTCTAAAAATCCCCATGTTTGCGGTGTTGATTCGGTGGTGACGCGTTCATGTAACCAGAGGGTGACGCTGCCAATATCGCAAAAGCTGAACACGGAACCGGCAAAAGTAGCCTACTGATTATGAATGCTAAATGTAGCAAGGAGACATTTGTATTGTTTATTAATAAATTAGATTTCAAGCTTTCTATGTATATTTCTCGTGCCTGTGACGTGAGGCAGCTTAAACGTTGAGTTTCGGTTCATTTATGAGACGAGCTCCAGTTCATGAGCGCCGGCGCCTCCGTGTCCTGTTATTTTGTCTGATATATTTGCTGCTTATTTATTAAATCCAGGCAATTGGTTGATGAAACATTTATTAAAATTAAGATACAATTGATACAAAACGAAATTCACATTTTAGAAAGGCTACTAGCTAACAGGGAACTTTTTTGAAAAGATGGGAAAGATGGATAACATATATCACTCCATTACGCCCTTCATTTGTTTAAAGTGGATTTGGGTGTCTTTTTTTTATTATTTTATTTTATTTATTTTTTATTTATTTATTATTATTTTATTATTATTCCCCCTTGGAAGAGGGCTTTTTGAGTCATTGAGGTTTACCCCAACATGTTTGTTCAGTTCTCATTCTGATTTTACTAGGTCTAAAAATGTTTATGAGTATGTAATGTAGAATGAATGTCTAAAGGGTCCTGGCTTATTTTAGTACTGTCTACCAAGCCTGGGATGCTTTTTTTTTTGTGTGGGTTATTATTGTATAATTGCAAATGGCTCAATGAGAAGTATGTCAGGTAGTGTCATTGACTGTATTGTATGGACCTGTAAAATCAAAATAAAAAAAGAATAAAAAAAAAAATAAAAAAAAAGAAAGGCTACTAGCTACAAAACAAAACTTAATGAAGAGGTCAAAATCCTCTCTGACCCACAAGTCTCCCGATATATTGCGGCATCTTGCAACACATCCCGCCTTGCTAAAACACACATGTGGGCTATCCGACCAAGGTACGTTTTAACCGTTTGTTTTTTTGGTATAATTAACAAAGGAAAACAACTGAAACAGGCCGTTTTTCCGTTTTTTTTTATTTTGACCTGAAACGAAAAACCAACATTCAGTTTGATTTTTCGTTTTTTCGTTTTTTTAATCAAAACAAAAAAACGAAATTCAGCGCAATGTCTTGTTTTCCATTATTACTGACAAAACTAATTTATTACTCAATATTTCCTTTCATTGGTGGGTGGGACTTTATCAACCCCTCGCTTCTCCACAAACTGTTAATCTCTTAATCCTTTGTTAATTATACCAAAAAAAACAAACGGTTAAAACGTACCTTGGTCCTATCCAATCTTTTGTCACGCAACATTGTCTTTAACGAAAGACGACATTAAAAATTGCTACAAAAATGGTTGTTCTGATGTTTCTTTGTCTGTTTGCGCCCGCACTAGGCATATCGTGAATATGATTTTTCCATTATTTATTTCCTGAACTAAAATGAAAAAAAAAATGAAAAAAACAATAATGACGGGTTTTCTGATTTTCTGATTGTGTGCTCAGATCAAAAATAGAAAAATCAAGCTGAATTCTTGGTTTTCGTTTTTTGGGAAAAATATAAAAACGAAAAAGGAGCTGTTTTCTCATTTTTGTACTTTCAAAATCAAATAAAAAACGAATGGTTTTTTTCATTTTAGTTTAGGAAATAAATAGCTAATGGAAAACCGTCTTTTTCATTTTTTTATTTTTAATTTGAGAAAACGATAGATACACGGGGCCTATTTGTAAACCGTTATTGTAAAATAAAAATTGAAAATAATAGGCTAGCTGATAAAAAAATAATAATAATAATAATAAAAATAAAAAAACGGACTTCCAAAATAATCCGGCGGGCCAGAAAATATTGCTGGCGGGGCTAGTTTTGGCCCGCGGGCCGCCTGTTGCCGACCCCTGTGGTATTAGGCTTAACTTACTTAACTTGCCGTGTTTTGGTCTGAGGTCAGTAGTATTCTCAAATACGGTTTGTGTCGTTTTTTTATATTAAAAGCTGCTAATATAGAGGGAATGCGCATGACGTCACCGTCGGCCGGAGTGAATGCGGTCACGCCCACAAGTGGCAAAAAGACTGAGCGGCAGCATTTGTTTTCAGCGTGAATGCCGTGAAAAACACACAAAACACATCTAAAACGGGAAAGAGCTTTGCGATTGACTGTACAACTAGATTTGACCAGAAATCTGAGGTACTGTATATTTTTACAGACTACAAAAAGCTACAGAACAGACTATATTCTGCATAATTGGATGTTTTTAAATAAACACTGACAAAAAACTATACAAGTTTTAGGGCTGGACGATATGATGATATACAGTATAACATTAATGTAAGTGATCGCTCGGATTTAGACCTATCTATATTGTATATTTATATATATATATTGTATCTATTAACTCCAGCCACGCAGCAGCTCTTTAGCCACTCAGTCCGGCTGAGGGGGCGTGTTCTGGCGGGAAGGTGACGTTAATGCATTCCCTCTATTAGTTAACTTTTAAATTGAGTAATTTTGTATTAGAATGGGTCTATATAGGCTAATATATATATATAATCTAAATGAGGAAAATAATCCCTCCAATGTTGTTTACAGAAGACAATAAGGAACATAATATGCATTTCTGCCTAGACTATCTTGAAGAACTACAAACAAGTCTGGGGAAACGTTATGGAGTATTTTTAAACTGACAATGGAAATGACTTGGAAATAAGCCTGTGCACACACAGATGTAACACACACACATACACACGCAGAGTGTGCTGCGTGGAACAGACGGGGAACAGATCGTGCAGTGTCGTAAATCAAAATCAGCGTCGCAAAACAGAATGATCATTTGCGGCGCATGTGCGTTTTCTACTGCGTCTACTACGCATGCGTAGAACGGATGGTGCAGGTGGAACGGATCGTGTACCGACAGGTATAGCAAGCACCTCGTATTTATAAACCCTGCGTACGGCCCTGCTCATGCTGTTCACTTTTCATATAATCAACATAGATACAATAAAAAATAACTTTATATTATTTATAATGGCTAGGTTAAAAACAGATATTATGTATAGTTTGTGATCTTAGCTCACTTTTCAGCAAAAGCTCTGTTGGCTTTTATTATTTGAGAAATAAAAACTTGTTAAAGTTATGCAAATAGTTAATTATTTGTGTGAATAAATCACAAAGAGTCAAGTCTTGTAAAAGCATTAGATTGAAACCATTGAAATTTCATAAAGTGTGTAAATAATAGAAACACAGTTCAAAACGGCCTTTCTTTAAGTGGAAATGTTCTTTGGGTATTTCATTTGTGAAGGTAAAGCATGTACTCACTGTTACAAGAAGAAGAAACTGCTCTTAAACTGTGTGTGTGACAGGCTGTGGAATGGGGTTTGGCCGAGGAAAGTGTTTCTGTCAAAAGATTATTTTTCCTTTAACCCCTGCAGCTGTACACGTCTTTATTCGACACTTACTCTAGAGTATATGAAATATGTCCATTAAAAACTTTTTAAAAAAACAAAGCGCTTGCTCCGGTCCGTATATGAACTATATGATCCGCGTTGCGAGCGTTGTTAAACTCATCGGCAGAAACCGCTCTCATGCTCCACATGTTGTTTGAATTCTCCGCTGTGATGCGATGATCTCATGCGTAATACAGCGCAGTGATTGGATTGAATGAGCTCTTTCTCATGAATAAATGCAGAGAGTCGCTCAGAACCGGCTGATGTACAGAATCGTTCTCTCCAGCCCCGGCAGCCAATCACACGCTCCGAAAGCACGCTATACCTCATTCAGCCAATCACACGCTCCGAAAGCACGCTTCTGCATCACATTCAGCCAGTCACACGCTCCGAAAGCACACTTCTCTCTCATTCAGCCAATCCCACGCTCCGAAAGCACGCTCTACCTCATTTAGCCAATCACACGCTCTGAAAGCACGCTTCTCTCTCATTCAGCCAATCACATGCTCTGAAAGCACGCTCTACCTCACATTCAGCCAATCACACGCTCCGAAAGCACGCTTCTACCTCACATTCAGCCAATCACACGCTCCGAAAGCACGCTTCTCTCTCATTCAGCCAATGACACGCTCCGAAAGCACGCTTCTACCTCACATTCAGCCAATCACACGCTCCGAAAGCACGCTTCTCTCTCATTCAGCCAATGACACGCTCCGAAAGCACGCTCTACCTCATTCAGCCAATCACACGCTCCGAAAGCACGCTTCTCTCCCTTTCAACCCGGAATAACGAAATTGCTTAGAAAAATGCATAAATATTTGGTTTTAATGTTTTCTGTGATGTGCAGCCTGTACATATCTGTTCACATCTCTGTTTTGGGGTTTCATGACCCTTTAAAAATTATATGAAATGAATGTGTAAATACATTAATGATTTCAAACTTTGTATTGTTACAATGTTGGTAGTATATTTAAATGAACAATGTGTAGTCTTTCTCCATGTTTCCACATCTGGATATCCCTGTTTATTTGTCAGCAAAAGTCTGCTGGATGAAGATGAACACGTTAGTTGATCATCATAGATCTGAGTCCTTTTCTCTTTCTGTCTTCAGTCTGAGTGGATGCAGTATTACAGAGGAACAGAGTCTCATCCTGACTTCAGCTCTGAAATCAAACCCGTCACACCTGAGAGAGCTGGACCTGAGCGTGAATACACTAGGAGACTCAGGAGTGAAACACCTCAGTGATCTACTGATGAACCCACAACTCAAGCTGGAGAAACTACAGTTAGTATCATTATACTGTACAGCAATTACAGTGTGACTGAAGTTTATTATTTGAAGACAGCAGGGCTTATGTTTCATTGTTTATAGCAGTGCGCTTTCTGGGTTTCCCTATTGCTCACATTTTTGTGTTTTTTATCTAGTTAGTAATTGTTTAATTTGAAGCATTTGATATTAGGGCTGCAACTAATGATTATTTTAATAATCGATTAATCAATGAATCGGATAAAAAACTGAAAACAAAAAAGCATTAATTTTCGACCCTTTATTCAAAAACAGAACTGACAGTGCAAATTCACAGTGCAAAAAATATTTTAAAAAATCAGAAAGTGCACAACCGGCTTGAACATCCCTGAGCTGTTAAAGGAATAATAATTTTAAAAAAATGGACTACCACAAAAAACATACACATGTATGCTTTACATAGGCTTTTTTTAAATAAAGTGCTTGAACGTTATGTTTGAACGTCAGAACTTGTTCTCTACACTACACTCGCAGACGCAGACGCTCGCAGACGCAGACACTCGCAGACGCAGACACTCGCAGACGCAGACACTCGCAGACGCAGACACTCGCAGACGCAGACACTCGCAGACGCAGACACTCGCAGACGCAGACACTCACAGACGCAGACACTCACAGACGCACACACAGACACAGACACTCGCAGACGCAGACACTCACAGACACAGACACTCACAGACGCACACTCACAGGCGCTGACACACTCGGTCTCTCGCACGTGCTGACACACTCGGTCTCTCGCACGCGCTGACACACTCGGTCTCTCGCACGCGCTGACACACTTGGTCTCTCGCACGTGCTGACACACTCGGTCTCTCGCACGCGCTGACACACTCGGTCTCTCGCACGCGCTGACACACTCGGTCTCTCGCACGCGCTGACACACTTGGTCTCTCGCACGCGCTGACACACTCGGTCTCTTTCGCGCACTGTCGCTCGCGCGCTGACACACTCGGTATCTCTCGCACACCATCGCTCGCACGCTGACACACTCGGTCTCTTTCGCGCACTGTCACTCGCGCGCTGACACACTCGGTATCTCTCGCACACCATCGCTCGCACGCTGACACACTCGGTCTCTTTCGCGCACTGTCACTCGCACGCTGACACACTCGGCATCTCTCGCACACCATCGCTCGCACGCTGACACACTCGGTCTCTTTCGCGCACTGTCACTCGCGCACTGACACACTCGGTATCTCTCGCACACCGTCGCTCGCACGCTGACACACTCAGCCTCTCGCGCACGCTGACACACTCGGTCTCTTTCGCGCACTGTCGCTCGCGCGCTGACACACTCGGTCTCTCGCACGCGCTGACACACTCTGCCTCTCGCGCACGCTGACACACTCGGTCTCTCGCACGCGCTGACACACTCTGCCTCTCGCGCACGCTGACACACTCGGTCTCTCGCACGCGCTGACACACTCGGCCTCTCGCGCACGCTGACACACTCGGTCTCTTTCGCGCACTGTCGCTCGCGCGCTGACACACTCGGTCTCTCGCACGCGCTGACACACTCGGTCTCTCGCGCACGCTGACACACTCGGTCTCTTTCGCGCACTGTCGCTCGCGCGCTGACACACTCGGTCTCTCGCGCGCACCGTCGCTCGTACGCAGACACACTCGGCCTCTCGCGCGCGCTGCCACAATAGAGATGTATTTTCAAACAGCTGTTTTTTTGTTCTGAATTTCTTAAACTGCAAATATTCCGTTTTAAAATATAGTTTAATTCAAGTTTTCAAGATGAAGAAGAAATTCGGACCTTCAAATTCAGTTTTTTAAAATTCAAAACGGGGAAATTTCAGATCGTACAGAAAGTAGGCCAGAGGTCGTCCTCAGGGAAGAGTAGAGGATCTCAGAAAAGGCGCCAACACTTTCCTATCAACAGTGGAAACAACTTACAATACTCTTATCATTTCTGGTCATACAGAACTACTTTTATTTGTGTAAACTCACAATAACAAGAAAACGTTGTGCTTTTGTAAAATAAAATAAAACAATCAGGCACGCTTTCATGGTCTCCGTGAACTGAAGCGCGTCTCAAAAATGAACAAACAAAATATAGCCTACCTATATAAAGCTTGAAATGTCCACTTTTAAACGAACAAACTTGAATCGAAAGCAAATACCGTCTGATTATGTAATCCATATGAGAGGTGCATTTCTCTCTAAAGGCGCATCTAAAGGAGATGTATGGAGATATGTTTGCAGCCGGCACTGATTTAGAAAACACTAGTTTATTAATAAACAATTAAAATGCCTGGTTATTTTTTCCGACACATGTATTATCATTAGCCTATAATCACCTATAAATCACCTCTTGGTTCCAGAGACACGGCTCTTCTCATTCAGCACTGCGCGAAAAATATCATTTCCGGCTTCTAATTTGGCCTTAGAAAACCAGTAAAATCCCCACAAAAAATCCATATTAATTTGTGAATATTTTAAATGTTTATTAAAGGGGCAAAAATTCATAAACAAAAATCTGTAAAATACGTCAATATGTATTTTTTTGCGCAGCATTGGTGTGTACGGGTCAAATGCAAATTTTGGTGTTCAACTGTGTGTTTATTTGGTGTGTTTTAAAAATACAACAACCGTTAATTTTTCAATTACGGGTTAAAAAAGATAAAACTGGACGCAAAAGCACACGGACCGACCTGTGGCCTACTTTCTGTACGATCTGAGTTTTCCGTGAATTGAATGTTTGAAAACTGAATTTGAAGTTTCGAATTTCTTCTTCATCTTGAAAACTTGAATCTGTATTTTTTAATGACCAAGGTACGTTTTAACCGTTTGTTTTTTTGGTATAATTACAACAGCCGTTTTTCCGTTTTTTTTTTATTTTGACCTGAAACGAAAAACCAACATTCAGTTTGATTTTTCGTTTTTTTTGTTTTTTTAATCAAAACAAAAAAACGAAATTCAGCGCAATGTCTTGTTTTCCATTATTACTGACAAAACAAATGTATTACTCAATATTTCCTTTCATTGGTGGGTGGGACTTTATCGACCCCTCGCTTCTGATTGGATAGTGTTCTCCATCAGTCATGTCTGTGCTTCAGGCTACTTTTCAAAATTAAGGTTCTCCCAAATAATGTCCATTACTGCTGTGGAGCTTCCTCTTTGCCTTAAGACGATGCAATGTCTCCACAAAAATATACACTTAGATAACAATTTATTTGTAAAAACTAATTAAATAATGCAATAAATCCCCATCATGATTAAGAGATTAACAGTTTATGAGAGGAGGCGCTTTTAACAGTTTGGAGCATGTTTCTGATGAATTAAACAAATGTGTTTCTGTTATTTAGCCTCACAGATTAAGGCTTATTTTAGTAAATGCTGTGGACAGTAAAGTGTTCTCAATATTATAAAGATCGATGGCATCGAACTAACAGTAAGCACACCAAAAGGATTGACAGAAAATGCCCAGCAGTCGCTCTGCACTCCCTCAGCTGTGGTCACCTGGAGCCACTTGAGAAAACATGCTTAGTGTTATTCTGCAGTGTTTGCAGATTCATCATACCTTATATGGTCTAGTTATCATATTTTATTATTAAGCTTACTATTGCCCAGATTTGAAACTTAAATTAACATTAAAAGCATTAAAAAAAATGTGATAAAATATGATCTCCGCTGTCAAAACAGCAACCAGCTTTAGTTAGCCGACTAACATAGGCTACACGTGTACACTTAAGATTTTCCTGTATTAGGAAGCGCATTAGAGTAGACTACCATCTATCTCCCCATTGTGAGCATGCGTGTTATTGGATGGAGACACCAAATGCCAGTGCGCCACAGTTCAGTCATTTGATGTAGCCTCAGCGTCAGACAGAACGTTACAGTTGATCTCAGACGGTCTGACCCCGGGTAGGCCCAGTCTCTCTACACTCTTCTCTCTGTGAGACGGAAGAGTTTAGTAAGCTGTGAGGCGCTGTGGAGAGCAGTAGTTCCCTCTGCAGCTCTGGCTGGATCAAACCTGATGACCCCCAACATTTCACAAATCATGTCTTTAGGGGAGCTCATGTCTTACTGTATTATAAAGAGCTATGCTCCCCCGTAGTTCTCACCCTGGGAGGACCTGAACTGTGGCGCACTGCCATTCACGTTCTCTATCATCACAACACACTCTCACGGTGCAGTTGGAGACGTGCAGTTCATCAAGGGGGTTCAAGCTGAAGTGTAGCTATTTTGACACAACAGAGGAGATCATATTCGATCACATCACAGATGTTGGATAAGCTTAAATAAGGTGACTTCCTGGGAGCGTTCCAAGCCAGTTTACAAACTTTTTTTTATCGCACCTGGTTTCATATGCTATGCCAAAATTAAGGAGCATAGGCCTATAATAAACCAATTAACAATGAACTCAGATTGAGACATTTCAGCATACTGGCCTCTTATTACTCAACCAAGGTACCCTACTGTAATATCTTAGTTTCCTAAACACAAATGTGTGTAGTAAATTATTTGCAAATTATAGGCTATGATTATTAGGATAATTAAATGAGTTACAATTATGAGTTGGTGTGCCTTGAAGTTCTGGTTTGACCTTTGATGTGGAAACCTTTGCCTTAGACCAGTGTTTCTCAAACTTGTCCTGCCATTCCCCACTTTGAAGGTATAAGGGTTCGTGCCCCACCTGTCCCCATGCAGTCGCCCCAACAACATGTTAATAAACTAATCTTTAAGTTAAAATGTATTTTATTAACATGACATTTTAAAAACATAAACATGACGGTAGATAAAAATAATAATGCAATTGTGTTTGTATTTTGCCTCTGATAACATCAAATTCAGAAACGGAGAAAATAAAAGTGTGGACTAGTTATGGTTTGAAAAATAATAATAATAATCTCAGGGTTTTTCCTGGCTCAAAACTAGGCGGAGGTGGTAAAATCCTAATAATGTACATATTTTAGGTATTTTTATAATATTAATTGTATTTTATATTTTTCGAAGACTATCATAGCTATAAGCTACTGTGTTTCCCACAGTATTTTGTGTGTGGTGTGGACCTCTGCACCCCTGGGGGTCCGGGGGCATCGTCCCCTGGAAGAAAAATGTGTACGGTTTAAAGATAAATTCATAAATCTGGTGCACTTGAAAGTTCAAAATTAAGTGATGAACTAATTTAGTGTCTGCAATGAGCCTGTTTTGTAGTAGGCTACATATTTTCTGAGCCAGAGACGGAGAGCGCTCAGCGCTTGACATCACAACTATTCAGTGTTTTCAACCACATAATGTTTATTTTAGGTTTCAGACATTTAAATTTAGACAGACATTTAAAAAAAAGCAATCAATTTAGAGTTTGTCAAATACACACTTATTTGTCTATGGAATTAGTCTATGGAAGCGGCAATAATAATCATTTCCATTATAATTAGATGACACGTATTATTCATATCAAATACACATCGTGTAAGTAACTTTCAAGTAATCTACGCTTCTCCCAGTTCACCGGCCACTTACTCTCATGTATTTCGGGAGAAGTGGATAAATTAACGTTTGTTAAATCCAACAGATCCGATTCTCTAAAATGCGGCATAAACTAACGCCCATCGCGTAGATAGCTCAACTAAGGTGTTTAAACAACAAAACACATCCACAATCGGAATATCAGATATTTCCTGCTATAGCCAACACATTTGTGAAATAAAAGCATATAATCAGTCATACAGCACTATTGTGGCTGCGGTGTGACAAGCAATGACGCGTCACCATGGAAACCATAAAGGGATACGATCACTGATCTATATTGAATGACTGGATAGCTCATGACGTCATAAACAGTGAAGCCACTGCGCCGCCATCTTGGTATTCCCTACTGAGCTCACGCGTTCTATTGAATCAATAGGAAATTTTATGATTTGACTGAGAAAACATTGCCTAACGAGACACCGTTTTTAAATTTAAAGTCTCCCTGTACATTCTTACAACGCAAACACCCTAAGCATTTAAATGGGTATTTGTTTAAAGTCGGAAATTTTTCCTGCTTATTAAAAATTGCGGAGATACTGGGGAGAGGAGTTTGCGTGTGTGTCTAGGCTAACAGCAGGTGGCAGTAGCTAATGAAGAAGTGTTTTATTTGGTGATTTGTCCTTTGAATGAAGAAGCAGCAGGATCTCCACGTTAAAATATAATATATATATATTTTTTTTTTTAAAGTGGCCAGTGTTCGTTATTCACTTAGGGGACTTCCGTGTAGCTTAATCAGTGCTGGTTAAAACGGCAATTTCTTTGCAAATAAAAAATCTGGAATAAAAATCTGTACGAGAACACTAGTCAGCCTTGACTGAAGATCTTCACAGGTAAGAAAAACAGTTTGATACTATTAATTAAATAGTGAATGCTGTCTATTTCGTGAATTGGTGAATATTCAGGTGAATCGTTTCGTAACCACGAATAGGCTACTCAGCACGTTTTACTATATTGTGGCCACGTAATTCGTTCAAACAAAATGAAGGAGGGAATAAGTTTAACGTGTCCACGATTTATTAAAAATCATTTGATTAACGAGCAGAGAGAGAGAGACAGCCCCGCCGGCCGCGCGCGCTCTCTCACCGTCTTCAAACAACACGAGCACTGTATTGCTCTCTCTCCCTCGCGACACGATAGTAAAAGGTCGGAAGACCGATTGTGTTTAAGTAGTTTGTTCAAATAAAGTGTTTGATTAGTTAGCAAGTGTTCAAGAAATGCATAATACAAATTGTATGGGTTAATGTAAGTAACGGTAAACGGACTCTGCACGAAGCTGTCAAATTGTGTCGCTATTGGACACTTAATTGTGTTGATTATTGCTGCTCGGAGGTTTCAGGCTAGAAACGCATTCTTTTTGTTGTTGAAGAAGCAGATCTTGCCTCGGAGAAAACAACACTGGAATAGCGACAATTGTGCATATAAATTACTACTTATAGGGCTTGAATTACAACCTGTGGGCAGTTTTTCTACATCCTTTTGTGAACGTCATTTTACATTTGTATGTTGCACAGTAAATCATCTTCGGAGCCACCAATCTCTGTATAGCGCCATTGGAGCCTCTGCTGGTAGGGAATCGTAAGATGGCCGCTCGAACACTTCCGGTGGCTTCACTGACGGCTGGCAGTTTAGAACGTCATGAGCTCTCCAGTCATTCTATAGATCAGTGGATACGGTCTAAATAACGGGCGCCGCTAAAAACTTTTAAACTTACGTGTGAAAAGGTTAAGTAAGGCTTACATTTAAATGTGTCGTTGTTTTGTTTTGAGTTTATGCTCAATAAATAAACACTGCAGGATTAACTCAGTGGAACTGTTTTCTCAAGTGGCTCCAGGTGACCACAGCTGAGGGAGTGCAGAGCGACTGCTGGGCATTTTCTGTCAATCCTTTTGGTGTGCTTACTGTTAGTTCGATGGCATCGATCTTTATAATATTGAGAACACTTTACTGTCCACAGCATTTACTAAAATAAGCCTTAATCTGTGAGGCTAAATAACAGAAATACCTTTATTTAATTCATCAGAAACATGCTCCAAACTGATTATACTGTTAAAAGCGCCTCCTCTCATAAACTGTTAATCTCTTAATCATGATGGGGATTTATTGCATTATTTAATTAGTTTTTACAAATAAATTGTTATCTAAGTGTATATTTTTGTGGAGACATTGCATCGTCTTAAGGCAAAGAGGGAGCTCCACAGCAGTAATGGACATTATTTGGGAGAACCTTAATTTTGAAAAGTAGCCTGAAGCACAGACATAACTGATGGAGAACACTATCGGTCCGTGTACGTTTTGATAGTTTGTTTTTTCGTTTGAACCACAAAACAAAATAACGAGAAACCACCTTTTTTTCGTTTGTCGTTTCAAACCAAAAACAAAGAAACGATAAAAAAAGAGCCGTTTTCCCGTTTTTGGTTTCTGAATCAAAAAACTAAAAACGACTAAACCAAATTCAAATAACGGTCCGATTTTGTTTTTTTTAAATTCCTTTTTTCATTTCTCCGTTTGAAGATCTACATTAAAATCCGTTTTGCACATGTGGGCGGCGGTCACGAGACGCCCCTTTCAGCCGATTGGTCAAGCAAATCTGAGCATGTGACGTCATCAGTAATTCCCCAGGTCTTTCCAACAAAATAATAGTCCTATGGCTCTGCGTAGTGCGTACCGCTTCTTAAACTGTGTAGGGCTGTGCAACTTCATATTTTCACAGAAATATTTATTTCAGAAATATTAAATATTAATCTGCACCCAGTCGGTTTTATTTGTTGTTAATGGCGGAATACCATAGCAAGTGCTTGGGAGCACTTCGACTCGGCGCAGTAATATCATCACTCCCCCGCTCCCTCTCCTCCTCCCTCTCATTTGCGTCAGTAGAACCAAGGATTTTTCACGAGTGATATTACTGCGCCGAGTCGAAGTGCTCCCAAGCACTTGCTATGGTATTCCGCCATACAATATAGTTATCCATTTTACACACTTAGAAAAGCGCAACGTTTTATTTTGTGTCACCGTTCTTGGTCGAGTTACACTACTAGAGTAACTGTATTTAAATAGGGAAACCGTGGAGGTGTTTGGTCGCTTCTCTGCTTGGCCCTAAGCTAAGTGCTAACAAAGTTTCAGCCGCAAGACTGAGCGATTTAATAACACAACATAGGCTACACGTGTACACTTAAGATCACTTAAGACTGAGCGATTTTTAACACAAATGAAGATATTTCTGATTAAATCTGAGAGCTGGATCACTCCTCCATAGGCTTCTAAGGGACTGAAACTTGTTCCCCCGAAAAGCTATTAAAGACATCGTTAAAATAGTCCAGGTGACTACAGTGGCTCAATCTTCAGTTTATCAAGCGACGAGAATACTTTTTGTGCGCAAAAAAAACAAAAATATAGACTTTATTCAACTATTAATTTCCTTCTCCGTGGGCCTCGAGATAGTTCTCGTAGACACATGACCAGCGTCGGCCAATAGTGAGCCTGCGTGTGACGTAGCCCTACGATATCACACTGACGAGGCCCACAGAGAAGGAAATTAATAAAAAATAAAGTCGTTATTTTTGTTTACTTTATGTGCGCAAAAACTTTTCTCGTCGCTTAAACTGAAGATTGTGCCACTGTAGTCACTTGTAGAGGATGGATACCCGACCCGAGCCCGACGGGACCCGCCGGTACCCGACGGGCCGGGCCGGGTTCGGACAGATATTTAGAAATTATGTTCGGGTTCGGGTCGGGCTCGGTCACATCAGCGCGATAAGGCATTGAACATTTTTTATTTAAAACAGCTTATGTAGGTAGCAAATGTGCCTGATGCTTTCACTTGATGCAAACGTTGGTTTTTGTGATTAAAATACCTGTAAAATATTACCATAACATCTGTCTTCCTGTGTGCGGAAATTTGTTTATGTAGCCGTGACAACGAAACACGTGCATGCGCGCCTGTGTTAAGTGCGCTTGTTTCTGCGTACGCGCTGATGTGCTCGTCCTGTTGACATTTCCGAATGCCTTCCTACATTTGCTTAATAAAAAGCGGGCTTTCCACACAAACAAACGTACATGTGTCATTAGTATGAGAAAAAAATGGGATTTTAACCGTCCGTCTCGGGTCGGGCTGGGACATAAATATCTTTATGCCTGTCGGGCTCGGGTCGGGCTCGGTTACTGCTCTGTCGGACGCGGGCCGGGCTCGGACAGAAAAATTCGGCCCGATCCGCACTCTAGTCACTTGGAGTTCACTTAGATTATTACAAGTTCACTTACATTATTCTGTGTGACTAAGATGTGGTTTTTTACAGATGTGTTTTCTACAGCTTATCTTTAGGGTTTTTTACTTTGGTTTGGTTTCTTTAAATAAATAAAACAATACATTTGACATTTGAGGCTTAATGCTATAGAAAAGCACAAAAAAAAAGGTTTTCAGGAAGAGTGTTTTCAGCTTGTATTTTGATATGACAAAATGGCATGCAGTCGCTTCAAACAATGGCATAAAGCTATTCAAAACATTATTCAATGTAAATAATGATAATCGTAATTAATAATTGCGATTACAATTTCAAGGGAATAATCGACAATTATGATTTTTGTCATAATTGTGCAGCTCAAATAAAAAAACGAATGGACGGAAGATACCCTGATTCTCCTTAATAATCAGGGTATCTTCCGTCCATTGGTTTTTTATTTGATTTTGAAAGTACAAAAATGAGAAAACAGCTCCTTTTTCGTTTTTATATTTTTCCCCAAAAACGAAAACCAAGAATTCAGCTTGATTTTTCGTTTTTTGTTCTGAGGTCGAAAAATGAATAAACAGCTTAAATATTCGATTCCTACACGTGGGCGGTAATGACACGCCCCTTTCCTCTGATTTGTCAGCCAAAGATCAAACTGTTGCATCATCAGTTCTTCCTCAGGTCCGCACTGCAGAATAAGAGTCCTCGGTCCTGCAGTTGATGAGCCGATTCTTCTCGTTTATTGCAACTACATTTCATCTTTTTCTCATAAACAACCAGACTAACGAATGACTCGACACAACCCGTACATGGGAAGAGCCTAGACAGGGGTTTCTTTTGTGTAGACCAGCAGTTCTTAAGTGCCAGGGGGTCCGTGAAATAAGTAGCTACGTATAATAATAGCCTAGTAGCCTATAAAAATACCTTATTGTGCCCTTTATTACAAACAACGTTTAGCCTATTTTAAACGCCAAGCCTAAACAAATTTATTTGAATCTATAACTGAAACTGTACCGAAGTTTGGTTCGCAAATCTCTACGGTCCAACGTTTCCATATTTGCAATGTAACATTTGGATGCTAACTATTAATGTAAAGAAGGCTTCGTACTTCAGTCGAATCCTAATATACATGTGGGTCATTCTACAGAAACGTCCACTTTTGGTATGGCAAGATGTCTTAAAATGTATTTCTTTTTCTAACATTTAAACGTACACCACATTATTAGATTACCCTTTGACTTTATGAATATGCATAAATGACAGCTTAATGATTTTTTAAATATTTTTTGTGCATTTATTTAAAGACCGCATGTACCATTTTTTGTCACTTGTGTTACCTTACTTCTTTGCCAATATTAAATGTTTTATGAAATATTATTTCTAATTTTTTTCAGCACATGTAGTCAGAGTTACCAAAATAATAATAATAATGCAACAAATAAGGAGATTGTTTTATTTATTTTAATCAGGTTTGTTAAAAGTGTGATTTGAATGAGGTTAGTTTGTTTGCACAACCTTGTATTTGCTATAACAATGAAAATATTTGAAAACCAGTAATGATGTCAAGTAATGATGCAATCCTTTAAATCTTAACTTTTGAGTGTAGCAGAATTAAATGGATGTAAAATTATGATCATGTCACATGTGCCATTGTATTTAATGTGACAGAAAAAAATACAGTAACACCAGTGACACAATGAATCACCAATGACATGGATAAGACCAAAGATCATTATTCTTCAACTATAATTAAGTAGATGAGACTAAATTGTTACATTTGGCATATAATCTAAATTAATAGCTTTGAATAAAGTTTATCTATAAATGGGAGTCACTGGTGTGAAATCCCATAAGAAAGGTGACACCAGTGACAGTAACTCCAGTGACAATTTTCATGAAATTGCGCTTCTGTGGTAACTGGAATTCTACATAATTAATACAAAATAAAAAATTGCCACTTGATGGCTCAAGAAGGTGTAATTGTACAAATAACATATTGTGTTATTTTAAAATGTAAAGAAATTGTAATTCTACAGTGGGGTTTTGTAAGTGTAATATTTCTGTAAAGGCTAGGGACAGAAAAATGGACATTTCCATAGAATTCCCCAAATCAGCATCTTCTAGGGAAATGAGTTTGGAATAACAGCAAGTTATTGACTGACCGGCACAGTCTATTGTACAAAATACCAATTAAATTAAGCAGAATAACTTTTTGTTTGTTTGTTTGGTTGACTGTTTTATTTTAATAATGAACAGGCTGCGATGTCAAGTTAGCAATGCCAGAAGTGAACTGATATGTTGTGCGCGATGCGCCGGCGCCACGACTTGGATTTGTTCCTCAGCTGGAGAAATAACTTAATACTCTGTCGTTTAATACTCTGTCATTCAAAACAGTAAAATGTATATTTTCATTTGTGTACATTCAAAATGACTACAAAATGTCATGCCTTTGAAAAATAAAGAAAACAACATGATGCGCTGCTTTTAACATCTTTCTGGCGCACATCAAAAATGAACCAAAATACAGCAAAAAGTCTTCTTTCCGCGCCTACTTTTAAAAGTCAACATTTAGATTATTTGAAGTAAAATGCATTATATACTTATAAATATTCCTAAGTCACTTAGGAATAAATCACAGCGTGCTTCATGATAAAAAAACGGGACATATTACAGTCCGGAAAATATAAGAAAATAGCTAATTATTTCACGGACCCCCTGGCACTTAAGAACTGCTGGTCTACACAAAAGAAACCCCCGTCTAGGCTCTTCCCATGTACGGGTTGTGTCGAGTCATTCGTTAGTCTGGTTGTTTATGAGAAAAAGATGAAATGTAGTTGCAATAAACGAGAAGAATCGGCTCATCAACTGCAGGACCGAGGACTCTTATTCTGCAGTGCGGACCTGAGGAAGAACTGATGATGCAACAGTTTGATCTTTGGCTGACAAATCAGAGGAAAGGGGCGTGTCATTACCGCCCACGTGTAGGAATCGAATATTTAAGCTGTTTATTCATTTTTCGACCTCAGAACAAAAAACGAAACATCAAGCTGAATTCTTGGTTTTCGTTTTTTGGGAAAAATATAAAAACGAAAAAGGAGCTGTTTTCTCATTTTTGTACTTTCAAAATCAAATAAAAAAACGAATGGACGGAAGATACCCTGATTATTAAGGAGGTCTGTGCGGGACTGTTTTTTTTTATTTTTTTTTATCAGAAAATCGGAAAACGAGTCATTAGGCCTATATTCATTTTTTCATTTTAGTTTAGGAAATAAATAGCTAATGGAAAACCGTCTTTTTCATTTTTTTATTTTTAATTTGAGAAAACGATAGATACACGGGGCCTATTTGTAAACCGTTATTGTAAAATAAAAATAGAAATAATAGGCTAGCTGATAAAAAAAAAAAAATTATAATAAAATTAAAAAAAGCGGACTTCCAAAATAATCCGGCGGGCCAGAAAATATTGCTGGCGGGGCTAGTTTTGGCCCGCGGGCCGCCTGTTGCCGACCCCTGTGGTATTAGGCTTAACTTACTTAACTTGCCGTGTTTTGGTCTGAGGTCAGTAGTATTCTCAAAGACGGTTTGTGTCGTTTTTTTATATTAAAAGCTGCTAATATAGAGGGAATGCGCATGACGTCACCGTCGGCCGGAGTGAATGCGGTCACGCCCACAAGTGGCAAAAAGACTGAGCGGCAGCATTTGTTTTCAGCGTGAATGCCGTGAAAAACACACAAAACACATCTAAAACGGGAAAGAGCTTTGCGATTGACTGTACAACTAGATTTGACCAGAAATCTTAGGTACTGTATATTTTTACAGACTACAAAAAGCTACAGAACAGACTATATTCTGCATAATTGGATGTTTTTAAATAAACACTGACAAAAAACTATACAAGTTTTAGGGCTGGACGATATGATGATATACAGTATAACATTAATGTAAGTGATCGCTCGGATTTAGACCGATCTATATTGTATTTATAAAACGTTTAACAGGCAAATTTTCTTAATTTATTTCCCCGGCGTCGAAATCAGGCACATATAAATGTCAGGAAACACGATTCCTGCTGCATGTCAATATCCATGGATCACTGGATCTTTGATAAGTTGTAAGGAACACTATATCGAGTCCAACTTTTAGTTTAAACTGATAATAGTTTGTTTTACTCGCGTTTTCGCAGTTTCCCCTATTAACTCCAGCCACGCAGCAGCTCTTTAGCCACTCAGTCCGGCTGAGGGGGCGTGTTCTGGCGGGAAGGTGACGTTAATGCATTCCCTCTATTAGTTAACTTTTAAATTGAGTAATTTTGTATTAGAATGGGTCTATATAGGCTAATATATATATATATATATATATATATATATATATATATATATATATATAATCTAAATGAGGAAAATAATCCCTCCAATGTTGTTTACAGAAGACAATAAGGAACATAATATGCATTTCTGTCTAGACTATCTTGAAGAAAGAACTACAAACAAGTCTGGGGAAACGTTATGGAGTATTTTTAAACTGACAATGGAAATGACTTGGAAATAAGCCTGTGCACACACAGATGTAACACACACACACACACACACACGCACAGTGTGCTGCGTGGAACAGACGGGGAACAGATCGTGCAGTGTCGTAAATCAAAATCAGCGTCGCAAAACAGAATGATCATTTGCGCGCATGTGCGTTTTCTACTGCGTCTACTACGCATGCGTAGAACGGATGGTGCAGGTGGAACGGATCGTGTACCGACAGGTATAGCAAGCACCTCGTATTTATAAACCCTGCGTATGGCCCTGCTCATGCGGTTCACTTTTCATATAATCAACATAGATACAATAAAAAATAACTTTATATTATTTATAATGGCTAGGTTAAAAACAGATATTATGTATAGTTTGTGATCTTAGCTCACTTTTCAGCAAAAGCTCTGTTGGCTTTTATTATTTGAGAAATAAAAACTTGTTAAAGTTATGCAAAGCATGTACTCACTATTACAAGAAGAAGAAACTGCTCTTAAACTGTGTGTGTGACAGGCTGTGGAATGGGGTTTGGCCGAGGAAAGTGTTTCTGTCAAAAGATTATTTTTCCTTTAACCCCTGCAGCTGTACACGTGTCTTTATTCGACACTTACTCTAGAGTATATGAAATATGTCCATTAAAAACTTTTTAAAAAAACAAAGCGCTTGCTCCGGTCCGTATATGAACTATATGATCCGCGTTGCGAGCGTTGTTAAACTCATCGGCAGAAACCGCTCTCACGCTCCACATGTTGTTTGGATTCTCCGCTGTGATGCGATGATCTCATGCGTAATACAGCGCAGTGATTGGATTGAATGAGCTCTTTCTCATGAATAAATGCAGAGAGTCGCTCAGAACCGGCTGACGTACAGAATCGTTCTCTCCAGCCCCGGCAGCCAATCACACGCTCCAAAAGCACGCTTTTGCATCACATTCAGCCAATCACACGCTCCGAAAGCACGCTTCTGCATCACATTCAGCCAATCACATGCTCCGAAAGCACGCTCTACCTCATTCAGCCAATCACACGCTCTGAAAGCACGCTTTACCTCATTCAGCCAATGACACGCTCCGAAAGCACGCTCTACCTCATTCAGCCAATCACACGCTCCGAAAGCACGCTCCAATCACACGCTCCGAAAGCACGCTCTACCTCATTCAGCCAATCACACGCTCCGAAAGCACGCTCTACCTCATTCAGCCAATCACACGCTCTGAAAGCACGCTCTACCTCATTCAGCCAATCACACGCTCCTAAAGCACGCTTCTCTCTCATTCAGCCAATCACACGCTCCTAAAGCACGCTCTACCTCATTCAGCCAATCACACGCTCCAAAAGCACGCTTCTCTCTCATTCAGCCAATCACACGCTCCGAAAGCACGCTCTACCTCATTCAGCCAATCACACGCTCCAAAAGCACGCTTCTCTCTCATTCAGCCAATCACACGCTCCGAAAGCACGCTCTACCTCATTCAGCCAATCACACGCTCCGAAAGCACGCTCCAATCACACGCTCCGAAAGCACGCTCTACCTCATTCAGCCAATCACACGCTCCGAAAGCACGCTCTACCTCATTCAGCCAATCACACGCTCCGAAAGCACGCTCTACCTCATTCAGCCAATCACACGCTCTGAAAGCACGCTTTACCTCATTCAGCCAATGACACGCTCCGAAAGCACGCTTCTACCTCACATTCAGCCAATCACACGCTCCAAAAGCACGCTTCTCTCTCATTCAGCCAATCACACGCTCCGAAAGCACGCTCTACCTCATTCAGCCAATCACACGCTCCAAAAGCACGCTTCTCTCTCATTCAGCCAATCACACGCTCCGAAAGCACGCTCTACCTCATTCAGCCAATCACACGCTCCGAAAGCACGCTCCAATCACACGCTCCGAAAGCACGCTCTACCTCATTCAGCCAATCACACGCTCCGAAAGCACGCTCTACCTCATTCAGCCAATCACACGCTCCGAAAGCACGCTCTACCTCATTCAGCCAATCACACGCTCCGAAAGCACGCTCTACCTCATTCAGCCAATCACACGCTCCGAAAACACGCTTTTCTCCCTTTCAACCCGGAATAACGAAATTGCTTAGAAAAATGCATAAATATTTGGTTTTAATGTTTTCTGTGATGTGCAGCCTGTACATATCTGTTCACATCTCTGTTTTGGGGTTTCATGACCCTTTAAAAATTGTATGAAATGAATGTGTAAATACATTAATGATTTCAAACTTTGTATTGTTACAATGTTGGTAGTATATTTAAATGAACAATGTGTAGTCTTTCTCCATGTTTCCACATCTGGATATCCCTGTTTATTTGTCAGCAAAAGTCTGCTGGATGAAGATGAACACGTTAGTTGATCATCATAGATCTGAGTCCTTTTCTCTTTCTGTCTTCAGTCTGAGTCTTTAGTTTCCAGCATTTGATACTGATTGTGTACATGCAGAAATCTGCCTAAAAACAGACTATTGGAAACTAAATGCTGCTGTAGCTCTTCAATAAGATGATCATCATAGATGTGAACTATTGTTATTTCTCTGTCTTCAGTCTGTGGGGATGCAGTATTACAGAGGAACAGAGTCTCATCCTGACTTCAGCTCTGAAATCAAACCCGTCACACCTGAGAGAGCTGAACCTGAACTGGAATACACTAGGAGACTCAGGAGTGAAACACCTCAGTGATCTACTGATGAACCCACAACTCAAGCTGGAGAAACTACAGTTAGTATCATTATACTGTACAGCAATTACAGTGTGACTGAAGTTTATTATTTGAAGACAGCAGGGCTTATGTTTCATTGTTTATAGCAGTGCACTTTCTGGGTTTCCCTATTGCTCACATTTTTGTGTTTTTTATCTAGTTAGTAATTGTTTAATTTGAAGCATTTGATATTAGGGCTGCAACTAATGATTATTTTAATAATCGATTAATCAGTGAATCGGATAAAAAACTGAAAACAAAAAAGCATTAATTTTCAACCCTTTATTCAAAAACAGAACTGACAGTGCAAATTCACAGTGCAAAAAATCTTTCAAAAAATCAGAAAGTGCACAACCGGCTTGAACATCCCTGAGCTGTTAAAGTAATAATAATTTTAAAAAAATGGACTACCACAAAAAACATACACATGTATGCTTTACATAGGCTTTTTTTAAATAAAGTGCTTGAACGTTATGTTTGAACGTCAGAACTTGTTCTCTACACTACACTCGCAGATGCAGACACTCGCAGACGCAGACACTCGCAGACGCAGACACTCACAGACGCAGACACTCGCAGACGCAGACACTCACAGACGCAGACACTCGCAGACGCAGACACTCGCAGATGCAGACACTCAGACGCAGACACACACAGACACAGACACTCGCAGACGCAGACACTCGCAGACGCAGACACTCGCAGACGCAGACACTCGCAGACGCAGACACTCACAGACGCAGACACACACAGACGCAGACACTCACAGACGCAGACACTCGCAGACGCAGACACTCGCAGACGCAGACACTCGCAGACGCAGACACTCGCAGACGCAGACACTCGCAGATGCAGACACTCAGACGCAGACACACACAGACACAGACACTCGCAGACGCAGACACTCGCAGACGCAGACACTCGCAGACGCAGACACTCACAGACGCAGACACACACAGACGCAGACACTCACAGACGCAGACACTCACAGACGCACACACTCACAGACGCAGACACTCACAGACGCACACACTCAGACACAGACACTCGCAGACGCAGACACTCGCAGACGCAGACACTCGCAGACGCAGACACTCGCAGACGCAGACACTCGCAGACGCAGACACTCGCAGACGCAGACACTCACAGACGCAGACACTCGCAGACGCAGACACTCACAGACGCACACACTCACAGACGCAGACACTCACAGACACACACACACTCAGACACAGACACTCACAGACGCAGACACTCACAGACGCAGACACTCACAGACACACACACTCAGACACAGACACTCACAGACGCAGACACACACAGACGCAGACACTCACAGACGCAGACACTCACAGACGCAGACACACACAGACGCAGACACTCACAGACGCAGACACTCACAGACGCACACACTCAGACGCACACACTCGCAGACGCAGACACTCACAGACGCAGACACTCGCAGACGCAGACACTCACAGACGCAGACACTCACAGACGCACACACTCACAGACACACACACACTCAGACACTCACAGACGCAGACACACACAGACGCAGACACTCACAGACGCAGACACTCACAGACACACACACTCAGACACAGACACTCACAGACGCAGACACACACAGACGCAGACACTCACAGACGCAGACACTCACAGACGCAGACACTCGCAGACGCAGACACTCGCAGACGCAGACACTCGCAGACGCAGACACTCGCAGACGTAGACACTCGCAGACGCAGACACTCGCAGACGCAGACACTCGCAGACGCAGACACTCGCAGACGCAGACACACAGACGCAGACACTCGCAGACGCACACTCGCAGACGCACACTCGCAGACGCAGACACTCACAGACGCAGACACTCACAGACGCACACACTCACAGACACACACACTCACAGACACACACAGACACTCACAGACACAGACACTCGCAGACACTCACAGACGCACACTCACAGACACTCGCAGACGCAGACACTCGCAGACACACACAGACACTCACAGACACAGACACTCGCAGACACTCACAGACGCACACTCACAGACACTCGCAGACGCAGACACTCGCAGACGCAGACACTCGCAGACGCAGACACTCGCAGACGCAGACACTCGCAGACGCAGACACTCGCAGACACTCGCAGACGCAGACACTCGCAGACGCAGACACTCGCAGACGCAGACACTCGCAGACGCAGACACTCGCAGACGCAGACACTCACAGACGCAGACACACGCAGACGCAGACACTCACAGACGCAGACACTCACAGACGCAGACACGCACAGACGCAGACACTCACAGACACACACACACTCAGACGCAGACACTCGCAGACACACACAGACGCAGACACTCACAGACGCAGACACTCACAGACACACACACTCAGACGCAGACACTCACAGACGCAGACACACACAGACGCAGACACTCACAGACGCAGACACTCACAGACGCAGACACTCACAGACGCAGACACACACAGACGCAGACACTCACAGACGCAGACACTCACAGACGCAGACACTCACAGACGCAGACACTCACAGACGCAGACACTCACAGACACACACACACTCAGACACAGACACTCACAGACGCAGACACACACAGACGCAGACACTCACAGACGCAGACACTCACAGACACACACACTCAGACACAGACACTCACAGACGCAGACACACACAGACGCAGACACTCACAGACGCAGACACTCACAGACGCAGACACTCACAGACGCAGACACACACAGACGCAGACACTCACAGACGCAGACACACACAGACGCAGACACTCGCAGACGCAGACACTCGCAGACGCAGACACTCGCAGACGTAGACACTCGCAGACGCAGACACTCGCAGACGCAGACACACAGACGCAGACACACAGACGCAGACACTCGCAGACGCACACACTCACAGACGCAGACACTCACAGACGCAGACACTCACAGACGCAGACACTCACAGACGCACACACTCACAGACACACACACTCACAGACACACACAGACACTCACAGACACAGACACTCGCAGACACTCACAGACGCACACTCACAGACACTCGCAGACGCAGACACTCACAGACGCACACACTCACAGACACACACACTCACAGACACACACACTCACAGACACACACAGAAACAGACACTCACAGACGCTCACAGACGCACACTCACAGACACTCGCAGACGCAGACACTCACAGACGCACACACTCACAGACACACACACTCACAGACACACACAGACACAGACACTCGCAGACACTCACAGACGCACACTCACAGACGCAGACACTCACAGACACAGACACTCACAGACGCACACTCACAGACACAGA
This sequence comes from Semotilus atromaculatus, assembly GCA_031834385.1. Classification (NCBI taxonomy): domain Eukaryota; kingdom Metazoa; phylum Chordata; class Actinopteri; order Cypriniformes; family Leuciscidae; genus Semotilus; species Semotilus atromaculatus. Next base: position 4,252,450 of record JAULUF010000044.1, on the reverse strand, counting down.
CACACACAGACACAGACACTCGCAGACACTCGCAGACGCAGACACTCACAGACGCAGACACTCACAGACGCACACACTCACAGACACACACAGACACAGACACTCACAGACACAGACACTCGCAGACATTCACAGACGCACACTCACAGACACTCGCAGACGCACACACTCACAGACGCACACACTCACAGACGCACACACTCACAGATGCACACACTCACAGACAGACACAGACACTCACCGACAGACACAGACACAGACACTCACAGGCGCTGACACACTCGGTCTCTCGCACGCGCTGACACACTCGGTCTCTCGCACGCGCTGACACACTCTGTCTCTTTCGCGCACTGTCGCTCGCGCGCTGACACACTCGGTCTCTCGCACGCGCTGACACACTCGGTCTCTCGCACGCGCTGACACACTCGGTCTCTTTCGCGCACTGTCGCTCGCGCGCTAACACACGGTCTCTCGCGCGCACCGTCGCTCGTACGCAGACACACTCGGCCTCTCGCGCGCGCTGCCACAATAGAGATGTATTTTCAAACAGCTGTTTTTTTGTTCTGAATTTCTTAAACTGCAAATATTCCGTTTTAAAATATAGTTTAATTCAAGTTTTCAAGATGAAGAAGAAATTCGGACCTTCAAATTTAGTTTTTTTAAATTCAAAACGGGGAAAATTCAGATCGTACAGAAAGTAGGCCAGAGGTCGTCCTCAGGGAAGAGTAGAGGATCTCAGAAAAGTCAAACGTATAGGTTATATAAAAATAAAACATACATAAATTATTTTATGATAAACATATTACTGTCTGAAGTGACCTCATTTATAGTTATAAACACAAATAATACTAATAATTATCATTATTATTATTACATTTAGGCTACATATTTAGAAGATGCTTTTATCCAAAAAAGGAACGAAGCAATTCGCCAAATATCAGTCATAATACAGGTTAGACAATAATAATACAGGGCTAAGATTATCACACATAAACACAAGATTGTGCCGCATATCCAAGGGTTTGTGTGGAGTGTGGAGTGCGCACTGCATGGCACGGAGGCGCCGGCGCCAACACTTTCCTATCAACAGTGGAAACAACTTACAATACTCTATCATTTCTGGTCATACAGAACTACTTTTATTTGTGTAAACTCACAATAACAAGAAAACGTTGTGCTTTTGTAAAATAAAATAAAACAATCAGGCACGCTTTCATGGTCTCCGTGAACTGGAGCGCGTCTCAAAAATGAACAAACAAAATATAGCCTACCTATATAAAGCTTGAAATGTCCACTTTTAAACGAACAAACTTGAATCGAAAGCAAATACCGTCTGATTATGTAATCCATATGAGAGGTGCATTTCTCTCTAAAGGCGCATCTAAAGGAGATGTATGGAGATATGTTTGCAGCCGGCACTGATTTAGAAAACACTAGTTTATTAATAAACAATTAAAATGCCTTGTTATTTTTTCCGACACATGTATTATCATTAGCCTATAATCACCTATAAATCACCTCTTGGTCCCAGAGACACGGCTCTTCTCATTCAGCACTGTGCGAAAAATATCATTTCCGGCTTCTAATTTGGCCTTAGAAAACCAGTAAAATCCCAAAAAAAGATCCATATTAATTTGTGAATATTGTAAATGTTTATTAAAGGGGCAAAAATTCATAAACAAAAATCTGTAAAATACGTTAATATGTATTTTTTTTTGCGCAGCATTGGTGTGTACGGGGACTTCCGGTAAGATGGCGGCGTGAGAAGTCGTAAAGTTTTCTGCTCCTCGTGTTTCTTATTATTTAACGACTTATTCAACATTTATTGGGTGACATAGTTTGAAATACTATTCGCGATCCTCAGTAGAATCATGCCGAGAAACAACACTAAAAAGACGGCCGATATTACTGAGGTTGCTGGCGATTTGCCGAGTGTGGACGGGGCCGCCTCGAGCCAGGGGGATATCAGAGAACTCCTTGGCGGGATCAGATCTGAGGTATCGGCGCTCAGAGTGGAGATCCTTGCAGAGCTTAAATCATCTATCTCTGCGGTGAAAACTTCATTACTAGAGCAAGAACAGAAACTGAAGGATGTGGAAGAATCCCTTACCGACGTGGACGGTCGCGTTACTGCCCTGGAATCTACGTGCTCAGCGCTGTCGAAAGATAATGAAAAACTGAGGGCCAAACTTGATGACCTGGAAAACCGATCCAGGAGGAACAATATTCGTGTGATCGGTATCCCCGAGGGCTCCGAGGGCTCTCATCCTTCTGCATTCATTGAATCACTGTTACTCGAAGTATTCGGTGAACAGAGTTTCTCCAAAAAGCCGGAGGTGGACAGGGCTCACCGCTCTCTAGCTCCCCCGCCGAAAGCTAATCAAGCCCCCAGGCCGTTCATCGTGCGAATGCATCACTACCAGATGAGGGAACTGATTCTTCGTTTGGCACGAGAAAGGGGACAGGTGTTATACAAAGGTTCGCGAATACACTTCTACCCAGATGTCAGCGCCGATGTTGCAAAGCGGAGAGCGGCATTTAACCAGGTAAAGGCTGAACTTAGAGGAGCGGGAATTGAATTCGGCCTCCTTTTCCCTGCGCGTCTACGGATCAGCATTGACGGAACGAAAAAATTGTTTGATTCCCCGCAGCGGGCTTTGGAATTTGTGAGGGGGATCGTCCCCCCTTCAACGAGTGATTAGGAATTCAGATCACTGCAGATAATGTAGACATACGTGACTTCACCTTGGTGTCCCGCTGAGCGCAGGCTCTGTGACGCTATGGCTCGAGTGGGTGATGATGAGAACGAAGAGACTCATTTAAGTTTGAACTGATCCACACTCTTTTGTTCATATAATGTCACTTATTTTTGCTATTTCAATAGCTACTTGGCTTCAAGGAGCAGAAACACAAGCTGGTGAGTTATGGTTCTTAGTATACCAGCAGATGTTCGTTGTTTGAGGGAGGGGGGCGGGAGGGGAATCAATGTTTGTGTGTTTTTTTTTTCTCCTTTTTTTTTCTCTTTTTTTTCTTTTTTTCCTTTTTTTTTTTCTCGGCATACGTTGTTCAGAGTCAAGGTGCTCTTGCGTTGTGTTGTAGCAGATTCACTATATTTGTCGTATTCATTTACAATTACTTTCTGATATAACATGTCCAACTTTAATAAATGTGATGTAAATTTTATAACATGGAACGTGAAAGGCATGAACAATGTCATTATAAGAAACAAGATTTTTTCTCACTTGCGACAATTAAGCGCAGACATTGTTTTTCTACAAGAAACCCATATTCTTAACTCAGATGTAATTAAACTTAGGCGGAGTTGGGGGGGGCAGGTATTCCATTCGAGCTTTAATGCAAAAGGCAGAAGCACTGCTATTCTTATTAAGAAGAGCATTTCTTTCACCAGTGAAAAGGTTATTAGTGATTCTTCTGGTCGCTACGTCATCGTCACAGGGCGCTTACTCGACAGACAAGTTATCCTTGTTAACATTTATGCCCCAAACTTTGATGATAGCAATTTTTTCAGCAAAGTCTTCACATCTATCCCACCTGCTGATGATTATGCTTTAATTATAGGTGGGGACTTTAACTGCGTTTTGAACACATCACTGGATAGATCCTCCTCTAGAGTCATACAGCCTTCTAAGGCAGCTTTAAACATTAAACATTTCTGTGACCAACTTGGACTATTAGACCCCTGGAGATTTCTTTTCCCTTCCTCCAGAACATTCTCCTTTTTCTCTCCTGTTCATCACTCGTATAGTCGCATTGATTTTTTCTTAGTGGATAAGAGTATCATGCCTCTTGTCTCATCTAGTAGGTATCATAGTATTGTTATATCTGATCATGCTCCTTCCTCTTTTGTGCTTAGTTTACAAACTCAGCATTCTTCTTTTAAACCCTGGAGACTAAATACTTTGCTTTTGGCAGATGAAGAATTCATTATTTTTCTAACTAAAGAGATAAATATGTATTTGGAGCTAAATGACAGGCATGATATATCTAGATCTGTACTATGGGAGGCATTGAAAGCGTATTTGCGGGGCAAAATAATCTCTTTCTCCTCTTATGCTAAAAAGCAAGAACTCTCTAAACTCAGAAATATTTCAGAAGCTATTAACAGGTTAGATGAACAGTACGCCATCTCTCCCTGCCCTCGCTTATACAAAGAAAGAATAAGTCTCCAGTCCGAGTATAACTTGCTGTCAACTGCAACTGAAGAGAAGAAGTTGTTAAAAACGCGGCATACATTTTATGAATTTGGGGACAAAGCCAGTAAATTATTGGCTTTTCAGTCTCGTCAATTAAACAATTCTAAAATGATAACTCATATTAAGGCCCCATCTGGATCCATGGTACATAATCTGAAGGATATTAATGACAGTTTTGTTCATTTTTATTCTACCCTATACACTTCAGAGTACCCAAATGACTCTGCAATTTTAGATTCCTTCTTTAAAGAAATAGATTTACCAACTATTAAGTCTGACCTTAACTCTGACCTAGGCAGACCTGTGGCTGCAGCAGAAGTTTCGCAGGCTATTGCGGCAATGCAGAGCAGTAAAGCTCCGGGACCTGACGGATTCCCGATAGAATTCTATAAGAAGTTTACAGCCTTACTGGACCCGCTTCTTGTGGCTGTTTATAATGAGTCGTTCAATACAGGAACTCTTCCCCCAACACTCACGCAGGCCTTAATTTCTCTTATCCCAAAGGAGGGTAAGGATCCTACTCGCTGCGAATCATACAGACCAATCTCTCTTCTGAATGCGGATTTTAAAATTTTATCCAAAATTCTTGCGTTACGCCTTGAACCCATTGTCCCTACTATAATTTCGATTGACCAAACAGGATTTATTCGAGGCCGTAACCCATTTAACAATCTACGACGACTATATAATATAATATACACAAATTCTCCCCCAGGCGAACTTGAAGCAGTAATCTCTCTCGACGCTGAAAAGGCCTTCGATAGAGTAGAGTGGGAATACCTTTTTAACACTCTTAAACAGTTTGGTTTTCCTGTAGACTTAATCTCGAGGATTAGATTGTTATATACCTCCCCGACTGCTTCAGTGAGCACAAACAATGTATACTCTGAATACTTCTCTCTGCATCGAGGCACCAGGCAAGGGTGCCCTCTCTCTCCCTTGTTATTCGCCCTATCAATTGAACCCTTGGCTGCTGCCCTCCGTCAGTCAGCAAATTTTAAAGGTATTACACGGCATGGTGCAGAGCATAAAATTTCATTATATGCGGATGACGTCTTATTATATGTATCAAGCCCAACCTCCTCAATACCTCAAATTATTTCACTAATAACGGAGTTTGGCAAGTTATCTGGCTATAAGCTTAACATGAGTAAGAGTGAGTTTTTCCCGATCACTCTGGCCTCTTGTAGAGACTCTTCCTCTATCCCGTTCAGAGTAGTACGTGAGGGGTTCAAATACTTGGGTGTGCAAGTCACAAGATCGTTTAATAATTTGTTTAAGGCCAATTTTCACCCACTTTTGGATCGATGTAAAAATGATTTTGTGAAATGGTCCTCTCTGCCCCTGTCTTTAGCAGGTCGTACAAACCTGATCAAAATGTCTGTTTTACCAAGGTTTTTGTATTTATTTTCGAATATACCTGTTTTTATTAGGAAGAATTTTTTTACTAAGCTGGACAGTCTAATCACCTCTTTTCTTTGGGGGAATAAAATCCCTCGTATTAGGAAGGCGTTTTTGCAGAGATTAAAATGTCAGGGAGGGATGGCGCTACCTAATTTTTTATTTTATTATTGGGCAAGCAACGTTCAAAAAATAATCTTTTGGCTATCTAGTGTAGACCCTCAAAATACCCCTCTATGGGTAGAAATGGAACAATCATGTGCTAACTTCAAACTTAGTTCACTAATTTGCTCTTCACTCCCCCTGGTGGGGAAAAATAATTTTTCCGCCCCCAATCCTGTACTGACTCATACTTTAAAAATTTGGGCCCAATTTAGAAGACATTTTGGTCTGCAATCAGCTTCCATTCTAGGTCCTATGGTCTCTAACTGTCTATTCCCACCATCTTATATGGACTCTGCTTTTCGTGTCTGGGAGGAGAGGGGGATTAGGCTCCTAAGAGATTTATATTTTGATAACACTTTTTGCTCTTTTGAAGAGCTTGCACGTAATTTTGCCTTACCAAAATCACACTTTTTTAGATTCTTGCAGATTAGGAGTTTCATCAAGAAAGTTTTTGTCCCCTTTCCAGGAATACCCCCTACCTCGCCTATGGATACATTGCTTGATCTGGAACCGCGTAGTAGAGGACTCATTTCAAGCATATACTCTATTATAACATCTATAGATCCACAGAGCTTGGAGGATATCCGCAAAGCTTGGCAAAGTGATTTAAGGAGAGAAATTACAGATGGAGAATGGGAATGTGCTTTGAAGCAGGTGCACTCCTCCTCACCCTGTGCGAGGCATGGCTTAGTTCAATTTAAGGTTCTTCATAGACTTCATTTCACTAACTCCAGACTAGCTAAGATCTACCCGAATGTTAGCCCTGCATGCAATAGGTGTTCGCAATCGCCTGCTACAACTGCCCATATGTTCTGGCTCTGTCCTGGGTTGGAGGAGTTTTGGAGAGGGATTTTCGAATCATATAAGAATATGTATGGCGTCCAGATTGACCCAGATCCCTTAATGTGCATTTTTGGTGTTGCTCCCGAGGGTGTAGAACTCAGGAAAGATATTCGTTCTGTTATTGCCTTCACTACATTACTGGCAAGGCGTTTAATATTATTTCAGTGGAAAAAGGCAGACCCTCCAACACATAGAAGCTGGTTGAAAGAAGTGATGTCTTACATTCAACTCGAAAAGATTAAGTACATGATTCGAGGTTCGAAACGTAAGTTTCAAGACACATGGTCCCCCTTTATAAGATATTTTGAAGAGCTCCCCTGCCTCTAAGATGGAGTAAACTGCCTGAATCCCCCCTTGTTATATCATCTTTACGTGTTTTTTTATTTTATTTATTTATTGGTATAATGTGTGTATGCCTGTCTTTTATAAGTTTCTGTTAAAACCACTATATTATTATTATTATTATTATTACTATATTATTATCTTTGTATCAGTACTCTTGTCTTCTGGACTAGTAGCTTTATAAAGTGTGATTTATATATTTTATGAAGATGTGCCAATTCTTCTATTGAGTATATCCCTTTAATTATTATTATTATTATTATTATTATTATATATTTTTTTTCTTTTCTTTTTTTTATTTTTTATTTTTTTTTTATTTTTTTTATTTTCTTTTTTTGTGTGTCATATTCTTCATATTATATGTTTCATAACTGCTATCGAGTCTTTCATGTTTAAAGGAAACCTGTGGACCATGCAACATGGAATACTGATTTTTTTTTATTTTATTTTTTTATTTTTTTTAATTAATTTATTTTTATTTATTTATTTTTTTTTATTTATTTTTTTAGCTGCAGGGGGGAGGGGATAGGAAGAGGATTGTAACTGTTAAAAACCCAATAAAGAAAATGTGCAACAGCATTGGTGTGTACAGGTCAAATGCAAATTTTGGTGTTCAACTGTGTGTTTATTTGGTGTGTTTTAAAAATACAACAACCGTTAATTTTTCAATTACGGGTTAAAAAAGATAAAACTGGACGCAAAAGCACACGGACCGACCTGTGGCCTACTTTCTGTACGATCTGAGTTTTCCGTGAATTGAATGTTTGAAAACTGAATTTGAAGTTTCGAATTTCTTCTTCATCTTGAAAACTTGAATCTGTATTTTTTAAAGACCAAGGTACGTTTTAACCGTTTGTTTTTTTGGTATAATTAACAAAGGAAAAAAACTGAAACAGGCCGTTTTTCAGTTTTTTTTTATTTTGACCTGAAACGAAAAACCAACATTCAGTTTGATTTTTCGTTTTTTTAATCAAAACAAAAAAACTAAATTCAGCGCAATGTCTTGTTTTCCATTATTACTGACAAAACAAATGTATTACTCAATATTTCCTTTCATTGGTGGGTGGGACTTTATCAACCCCTCGCTTCTGATTGGATAGTGTTCTCCATCAGTTATGTCTGTGCTTCAGGCTACTTTTCAAAATTAAGGTTCTCCCAAATAATGTCCATTACTGCTGTGGAGCTTCCTCTTTGCCTTAAGACGATGCAATATCTCCACAAAAATATACACTTAGATAACAATTTATTTGTAAAAACTAATTAAATAATGCAATAAATCCCCATCATGATTAAGAGATTAACAGTTTATGAGAGGAGGCGCTTTTAACAGTATAATCAGTTTGGAGCATGTTTCTGATGAATTAAATAAAGGTATTTCTGTTATTTAGCCTCACAGATTAAGGCTTATTTTAGTAAATGCTGTGGACAGTAAAGTGTTCTCAATATTATAAAGATCGATGGCATCGAACTAACAGTAAGCACACCAAAAGGATTGACAGAAAATGCCCAGCAGTCGCTCTGCACTCCCTCAGCTGTGGTCACCTGGAGCCACTTGAGAAAACATGCTTAGTGTTATTCTGCAGTGTTTGCAGATTCATCATACCTTATATGGTCTAGTTATCATATTTTATTATTAAGCTTACTATTGCCCAGATTTGAAACTTAAATTAACATTAAAAGCATTAAAAAAAATGTGATAAAATATGATCTCCGCTGTCAAAACAGCAACCAGCTTTAGTTAGCCGACTAACATAGGCTACACGTGTACACTTAAGATTTTCCTGTATTAGGAAGCGCATTAGAGTAGACTACCATCTATCTCCCCATTGTGAGCATGCGTGTTATTGGATGGAGACACCAAATGCCAGTGCGCCACAGTTCAATCATTTGATGTAGTCTCAGCGTCAGACAGAACGTTACAGTGGATCTCAGACGGTCTGACCCCGGGTAGGCTCAGTCTCTCTACACTCTTCTCTCTGTGAGATGGAAGAGTTTAGTAAGCTGTGAGGCGCTGTGGAGAGCAGTAGTTCCCTCTGCAGCTCTGGCTGGATGAAACCTGATGACCCCCAACATTTCACAAATCATGTCTTTAGGGGAGCTCATGTCTTACTGTATTATAAAGAGCTAAGCTCCCCCGTAGTTCTCACCCTGGGAGGACCTGAACTGTGGCGCACTGCCATTCGCGTTCTCTATCATCACAACACACTCTCACGGTGCAGTTGGAGACGTGCAGTTCATCAAGGCGGTTCAAGCTGAAGTGTAGCTATTTTGACACAACAGAGGAGATCATATTCGATCACATCACAGATGTTGGATAAGCTTAAATAAGGTGACTTCCTGGGAGCGTTCCAAGCCAGTTTACAAACTTTTTTTTATCGCACCTGGTTTCATATGCTATGCCAAAATTAAGGAGCATAGGCCTATAATAAACCAATTAACAATGAACTCAGATTGAGACATTTCAGCATACTGGCCTCTTATTACTCAACCAAGGTATCTACTGTAATATCTTAGTTTCCTAAACACAAATGTGTGTAGTAAATTATTTGCAAATTATAGGCTATGATTATTAGGATAATTAAATGAGTTACAATTATGAGTTGGTGTGCCTTGAAGTTCTGGTTTGACCTTTGATGTGGAAACCTTTGCCTTAGACCAGTGTTTCTCAAACTTGTCCTGCCATTCCCCACTTTGAAGGTATAAGGGTTCGTGCCCCACCTGTCCCCATGCAGTCGCCCCAACAACATGTTAATAAACTAATCTTTAAGTTAAAATGTATTTTATTAACATGACATTTTAAAAACATAAACATGACGGTAGATAAAAATAATAATGCAATTGTGTTTGTATTTTGCCTCTGATAACATCAAATTCAGAAACGGAGAAAATAAAAGTGTGGTTTATGGTTTGAAAAATAATAATAATAATCTCAGGGTTTTTCCTGGCTCAAAACGAGGCGGAGGTGGTAAAATCCTAATAATGTACATATTTTAGGTATTTTTATAATATTAATTGTATTTTATATTTTTCGAAGACTATCATAGCTATAAGCTACTGTGTTTCCCACAGTATTTTGTGTGTGGTGTGGACCTCTGCACCCCTGGGGGTCCGGGGGCATCGTCCCCTGGAAGAAAAATGTGTACGGTTTAAAGATAAATTCATAAATCTGGTGCACTTTGAAAGTTCAAAATTAAGTGATGAACTAATTTAGTGTCTGCAATGAGCCTGTTTTGTAGTAGGCTACATATTTTCTGAGCCAGAGACGGAGAGCGCTCAGCGCTTGACATCACAACTATTCAGTGTTTTCAACCACATAATGTTTATTTTAGGTTTCAGACATTTAAATTTAGACAGACATTTTAAAAAAAGCAATCAATTTAGAGTTTGTCAAATACACACTTATTTGTCTATGGAATTAGTCTATGGAAGCGGCAATAATAGCCTAATCATTTCCATTATAATTAGATGACACGTATTATTCATATCAAATACACATCGTGTAAGTAACTTTCAAGTAATCTACGCTTCTCCCAGTTCACCGGCCACTTACTCTCATGTATTTCGGGAGAAGTGGATAAATTAACGTTTGTTAAATCCAACAGATCCGATTCTCTAAAATGCGGCATAAACTAACGCCCATCTAAGCTCAACTAAGGTGTTTAAACAACAAAACACATCCACAATCGGAATATCAGATATTTCCTGCTATAGCCAACACATTTGTGAAATAAAAGCATATAATCAGTCATACAGCACTATTGTGGCTGCGGTGTGACAAGCAATGACGCGGGGATACAATCTAAATAACGGGCGCCTCTAAAAACTTTTAAACTTACGTGTGAAAAGGTTAAGGCTTACATTTAAATGTGTTGTTGTTTTGTTTTGAGTTTATGCTCAATAAATAAACACTGCAGAATAACACTAAACATGTTTTCTCAAGTGGCTCCAGGTGACCACAGCTGAGGGAGTGCAGAGCGACTGCTGGGCATTTTCTGTCAATCCTTTTGGTGTGCTTACTGTTAGTTCGATGGCATCGATCTTTATAATATTGAGAACACTTTACTGTCCACAGCATTTACTAAAATAAGCCTTAATCTGTGAGGCTAAATAACAGAAATACCTTTATTTAATTCATCAGAAACATGCTCCAAACTGATTATACTGTTAAAAGCGCCTCCTCTCATAAACTGTTAATCTCTTAATCATGATGGGGATTTATTGCATTATTTAATTAGTTTTTACAAATAAATTGTTATCTAAGTGTATATTTTTGTGGAGACATTGCATCGTCTTAAGGCAAAGAGGGAGCTCCACAGCAGTAATGGACATTATTTGGGAGAACCTTAATTTTGAAAAGTAGCCTGAAGCATATGGAGTCAAAATAGGGCCTTATATATCTGCAAAATAAAAAAATGCTTCGCAAAAAATATATATGTTTTGCAAATAAAAAAAAATGTTTTGCAAATAAAAATAGAGTATTGAGAAAAAAAATGCTTTTTTGCAAGTAAAAAAAAATATTGCAAAAGAAAAGTTAACCACTGGGGGAAAAAATAAAGTTTAGCAAAGTAAAACTTCAGCAGCATTGATTTTGTAAAACATATTTCCCTTTGCGCCGCTCCTTTAAATCCGCGTTTCAGTCATCCGTGCCTCTGCGGCGCACGCTTTCCTTTGCGCTTCCTTTTTCTTTGCGCCTCGCTTTGTGTCCCTGATTTGACGTAGGGGCGGGGTCAAGAGGTTGGGGGGTGGGGTCAAGAGGTTGGGGTGTGTACAAGGGACGAAGGCGCGTCCCTCTGTTTTACGTCATCAGCGCGAGCCCCAGACCGGGACATTCTAAAACGCTTAACGTGAAAAACGCTTAACGTGGCTTACTGTACTAAGACAATGATATTAAAAGACCAAACTCAGTATACATCATATTAATAAACCATACTATGTATAAAAAAATCAGATGAGCCCAGAATATGAACGCAACGCGTTTAATTACACATTAAGCATTTTCTTCCCATAGAAAGCCCATAAGAAAACGCTTAACGTGGCTTACTGTACTAAGACAATGATATTAAAAGACCAAACTCATTATACATCATGTTAATAAACCATACTATGTATAAAAAATCAGATGAGCCCAGAAGATGAACGCAACGCGTTTAATTACACATTAAGCATTTTCTTCCCATAGAAAACCGTTATAAGAAAACGCTTAACGTGCCTTACTGTACTAAGACAATGATATTAAAAGACCAAACTCAGTATACATCATATTAATAAACCATACTATGTATAAAAAAATCAGATGAGCCCAGAATATGAACACAACGCGTTTAATTACACATTAAGCATTTTCTTCCCATAGAAAGCCCATAAGAAAACGCTTAGAAAATGCTTAATGTGTAATTAAACGCGTTGCGTTCATATTCTGGGCTCATCTGATTTTTTATACATAATATGGTTTATTAATATGATGTATACTGAGTTTGGTCTTTTAATATCATTGTCTTAGTACAGTAAGCCACGTTAAGCGTTTTTCACGTTAAGCGTTTTAGAATGTCCCGGTCTGGGGCTCGCGCTGATGACGTAAAACAGAGGGACGCGCCTTCGTCCCTTGTACACACCCCAACCTCTTGACCCCACCCCCCAACCTCTTGACCCCGCCCCTACGTCAAATCAGGGACACAAAGCGAGGCGCAAAGAAAAAGGAAGCGCAAAGGAAAGCGTGCGCCGCAGAGGCACGGATGACTGAAACGCGGATTTAAAGGAGCGGCGCAAAGGGAAATATGTTTTACAAAATCAATGCTGCTGAAGTTTTACTTTGCTAAACTTTATTTTTTCCCCCAGTGGTTAACTTTTCTTTTGCAATAATTTTTTTTACTTGCAAAAAAGCATTTTTTTCTCAATACTCTATTTTTATTTGCAAAACTTTTTTTTTTTTTTTGCAAAACTTTTTTTTTTTGCAAAACATTTTTTTATTTTGCAGATATATAAGGCCCTATTTTGACTCCATAGAAGCACAGACATAACTGATGGAGAACACTATCCAATCAGAAGCGAGGGGTTGATAAAGTCCCACCCACCATTGAAAGGAAATATTGAGTAATACATTTGTTTTGTCAGTAATAATGGAAAACAAGACATTGCGCTAAATTTCGTTTTTTTGTTTTGATAAAAAAAACGAAAAAACGAAAAATCAAACTGAGTGTTGGTTTTTCGTTTCAGGTCAAAATTCAAAAAACGGAAAAACGGCCTGTTTCTGTTTTTTTCCTTTGTTAATTATACCAAAAAAACAAACGGTTAAAACGTACATTGGTCCGGGTCAGGGTATCTTCCGTCCATTCGTTTTTTTATTTGATTTTGAAAGTACAAAAATGAGAAAACAGCTCCTTTTTCGTTTTTATATTTTTCCCAAAAAACGAAAACCAAGAATTCAGCTTGATTTTTCGTTTTTTGTTCTGAGGTCGAAAAATGAATAAACAGCTTAAATATTCGATTCCTACACGTGGGCGGTAATGACACGCCCCTTTCCTCTGATTTGTCAGCCAAAGATCAAACTGTTGCGTCATCAGTTCTTCCTCAGGTCCGCACTGCAGAATAAGAGTCCTCGGTCCTGCAGTTGATGAGCCGATTCTTCTCGTTTATTGCAACTACATTTCATCTTTTTCTCATAAACAACCTCATAAATCTCATAAATAAAAGAATTTATTCATTTTTCGACCTCAGAACAAAAAACGAAACATCAAGCTGAATTCTTGGTTTTCGTTTTTTGGGAAAAATATAAAAACGAAAAAGGAGCTGTTTTCTCATTTTTGTACTTTCAAAATCAAATAAAAAAACGAATGGACGGAAGATACCCTGATTATTAAGGAGGTCTGTGCGGGACTGTTTTTTTTTTTTTTTTATCAGAAAATCGGAAAACGAGTCATTAGGCCTATATTCATTTTTTCATTTTAGTTTAGGAAATAAATAGCTAATGGAAAACCGTCTTTTTCATTTTTTTATTTTTAATTTGAGAAAACGATAGATACACGGGGCCTATTTGTAAACCGTTATCAGCCGGCACTGATTTAGAAAACACTAGTTTATTAATAAACAATTAAAATGCCTTGTTATTTTTTCCGACACATGTATTATCATTAGCCTATAATCACCTATAAATCACCTCTTGGTTCCAGAGACACGGCTCTTCTCATTCAGCACTGTGCGAAAAATATCATTTCCGGCTTCTAATTTGGCCTTAGAAAACCAGCAAAATCCACAAAAAAATCCATATTAATTTGTGAATATTTTAAATGTTTATTAAAGGGGCAAAAATTCATAAACAAAAATCTGTAAAATACGTCATTATGTATTTTTTTGCGCAGCATTGGTGTGTACGGGTCAAATGCAAATTTTGGTGTTCAACTGTGTGTTTATTTGGTGTGTTTTAAAAATACAACAACCGTTAATTTTTCATTTTTCAATTACGGGTTAAAAAAGATAAAACTGGACGCAAAAGCACACGGACCGACCTGTGGCCTACTTTCTGTACGATCTGAGTTTTCCGTGAATTGAATGTTAGAAAACTGAATTTGAAGTTTCGAATTTCTTCTTCATCTTGAAAACTTGAATCTGTATTTTTTAAAGAATAGAGACGTCAAATAAATAGTTAAAATGAAAGAGAAGAAACAGGATCTTCCAGCACACAGAACTAGTGTGACTGGGTTTCAGAACAGACTATTGGAAACTAAATGCTGCTGTAGCTCTTCAATAAGATGATCATCATAGATGTGAACTATTGTTATTTCTCTGTCTTCAGTCTGTATAGATGCAGTATTACAGAGAAACAGAGTCTCATCCTGACTTCAGCTCTGAAATCAAACCCGTCACACCTGAGAGAGCTGGACCTGAGCGGGAATACACTAGGAGACTCAGGAGTGAAACACCTCAGTGATCTACTGATGAACCCACAACTCAAGCTGGAGAAACTACAGTTAGTATCATTATACTGTACAGCAATTACAGTGTGACTGAAGTTTATTATTTGAAGACAGCAGGGCTTATGTTTCATTGTTTATAGCAGTGCGCTTTCTGGGTTTATTAAACACTTTATACTTAATGAGTCTGAGTTCACATTATATTTGTGTAAAATTCTTCATATTCATGATTTGTTTGTAAGATAATCTCTCTTCCTCTGTTTGTGTCTTTCTAGTCTGTATGGCTGTGGCATTACAGATGTTTCTTCTTTAACTCAGTCTTTGACTAACTCAAAAGCACTGCAGTTTTTAAAAGAGCTTGAGCTGGGAGGCAATAATATAGGAGACTCACAGCAGCGGCTCAGAGACGAGCTACGAGACTCAAACTGTGTCCTGAGGTGAGGAAACATCACTGAGATATTAAAGAGATCTTCATTTACCTCTGATATGTGAACAAACCTTTCAAACATTCGTGAAAGGAAATTATCATTAAGCTTTATTGCAACAAAGGGTTTGTGTGAGAACAAAATGTGAAGTTATTGAAATGTTCAACACAAAGGAGGAAAGAGAACAAAAGCTCACTATCACAGCTTTATACATCAACACCTGCTTTATTAACTGTGTCAGTAGAAGTGAATCATTTCAGTGTGAAAACAGACTTGGTCAGATTGTAGGAAACGCTGCACTCCTGCTAAACTCAGTGCAGTTCCAGCTTCAGCTCACAGCGTCCAGCTCACATGAGAAATGTCTCTGTCTCTAGTGTGTTTTACTGGGACAAGAACACGTCACACTACTCTACACTTACTTTACTCTCAGTTATTTACTAAGAGCTACAAACATGTTTAAACTAGAGGACACACGGCTTTAACTAAAGGTTTGTGTTTAACTCAAAATAACATGTGTATTTGCTCCCTGTGGTTTATTCCATACGCCGTACACTCATTAGTTTCTCCTGTACAGAGACTCAATAGGAGTCGCACCGACACACACACACACACACACACATACACAAACATATGAACATGATTCAGGTTTTACATCTATTATATTTAAAAACACAAATATCTATGCAACATCATGTACTGTAAAGTCAGTAATTAATCTGATTACAGGAGTTTAGTGTAACTTATTGTTACTCAAAAAACAGTAATTGAAATAAAATAATTTGCACTTTGTTCCACTGAACACTGATTGTTTTCTCTTCTGTTCCACTTTACAGAGTAGATGAAGATCCATCATCAATCTTCAGAGGATTGTCATCAAGGTTTAAATCTGTGAAACGGAGATGAGGAGCAGAAACCATCAGGAGATCCACAGAAGAGTCTCACTGCTGTCTATGAGGAGAAATAAGTGTGTGATTAATGTGTAAATGTGATTCATACAGGAGGAAGAGACTCAGACTTCACAATTAAATAAAGCATTCGTATTAGAAACATGTGATATTGAATGATTAATGTTGGTTTATTATTCAGTCTAATGATGGTTTAGTTGTAATTAAAGAAGGAACAGAGGAAGAAGCTCAGATGAGTGTCCGCAGAAATCTTCACTATCAGGCCTGCAAATATAATAATGTTTAGACTAAACTCATCCATAATGATTAAAATATTTCTAATAAAGAACGTGATCGTCAAGTATAGCACATAAATGTATCAAAAAATATAAAGGTTACATGATGTAACTTTTAAACATTTACATTATCTCTCTGACATTTTATGCACAGAATATATTTTATTGTTATTGTTTTATTGTACATTAAGTCAGTTATGTGTGTGCCTGTTGCTGATGCTCATATACAGTATATTGTCTGTGTTCTGTGGATGAAGTCTATTCTCCTCTACAGACAAACGAAACACTTTTACCAGTTTACTGCATTTGTGTCTTTCACTCGCTCTGGTCTAGATAGTCTCATGCATTTGTTCAGTAACTATAATCTTCTTTCACCACATGTACATTCACATGTAAATAAAATGATACATATAAAGTTAAGAACAGTTGTTTTTGTTTGAAAAGTTCACTTGTCAGTTGTATTATTGAAGCTACACCCAAAAATGTCAATTATCATTTACTCGTCCTCAGGTTATTGTGTTATAACACAAATGACTTACTTCTGTGAAAACACTAGAGAAGAAATTGAGAAATGTTTCAGTGTCAGTTGCCAACAAATAAGCTTTTCGAAACTCTGAATAAATTGATTCACAAAATGATTACCAGTTTTATTTTATTTTTGACGCTAATAGAAACAAGGTTAAAATTGAGTATTTATGTCATGTCAAAATAAATTATTTCAAAGTCACACGCTAATATATTACACAATCGCACCATTAAAACAATCTGAAATATTGGAATACACCATGATCACACTTTTAACAAAAATATAAAATAAACGAAAATAAAATAAACTGTGTTGTGTATAGTGAAGTTAAAAGTGCATGACCTTATCAGACACCTGTGTGTGTTTACAGGGGTTTCACAGGAGATACCTGTCCTAACTGTACATGTGTATCAGATACCTGTGTGTGTGTACAGGGGTTTCACAGGAGATACCTGTCCTAACTGTACATGTGTATCAGATACCTGTGTGTGTTTACAGGGGTTTCACAGGAGATTCCTGTCCTAACTGTACATGTGTATCAGATACCTGTGTGTGTTTACAGGGGTTTCACAGGAGATACCTGTCCTAACTGTACATGTGTATCAGATACCTGTGTGTGTTTACAGGGGATCAGAGCCATCTAGAGAGAGAGTTGCGACAACGGAAGTTCTAAATGCTTGATCGTCACGTGATTCACGTAGACTTCTGATAGTTCCAGGAAGTGCTTCGGCGCCAATTCAAATCGACGGAGGTTGAGAGTATAATTGTGATTTTTGGTCATTTGTAGTCAATAAATGAATTTATTTACAATATATATATAATACACTGACATGTGCATGTAGTATGTGTATGTAGTTACAGCAACGTTGTTTTTAAAAGATAAAAATCTGCTAATATTTAATGATTAGTGTGGTTAACCTGCCTTTGTTAACATATTTTCTGGTTAACGTTATTTTGGCTAATGTTGTTTTTAAGTATTTTTGTGTTCTTAAACTTGTATGTTAGTCAAGGCTATTACGTAATGTTCACTATGGTTTCACAAGGACAGGAGACTTGTGGGTGACAGGTGATTGTCTTAAAAAATCCATTGCAAACAAGTAAAATTTTATTAAGTGAAATTTCATTAATCTTAACGTTTACAATGCTTATGCACCCCATGCATTTATTACCAACATATACTATATTCAATTCTAAAACAAAACATGATTACACACACATTATTTCCTAAGTGTCCAAGTGCATTATTTCCTTTTAACATAATTTGATAAATTCATGACATCACTTTAATCTATAAAAATTATTTAGTTTGAATTCATTTTTAGTACATTTAAATAATACATATTTTGTTTTGTTATCTTAAATACCCTAAAATGTGCAACTGTCCGCACAAATGAACAGACTAAGAAACTATTTAAAATGGTGTCTTAAGAATAAAAAATTAAAAACAAAAATCTATGGCATCATTTTAGGTTTAAAACCTTTCATATAAACAAATGCTATAAATATCAGTAGTTTTAAAGCTGTTGAGATTGAAAAACTTTGGCACAATTGATAAGGTAATTACAAGGAATATAATACATGATAATGCATTGTTATGAGGAGCCTAAATGGTCCTTGAGGCAGAGTGTAAAGGTTTGTAGATCTCTTTCAAATACTGGTAAAAAACGCTGATTTCAAGTATGGGTAGGTTGGTACACTTTCCATTTCAGATGAATGAAACTTGTTTAAATACATTGTTCATGACTCAAAAATATACTCTATGAAAATATATAAAAAAAAACTTTAAGGCATATATATATATATATATATACACATGTATAGGACTGATTTAGAACAATGGATTTATAAATATAAATATCTATAATATATAAATATCTAATAAACTGCATGTCAAGCATGTTGTCTGTCCTTTCCTCTATGTTGTTCTTGTAGTGTCTGACACAGAGAGGACAAAATATGCTCAAGTCAGCAGGAGCGATCTAAATAGAACTAAAGATTTTGTTCTAAATTGTGCGCTAATCATACTTGGGTGTATCTGCACTTTTTCACAAAGACCAACACTGGGAAGTGTAATATTTATTAAAAATAAGGAGCAAGGAAAGTCTTGAAAAATCCAAGGAGGTGAGACTGGAGGCGAGACTGAAGGTGAGATACAGCATTAGTGCAGGGAGTCTTCAGGATCCACTAGATCAGTGGTTTTCAAACTGTTTTGATTTACGTTACTATGAGTGAAACAAAACCAGTCCGATTAATGACTAAACAACTCTTAAGTGACGATTCTTTAAGGAATCTTTAAAAAAAAAAAACACACACACACACATACATAAGAATCAGACGTCTGAATCAACATTCATTGAATGACTCACTGAATAAATCGATTCATTTGAGTTGAACTGTCACGTGTCTACATCAGTAGGCTAGCTACAAATACAGCATTCAATGACCACACACTCCGCGTAGCGATTGTAAAAAAAAAAAAATGGAAAAGTTTTTAAAACTAAAAGCATCGCAGACCCGTGAGAAGTCGTCAGAAACAAAATCTAAAAAGGAGCCACGCAGAAAATATGACCAGTCCTACCTTGATCTTGGTTTTATTGCCAGCGGAGGTCCAGACGGTGAGGAAGTCCCTCAATGTCTTTCATGCTTAGAAAGGTTGGCCAGTGCTAGCATGAAACCCTCCAAACTTAAACGGCACCTCACAACAAAACACTCTGCATATGCCAACAAGGGGCGATCGTATTTTCTTCTAAAAAAAGAAGAGTATCTTCGTCAGCAAAAACTGATTAAAGGTACAGCCAGCATCCCTGAAAAAGCAATGCGAGCCTCATTTTTAGCTGCATATAGAATCGCAAAATCCAAAAGGCCACACACCATAGGAGAGGAGCTTCTGCTGCCAGCCTGCATAGACATCGTTGAGGAAATGCTGGGTAAAGAAGCTGCAGGAAAGATCGCTAAAGTTCCACTTTCTGATAACACAGTACAACGGCGTATTGAGGAAATGTCCTCTGATTTACGCGAACAGACAAGTGACAAAATCCGGAGTAGTGTTGCATTTGCTCTACAACTGGACGAAAGCACAGATGTTGCAAAATGTGCACAGTTACTGGCTTATGTCAGGTACGTTGACTCCATTGACATCGTTGAGGACTTCTTATTTTGTGAAGAACTGAAAGAACGAACGACAGGGGCAGATATTTTTGACTGCTTAAATGGATTCATAACGTCCGAGGGCTTCCAGTGGGAAAACTGTGTGGGCCTCTGCACGGACGGTGCGGCTGCAATGACAGGCAAGAAAAGTGGTCTTGTTGCTCGAGTAAGGGCGCTGGCCCCATTAGCTACTTTTACCCACTGGTTTTTACATCGAGAAGCCCTTGCCAGTAAGAAACTGCACCCGGAGTTAAACGATGTGTTGCAGACTGCCATCAAAATAGTAAATGCTATCAAGGCCGGGGCACTCTCCTCACGACTTTTTACATCGCTATGCACTGAAATGGGTTCAGAACATCAGCACCTACTGCTTCACGCCGAGGTCAGATGGCTATCACGGGGTAAGGTGTAACTCGTCTGCTTGAGCTGCGAGAAGAGGTCTCGCAGTTTTTAACAAATGTTAATTCTCCTCTTGCTGTACATCTGTCAGATGAAGAATGGTGCGCGAAGCTTGCCTATCTGTCGGACATATTCACTCATATAAATGTACTGAATGAAAGCATGCAAGGTCCATCATCATCCATCCTGACCTATATGGACAAGATCTCAGCTTTCACCAGCAAGCTGAAATTGTGGAGATCCCGAGTGGAAAAAGGAGTGTGGGACATGTTTCCATCACTGTGCGGAGTGAGCGCCAATGACGGTGAACGCATCCGAGACACTGTACATTCTCACCTCGGCACACTCATTCAGAAATTCCAAGAGTATTTTCCTGATATTAGAGGTAAGATATATTTTTTGGTTCTATTATTATTATTATTTTATACATGTTAAACACTCTTATCAGTTGACTTCATTGTAATAGTATTATTTATTTTTTTCTATCAAATCAATCATCTGTAGATATGACAGAATGGGACTGGATACGGGATCCTTTTTGTAGTGAGGCTAGAGAGCACTGTGTCCTAACAGGAAGAGCAGAGGAGGAGCTGATAGATGTGGCTTCAGACAGGAGCCTTCAACTGCTTTTCAGAGAGTCAAAGAGTCTTGGACAGTTCTGGGTGTTTGTTGCCAAGGAATACCCCACATTAGGAGCTGCTGCACTCAAAGTTTTGGTACCCTTTTCTACCACTTACCTATGTGAAAGTGGATTTTCTGCTCTGACTGCAATGAAAACAAAATACAGATCACGGCTACAACCATCACAAGACATGCATGTCAGTCTGTCTTAAATAATTCCTAGATTTGATGTGTTGTGTTCAAAGAAGCAGGCACACCCTTCACACTAATACATTTAATTTGCTTACTCTTAAGCTTGAAGTAGCTATTAAACACAATATTTCAGTTCTTGAGATTTGTACATGTTTTTGTTAAGAAGTATTCCTCTCATAACCATTAAGTTGCTGTTTTGACATCTGAATATAACTTTCTGTATTTCTTTCAAGCCTTTTGGTATTGCAATCAATTAAATATTTCATTCATATGAAAATAAATTAAATTAATAGGAAAATAAAAACTCTTCTCTACTACTAAATGAAGATGTGTTTTTTCCCATATTTCCATTTAAACATTTTATGGTGGGTCTTGAGATTGATTATACTTGTCTAGGTGTGTCCTAGAATGAAAAAGTTTGGGAACCCCTGGACTAGAGCAGTAAATGTAGGCTAAACATCAGAGAGAATGAAGGGCACTATATGTCACTTTGAGTGATTTATGGCCCTTCAATAAAAGGTTCCCACGGGTGGGGGCCATGGGGGAGCCCACTTCCGGTCTGACCATCTGGAGCGTGGGAATTTCCCACGCTAGCCACGCCCCCATCCCTCCCACTTCCGGAGAGGTACGGAACCCCTCCCATCTGACCCGGTTCCGGAACCCCTCCCATCCGACCCGGTTCCGGACAGGACACCTGTTACGGGCACCTGTCTTGTTCAATGTAAAACTGTTCAAAATAATGGAAAAAACATTCAAAACAATACATTTTCAATCTTTTTAAGAAGGATGACAGAAAACAGAGATAGGTTTAGTGTTAAAATATGTTAAAACCATTAAGTCAATTTATATCATTAAAACAGTTTTCTTTATCACCTTTACACATTATTTAGTAAAATGTTTCATTTTACATAAGACAACTGTTTTCAATCACAATAATAACTAAAACAGCCTGTATTAAAATTATATCATGCAAATACATCTATTTTCTAACACACATATTAAGAAAAAGTCGTACTTTTCACAATTACACATGTTTAAAAGTATTAAAATGTTGTATAAAGTTAAAATACGCACATCTTTAGCGTTTTACACATTTTGTAAAATGTTAAAAATGCATTTTCTAAAATGAAAACATCAAACAAATATTAAAACATCTAAAACAATGTGTATTACAATTTTATATCAAACAAATAGGTCTATTTTCTATCATACATTTCACATAACACGTATAGTGCTTAAAACTATTAAGCCCATTTATATAATATCATTAGTGTTCATACACTTAAAACATTAATGAAAAAGTTTAAAGAGTGTTTTCTTAAAGTTATCAAAATGCGTTAATATTAAAACATCTAAAACACCATTTTAAAAATGTTCAGTCATTTACAGAAAAGTATACAAGTTAAGAGTTTTTTCATTACAAAAATGTTACATTTGACATAAAACATCTGTTTTAAAAAGTGTTTTCAATCACAATAATAACCTAAAACAGCATGTGTTAATTTTATCAAGCAAATAGTTCTATTTTCTATCATACATTTAAAAAAGTTGTGCTTTTTCACATAACATGTAGTGATTAAAACCATTAAGTCAATTTTTATCATTAAAACACAGTACAGGTCTTTACCTTTACACATTATTTAGTAAAATGTTCCATTTTACATAAAACATGTTTTCAATCACAATAATAACTAAAATGATATCAAGTAAATAGTTATGTTTTCTTAATAAACCATCTAAAACCGCATGTATTAAAATTACATCAAACATATAGGTCTATTTTCTATCATACATTTAAAAAAGTCTTACTTTTCACATAACACGTAAAGTGCTTAAAACTATTTAGCCCATTTATATCATTAAGACGCAGTACAAGTATTTACCTTCACACATTATTTTGTAAAATGTTCCATTTTTACATAAAACATCTGTTTTAAAAAGGGTTTTCAATCACAAAAATAACTAAAACCGCTTGTATTAATTACATCAAGCAAATTGTTCTATTTTCTATCATACATTTTAAAAAAAAGTTGTGCTTTTCACATAACACGTAGTGATTAAAACCATTAAGTCAATTTATATTATTAAAACACAGTACAGGTCTTTACCTTTACTCATTATTTAGTAAAATGTTCCATTTTACATTAAACACCTGTTTTATTTTATTACTGTTTTATTAAACACATTTGTAAAATGTTAAAAAGCATTTTCTAAAATTAAAACATCAAACAAATGTATTAAAGCATATCAAAACGTTATGTTAAAAATCATTATATTAAAAAACACACACATACATTTTAAAAACTGACTTACGTTTTACGTCCTGTTTTGTTATCCAGTTTAAAGATGTGTAAATGTAACTTCCCGGGAGCTCAAAGAAGCACAACCGAACAGTCCAGAGACAACCCAAGACTGACAATAGTAACCGATGCACAATAGCCAGACGCAAGCTCCACCCCTAAACCTCTCCCACACCTAGACCACACCCCCGCCAGGTGTTGACGTGTGAGAAAAAATAACAACAGATTCCCACGCTCAGGGTCATCGTGAAAAAGTGACCGTTCAGCTCAGCCGTGTGACAGAAATGACTGTCCTGAACACAGCTTGTGGACCCATGATGGCTCCACCCCTAGACCCACCCACAACATGTGGTCAGATGACGTGCTCGTGGGAAAATAGAATACAAAGCTCCCACGATCCGTGCACGCGCGCATGTGCACACTTGGAGCGTGGGAGAATTCAAGGCATTACCAGCCCCACACACACACACAAACCCCACCCATATGTGAATGGATACGCGGGCTGTTTAAAAAGCCACAAACTCAACGTGCAATCTCTTGGAATTTACGCTACTGCAGACCCCAAGGCTTCCCGATATATGCCTTGGTGAAGTTATGATGGATTTAACTTGAGCTTCGTGAAAATTACAAGGACCGTGCTAATATCTCCATGAACCAGCAGGACGTGTGGAATATATTTTTCATTGGATTGAGCAGTGTGGATATATAACGATAGAAGATTTACATGGAATGTATTATATTTGATTTGGTTTTCACAGAGCGAGATATTGGATTTTATTTTTTACCACGTTATGGATTGGCTTGAAAAGACTGAGGAGACGGATTAACAAATGGGAATATACAGACTGCTCGCGGACCGCGTTAATAAATACCCACGTATTAAATAAATGTATTTAATGTAATAAATAATAAATATACTTCCTTTGCATATCATTTGCATCCTTCCTATATTGTTTTAACAGGACATCCTGTACCCATTTAATTACACCGAAGCAGAAAAGTTAAAATTTAACAACAAGGTCCTTCGGTGAAACGGAGAAACATGCCCGTACATGTTCCCTGAGACACAGTCGAAGTCTACACGACATGCATACCATGACATACAGATCAATAACACGGGAGGATCATGCGTCAGCTAGGTGGTAGGCTAATAATATAAAGTGCAAACATATTTAACAATGTAAACATTTAGACGGAATGCGTCATGATCTAAATTCTCTCTTATGAACGTATTATACGATAAAATACGCAAATGTGTTTACAATTAGCTGCACACACACACATAATCCTTAGTTGACAACACTTGTTTAACTATTATTTACATTGAACAAGCGCCTCTGCACATTCTCTCTCCATTAGATTTTTTCAAACTTCCCGGAAAGTTTTTGAACAGTCCAAATCACGAGCAGAGGTGGGGGTGTTTGGAAGAGTCCATTTCCAAAGTTTTTTTTTTTACTGTTTTATAACAAATAACATTATGTCGCAGGAGAAGTTCTCGCACACACAAACACACCCCTACAATGTATTGGGTGGCTGTGGTAAGATCAGGGAGGTGTTTTTAATCAAAGAAAGTTTAGCTTTTCACATATATTTGAAAATTTCACATTTAAAACTTTTTTTAAAAGCTGTAAAAAGTTCAAATACAAAGGTTAGTATTCCTACATTCTACTACGTTATCAGAAAATGTTAGAGAAAGTTTTTTTCTTTTTTAATTCTGTATATTTACAGACCTAAAACCATACCAAAGTATGGAATATAAGTTTTTGAACATTTATAAGATTTTGAACATTAATACATTTGTGTGTTGTTGCAATAGCATCTATTTTCTTTAAATAAAGATTTACCTTTTTATTTTCTTTAAATAACGATTTACCTTTATTTATGCTTTAATTTCTTTAAAACAGTCTGATGACATGCATTATTTCTGTGATTAATTGATTAGTAATGTTGTTATGGGTTTCCTCACACGAGTAAAAGCGCTTTAGGTGTGTTTGTGACAAACACGTTGTATTTACAGACATTTTAAATGTATTTAACATCTTAAATGTTTTTTTTCTGACCAACTTACATTTAATATGAATTACCTGAGGCGTTTAACAACCACATATAGGGAATGCATGTTGATTAGTAAGTTTCAGGCATAGTACAAACATGCTATGTTCGAGAAAAGCTCATATTGTTGTAATCTTTGTGTGATCTCACCCCACAAACGTAAAACTTTGTGTTGGGATGACCCATGCATGGCTTTACTAAAATAAACTTTACGGAAGTCATTTTCAAGGTGTGAGTATGCTTCGACATGTAATTATACCATATTTTATATATTATGTTTACGGTTCCATTTGCTTTAAAGTCTTTGTTTGTTTGTTTGTTATTAACTAATACTTTTTATTTTTTAACTAACACTTCAACGTCCTACACAAATTAAAGAAACATATGAGCTAAGAATGTTCTCTAACCCCAAATAAACAGATAATGGGATGTTTGCAATCTACAATATGTTAGATATTACTCAGTATGTGTGTAAATAGCTGTGCTTAAATCTTTGGGTGTATTTTACACAGCAACTTATTTTGTCACCGCAGTAATGCAAAGTACCACACTCTTGTAAAGCCTATGGACTAGCTTTAAAACATAGTCTTTATACAGAAATCACACGTGTCCAAAACACCTGTGTAAGATTCAAAAGACCAAATCACTAAGAAAAGAGGGCTGAAAAGCACTGATTATATTAAATACACAAAAGTTTGCAAATTATGGTTTCATTCGTTTTTAGTCATCTTGCTCAGATAGCAGATGACACCGTTCACATCTTGTTTCTCGGATCGTACGTGTTTTAGGTGAAGACTTTTCTTTGAGAGCCGTCAACATTCAATGTTTATAGGAATAAATGATAATTAAGAATTTAAGTGATAGTCTTTCTGTTTGAGAATGCTTGACTATCTATGACTATCCCTCTATCTATGATGCTGAATCACACAAAGTATAAACACGAAAAGTAAGTGCATGCTGTTTTACACTTAAACTATTACCACAGAATCACTTGAGTTAAATTAAAGCTTGAGTTAAGTTAAAACCAAACGTATCTTCATACCTGTTGTGCCAGACACAAATTGTTCTAAGAAATCTTTTTTGTTTTATAAATACACTTTTCTTATTTATACAAATATCTGGGCTATATAAAGTTAATACACAATGAAACGAGAATAATGCTACCAAATACGTCTGACACAATGTTTTTAAGAAAAGGCAGTGTTTTAAAATACAGATGTTTTTCTTTTGACAAACCTACAATTCCAATGATGTCACCCCGGTGGTGTTTAACATCCAAGAGCTGAAGAAGCAGTTCTTTATGCAAAAAAGCAAATTAATTTAAAAACAACAACAATACAAATAGTTTAAGTTGACATAAACAAAACACCCCCTGATCATCCCATAAGTTATAGTAAACATTTACAACGTGTAATTCTGTCAGTTTGACATGACGTACCTGCACCATATTATTGTAAAGCAAACACATTTGAGGGTTAACGTTAAAGTAAAGGATATGGATAAAATTCAAAGATTATGTTTGCACGAAAGTAGACTCTATAGAGGACAACTTGCTAAAAATAAATGTAGCATGAGCCATTTAAAACAAATACAGAAAAGCCGCATCAGTTTTGAATGTTTGTAAGTGGCATTTTATATTTTAGCCGATTACGATGTTTACATATTGTTTATATTTATTTTTGGACAGTTTGCAAAATTATAGTATACGAGCGTGATCAAAAGTGTTAAAGAATATGATGTGTAATACTGAGCTCAGCCACGACCACAAAAGAAAGATTTTTTTAAAAACAATTTTTTCAATTTATTTCAACAATACATTGAGAGATATATTCATTGAAACGTTATACAGTATATGCACAAATTGAAACGTTATTCGGTATATTCATACATTGAAGCGTTATACAGTATATTCACACATTGAAGCATTAAAGAAACAATAAGTAAAAGTAAACCATTAGTAATGACATTAAAGTCTGTCTAACCAGAAGATAAATTGTTTACACCCTATCACAATCATTTCATTTTTGAGATTTGTTACACGTCTGGTATCTCCGCACAGACGTTATTGGAATCACACGAGGCATCAATTACTTTATGCATCAAGTCACCCATCTGGAGTCTAAAATAATCTTTAAACATACAGTCTATGGTAACTCTTAAACGACACTCTTTGCTCATGGCGCACTCGTACACCGTAGGGTTGTGCGCTGCATCTTCAGAACTCAACGGACAGTCAATCTCCATCATGTTTTTTGATTTTTAGAACAAAACTTCATGGATGGTATAAACTTTGTCCCCTATTCGATGTTGAAAGATTCGGATAGTTCCTGGAATGTCGTGCGATTGAGTCTTTGCAGCACCATCGTCCAAGTCTTGTGCATTAACACTCTCAAGTTTGGGTTTATGGGTCAGATCCTCCAAAGTATTATTAGTCAAAGAAGTGCAAGTCGTGTCATGCTCAGACATACAGGAGTGTTGAAGCGGTCTTTGGTTGTCCATGTAGCAATCAGACGATGTTCCTTCAACCTTTGATCGATGTGATGTTGCAGTACCACAGGTGTCCACACTGGTATTTGCTCGGGTCCGGTGGTTAGGTCAGCTGTGTCAGGAGGTCAACTGTGAGGTCTGTGTATCTGGGATATAGGTTGGATATAGGTCTACCCCTCCGGAGGGGGTGTAGCCGTCATGACGTCGTAAACAGTGGGTGTAACCGTTTGTTTTTGACATACACAGCGAACATGATGCCTGAAAGAAGTTTATTATTTTCACGCCAATTACAATTTTTTATTAGACTTTACAAGATCAAAACATACGCATGACCGGATTGTTCGCAATAAGAGCCGTAACAAGCATTTAGAAAGTAAATAGGATGTAATTTCATTTTGTGCAGGCCTAAAGTTAAGTTATACAATATTAATATGTTAAAGTTCAGTTATAGACCTTTAGCGCATTCGAATGTGTAGAGTTAAATTTAAATGTGATATAAGTGTCACATAATAAAACATGTCATTACCGAATTCAGGGGTGTTTAATAACGTTAATAGTTTTTAAACAGCAGATGATTTAAGTTGACTGATTTTTTATTTTTTCAAACAAAGTGACACAAGTATTTCTCTAGTTTGTTGTATACACACATTTTGAGGGTCACTTATAGAAAGATGTTTTCTTGTCTTTGTTTCGTGAAATCTTTTAATTGAATAACATAGATTTCAACGAACAAACGCACATTCGCAACTCTTGTAAATGTTTTCTTTTTGCTGTAGATGATGCAGGCATCACCAGTGATAGGTGTGAGAGAGACGAACGCAAGACATTTCTACCGGCTGACGACATTCTAAGAAAACATAGTTGTCAAGTCTGGAAACCGACACATTCTAAATTTATAGAGAAAAAATTATTTTTAGGTAAAAAAGTAATTTTTTTGGCCAAGACTATTTTTTGTCTAGTATCTAAACTATTGCAGATAAAATAGTTTGACTTATATTAGATTAAAATTTAGTTTCTTATGTAGCATGTGATGCAGTTTTCCCCTGCTAATTTCAAACCAGTATGCTACTACAGCTACCTAAACAGTGACTGACAGGGGTGGGGTGGGTTGTAACACTTCTTGAAAAAGTGTTACAACCATCCCCTATCATAGAACTGATTGATTTTAATATTTTTATAGAATGCCTATAGGCAGTGGAAAAGAGAGACAAACAGAGGTGTGACTGCCAGTAAAAAAAAAAAAAAAAAAAAAAAAGAGACTATATAGGGCACCATCCATCAAACTGACAGTTTTATTGCCGCCCTATGATTGGTTCCCGCCCTAAGCCCCGCCCCTTTTACCCCTCCCACCCACTTCCGGTCTGACCATCTGGAGCGTGGGAATTTTCCCACGCTAGCTCCGCCCCTTCCCACCCCCACCACACCCCCACTTCCGGAGAGATCATGTGACCGTGGGAATTCTCCCACGCTAGCTCTAATAATTACTATATTTGAAGAAGTATTTTTTCACAATTACCTAGTGTTTAAAGCCATTAAGACCAGTACAGGTATTTACCTTCACACATTATATTGTAAAATGTTCCATTTTATATAAACCAACTGTTTTAAAAGGTGTTTTCTTAAAGTTATCAAAATGTTTTAGTATGAAAACATCTAAAACAACACGTATTAAAATGATATCAAGCAAATAATTCTATTTTCTAACATATATTTTAAGAAAAGTTGTACTTTTCACATAACACATATAGTGGTTAAAACTATTCAAACAATTTATATAATATCATTAGTGTTCATACACTTAAAACATTAATGAAAAAGTTTAAAGAGTGTTTTCTTAAAGTTATCAAAATGTTTTAGTATTAAAACATCTAAAACACCATTTTAAAAATGTTAAAAGGTCAATGTTCAGTCATTTACAGAAAAGTATACAAGTTAAGTGTTTTTTCATTACAAAAAGATACATTTACACATTATTTGCAAAATGCTCCATTTAACATAAACCAACTGTTTTAAAAGGTGTTTTCTTAAAGTTATCAAAATGTTTTAGTATTAAAACATCTAAAACAACATTTTAAAAATGTTAAAAGGTCAATGTTCAGTCATTTACAGAAAAGTATACAAGTTAAGTGTTTTTTCATTACAAAAAGATACATTTACACATTATTTAAAAGTATTAAAATGTTGTATAAAGTTAAAATACACACATCTTTAGCGTTTTTACAGATTTTGTAAAATGTTAAAATGCATTTTCTAAAATGGAAACATCAAACAAATATTAAAGCATATCAAAACGTTGTGTTAAAAATCACAATATTAAAAATACATACATTTAAAAACTGACTTACGTTTTTTACATCCTGTTTTGTTATCCTGTTTAAAGATTTAATCCGTCACCAAAGATATATTCAACAGCAGCAGTTTATCCAGAGGTATAGATCCATCTCCAAAAGGTATATCAAACTCCAAAACTTTAGAAATTTTAATTCCAAAAGTCCTCGTGAGGAGCTCCGCGAAACACGTCCGAACACTCCAGAGGTCTGACCGGAAAAAGAGAGACTGGAATTGTGTTCAGAGCCAGACACAGACTCCTCCCATGACACACCCACGCCAGGTGCTAAGGCGTGGGAAAAGACGACAAACATTTCCCACGCTCAGGATCATCGTGAAAAAGTGACCGTTCAGCTCAGCTGTCTGACAGAAATGACTGTCCTGAACACAGCATGCGGACCCATGATGGCTCCACCCATTCGCGCCCCTCACAGGTGACGTGCGCATGGGAAAAGATGGCAAAGATTTCCCATGCACACACACACATAATGAAAGAAGAGACGCCTCCCGCGCGCTCTGTTTAAAACCCTGTCTAAGCACAGTGACTGTGAACCGTCTGACAGAGTGGATTGAAACACCTCCGATGCCTGCACGAAACCATAGCATGGATTTTGTGGTGTTGTTTAAATTCAGAGGAATGAGATAACGGTGAGGAATCATGAAAAATATAAAATAATATTAATTGTAGGCTATTATAATGTATCTATATAATAATTAATATAACCATTACTGTTTTTCCTAGTCAAATTACACGAAAGAAATTTAAAGATATTTCTGGATTCACAGCTGTTCTGAGCCACGAAACACTTCGATGGATTTTTGAGGATTATCAACATTCAGCGCTTGGATTATCAACATTCAGCGCGAGGAATATTAGTATAAGCCTCGAAACATTTCATGGATCTTTGGGGAATATCAGCATTCAACGCAAGGAATATTAGTATAAGCCTCGAAACATTTCATGGATCTTTGGGGAATATCAGCATTCAACGCAAGGAATATTATCCTGAACCACGGCACATTTTGCTGGATCTTTGTGGAATATCACTGTGTTGTTCAGCGTGTGGAATATTATCCTGAATGACGACACTTTGATGGATATTTGTGGAATATCAGCGCTTTGTTCAACGATTCTGAAACATGGCACATTTTGCTGAATCTTTGAGGAGTATCGCCGTTATGTGGGATATTATCCTGAAGGACGAGACTTTGTTGGATCTTTGAGGAATATCCGTGCGTTAGCAAGAGGAATATTCTCCCGAATCACGAACTCTTATCATTTCAACAGATTCTAGAAATCGTGAGGAGTGCGAGACGTTATTGCACAACTTATAACCATGCTGAATAGTCGAAACCTGCACTAGTCTATTCTACGAAATGCAGAGTTTTTCAGGAGCAACCGGATGTAAACAGAGAACTTCGTAACGGTCTTTTATTAAACACAGGAGGAGAATCGAGAAATACGGACAACATCTAATAATGGTAACAAACTCTTTTTAAATGAAAGTTTGAATGTTATCCAGATTATTAATGGAAAGACATGAAACATTCATGAGAAGTTATGTTACATCTCATAATTACTGATTTATTTTTAGTCATTTGATTGTTATTATTTTTATTCATTTTATTTCATATTTTATTGTTATTTTACGGTCTTCCTAACTTTTCACAAGTTATGAATATGTGTTATGAATATTGTAGGCTACACTATTTTTATTTCTGTTACGTTTTGCTGTTGTTATTTGTATTAATGGTACGGGCTGTTGTCATTAGCAGTCATTAAACCTCTTCAGTGTCACCGGCCCACCGGTGGGACCCAAAACCATCACCTATTTAAATTCAGTAATATCCCATACTAAACCTAAACTAATCTTGACAAACTACATAGCATTTGAAATCTTACAATGTCTAGTTTTCATATTTGATGATTACTTTTTACTTGTTTGATTGTTATTATTTTTTATTAATTTGACTGTTATTGTTATTTGTATCACTGCTAAGGGGTGTTGTTATTTGGTTTGTTGTTAACCGTACACATTAGCCAACGTTCATATTGTTTATGAATGGTAGTGGTGTTGGAGTATTCGTTTATAGTCTACTAGTAACACATAAAAAATGTCTTCTAAAAGATCTTACACTGATACACAGTCAGACTCAGATGAAGACGTAGAACACATAAGATCAAGGCGTCACAGTACTAATGAACAATTACGTCTTTTAATACGTGAACAACTAAGGATGCTAAACACTAGTGAACTATCCACATCCGAAAGATTACAAAATAGTATAGCCGAACAACGAACATGGTTAGAAGCACCTGTGTGTGATGATGATGATGAAAACGTGCAGTCCGGTAATGGGTTTTCGAATTATAATCACCAGCTCCCTAATATGGGTCTTAGTCAGGACGAAATTCATACGCTGACGACTGAAGGAGGGCACGTAGGCGACTTTGTAATAACTCCTCGACCACGTTTCAACGGACTAGAAATCCATAGGACACTGAATCTCCATGAAATAGATACAAACGATTTGGCAGATTTTAATAATCGTCTACACAATATTTTAAATGAGATTGTACATTTTTCTCAACTGACGGCTGGCGATACGGGCTATGTGAATATAGCACTAACTGGTGACAGCTTACCTACGTCTATAAATGCTGTATTAACACCTGAGAGTAACCACGATGCATCATTATTCATTGATCAAATTGAACGCGCTGCACAAAGCAACAGAGACGTGTCAACAGACAACTCTTTATCTCTAAGAGTTTCGGTAGCTATGGATCATCAGGGAGGTGCACGTAGGAGAATCACAGACATTGCCATAAGTGACACTATCAAACAAAATAAAATGCATTTATTTTGTCCGACGAATATATCCAATAATATGTGCCTTAGTTATTGTCTGGCATATTTTTTTAATCCAACATTCACCGATCAAGAGCTGCAAAAACCTGCAAAAGACATACACACAGCGTGTGGTTTTACACCGAATGATAAACTAGGATTTCATGATCTGAAGATTTTTGAAAGAAATTTAAATTTAAAAATTGTAGTTTTTCACAGAGACTGCTCAGGGAAACTGCAGGTCTACAAAAACACAGATGAAATACATCCAAAGACTGTAAATTTATACATTCATGATTCACATTATTATTTGATCAAAAATTTGAAAGGTTTCTTAGGCACAAGTTATGTCTGCCAATTTTGCTGTCGTGGATTCAATGACAAGAGACACCATAAATGCAAATATGTCTGTAATATTTGTAACACGTCCGAATGCCGTACACTTACGACGTCCAATAGACAATGTCCAGACTGTCTCAGATACTGCAGAAACACCTTCTGCTACGAGACACATAAACAAGAGCGGACATCTACTGAGAGATCGCAGTGTGACACAATAAAATATTGCACTAAATGTCAACGATTATATAGGGTTGCAAGAAGTGGTGATAAAATCAAACCGCACAAGTGCTCTCCAGAGTGTTGTGTACATTGCCATGAGATTTTGACAAGCGAAGGTAGTCACGAATGTTACATCCAACCTCTAAAGCCTGAAACAAATGATGAAAAATACATTTATTATGACTTTGAGACAATGTATCAGAATGATAAACATGTGGCTAATTTTGTATGTGCAATGACTCAGACAGGTGAGACGTTTGAAGCTGGAGGAACAGATTGTGTGGCACGTCTGATTAAACACTTCAGACGTCCAAAATACAGTGATTACACATTCATAGCGCATAACGCCTCGGGATTTGATTCCTACATTCTGTTAGAGTATCTTAGCAGCGAAGGAATAAGCCCAAAGATTATTATGCAGGGGTGTAGAATATTACACATGTATGACACAACGTTTAGACATCGATTTATAGACAGCTTTCAATTTCTCCCTTTTTCACTAGCCAAGGTACCGGCCGCGTTAAACCTAAGCGTGAGCGAAAAGGGGTTTTTCCCACATCATTTCAACAGATTGGAGAATGCAGATTATGTGGGTCCCTATCCTGCAAAAGAATTTTACGGTTATGAGACAATGAGTGAAATCGAACGTGTCAGATTTGACTCATGGTGCACAGGTGTATTGAATGATGTCTTTGACTTCAAAAAGGAGCTCGCTTTTTACTGCAGGAATGACGTGATTATTCTACGACAGGCATGTATAAAATATCGCGAAGAATTCATCGAATGTACAAACATTGATCCGTTTAAATCTGTGACATTGGCAGGAACGTGCATGAAAGTATTCAAAACAAATTTTTTGAGTCGAGATACAGTAGCACTTACACATAGTCATGCGTATGTTAATCAGCACAAGACGTTTTCAAACGCATCAATTCAGTGGTTAGAATATATTAAAAATAGCCAAAACATTGATGTACAACACGCCTTAAATCTGATTCGATAATTTTGTCAGACGTTTATCAGCCATAGTCACGGTATCATCTGGTGCATGATTATCATCGATAATCTTGTACAGCAAGTTTGATATTTCACGTTTTACACATGATCTAAATAAATGTTTGGCAATCCAGGAGGTGCAGCGGTCCCACATTTTCACACGAGGACAGGTTCAGTGTCTTCAGCATCAACAAGTTTCCAGTTGTCAACTGCGTTGTATACGATCTGTTCACAGGTTTCATCGACTAGTTTCTGTCTGATAGATGCCAGCTGTTCCACTATGTACATTTCATCTTTGAGTTCAAACAAAATCGTCTCGATAGATCCCTGGATTGTTTGGAGATGCGGTGTGACTCCACACAGGTTCAAAGCCTGAGCTAAGATGGTTTTCAGCTCAGGTTTGAGGAGTTTCAGACTGATCTCGTCAAAACAACCGTAAAAATAATATGGAGTAGGCTCAAACAGGCACGAATGTCTTGTTTGGGATGGATGGTCTACGGTACATCCAATGCAATCCTTTTTCATCTGCTTATCAATCAAGTATTCCAGTATGACAGTAACGACTGCTTTAATAATCCTGTGCCCTGTATCACCTAGGCACCCGTCCAGCTCGTCACTGGACGTGACGTCAGGGGTCTCAGCTGCAAGAGTAGCAGCAGCTGCAACACAACCACCAACCCCGTAGCTCGTGAGGAAGGCAAGATTGTGAAATCCAAGTTCCATACAAAATTGATTTAACCAATCGATGCTTTGGTGGGGATATCCATTCATTGCATCTGATAATCCTTTTGTAGCAGATCCGGAAGGGGAGAATGGTGGGATGATATCCTCTTGAGACATGTTGAGTGTTTTGAGACAGCATGGCTGTGTGGGAGGGTATTAATGGTTGTAGAATGTGGGAGGAGCTACAAGAATGCCCCTCCTACTGTCCTGTGTGAAGCGTGGGAACTCTTTGTCGTCTTTTCCCACGCCTCTTCATCACCTGGTGTGGGAGTGGTCTAGGGGTGGAGCCTACGTCTGGCTACAGTGCAGACCTCACAGATGTCAGTCTAACTTTTGGGATGTAAGAGTGTAGACGTGTTTCGTGGAGCTCCTCACAAGGACTTTTGGAATTAAAATCTCTAAAGTTTCGGAGTTTGATATACCTTTGGAGATGGATTAATACCTTTGGATAACCCTCTGATGTCGGATATATCTTTGGTGATGGATTAAATCTTTAAACTGGATCTATACCTTTTGGATAAACCGCTGATGTTGGATATATCTTTGGTGATGGATTAAATCTTTAAACTGGATAACTTTTGTTCTTCTTTCAACAACAAAACGTGGATGTAAAAACGTGAGTCAGTTTTTAAAAATGTATATGTTTTTAATATTGTGATTTTTAACAAAGTTTTGATATGCTTTAATATTTGTTTGATGTTTTAATTTTAGAAAATGTATGATAGAAAATAGATCTATTGTTTGATATAAAATTGTTTTAGGTGTTTTAGATGTTTTAATGCTAAAACATTTTGATAACTTTTAGAAATGCAGTTTAAACTTCCTCATTAATGTTTTAAGTGTATGAACACTAATGACATACGTATTTTAACTTTATATGTAATTGTACATCATTGTACGTAAAAAGTACATCATCAAATGTGGTCCGTGGGATAATTTTCCCACGATCACATGACCTCTCCGGAAGTGGGGGGGTTGGGGGGCGTGGCTAGCGTGGGAAATTCCCACGCTCCAGATGGTCAGACCGGAAGTGGGCTCCCCCATGGCCCCCACCCGTGGGAACCTTTTATTGAAGGGCCATAAATCACTCAAAGTGACATATAGTGCCCTTCATTCTCTCTAACATCTGCGGTTTAGAATATATACAGACTGTTTTAAAACATATTATTACATGGCTTGGTGGAATTCTAATGTAGAATGCGGTCTGTTATTTCTTGATAACAGACGCTTCTAAGTATAACACACCGTTGCCATGAAAAACAGAGCGTTGCCATGGACGCAGTTCAGAGACGGAACGGACTATTTTCTTTAGCGGAAGCAATACAATCGTTTTTAAATCAAACAAATTTTTATATCAATATTTTGTGTCAAATTATTGATTTATTTGGTAGGTAGCCATGTAATAAGCGGG
Source organism: Semotilus atromaculatus (assembly GCA_031834385.1). Lineage (NCBI taxonomy): Eukaryota > Metazoa > Chordata > Actinopteri > Cypriniformes > Leuciscidae > Semotilus > Semotilus atromaculatus. The sequence goes on along the minus strand of JAULUF010000044.1, from coordinate 4,215,378 downwards.
ATAATGTATAGCGAGGCGGATACGTTATAGCGAATACAACCCCTTCAGGCTGATTAAAGACGCTTCGCGTCGGGGTCATAATCAGCCTGTCGGGCTTGTATTCGCTATAATAACAACCGCCTCGCTATAACGTTACATTATCCCTTACATAAACAATGCTCTAGTATAGTAGTTCTAAAAGAATCGATTCCTTGATTCAGAGGCGTTAGGAATCAAGATTCGATTCCACAGGTTGTAATCGAATCCATCGAGGAGAATCGACTCCTTTGTAAGATTCAGATCAACCGTTAATCATATGAATTCGCCTCTATCACTCCAACAGTGACTGGAAGTCCGATTCATTTCCGCGAACAGACTCTTTCGGAAGGTTCGTTTAGGAAGTAACGTTATTTCTATTTTCTAACAAAATCCTGCATTGTACGCTCGGATTCAAAGTGTCAGAAGCGAATTCAGTCCATCAACAGTGCTCGCGCTCTTTTGAACTCAGAATAACCGTCAAATGATCTATCCCAAAATAACGCTGATCGTCAGGCTCAGTTTTGTACAATAAGTTACATTACAATCACTCAAAAATAGATGATACCTGCATCACGAGCTGCACTTTCTTTGCGTGCCTGCTTAGCCCTACGCTTAGCAGCCCCTGAAGGATGATTTCGTTTCAGCGCCATCAGATAAATTTACAGAAAAGTTGGATTTTTCTCATCTTCATATACAATCTCTTCATTCATACATTCAGAGGTTGGGAGTGACTCATCATGTAAACAGCCTCTCAGAAAATACATAAAACTGACATTACTGAGCTAACGTTATATTTAAAAGTAGTCTATAAAAATGGTACAATGGCATTGCTCAGTTCAACGTGTTGGGAAATCGGGCATTTTGTCCCGCGTCAGCATTTATTCAAAAGTTAATAACGCTCAACATTCAAAAGGTAAATAAAGATTTCCCAATTGTATTAGTAGGCTTGAGCTATTTCGCCACGTGGATGCCCAATTGAAGCTCTCACAAGCACAAAATGCAGGCATAGAATATGTAAACAAGTCTTTTAACGCATTTTAGACGAATAAAAACAGGTAGGCTAAGCCAAAGACTGAGGCTACAATATCCATAAATAAATGTTCACAAATACCCATGAAAGTGAAAACTGAAACACACAGTAAACTTAACCTTTTTTTGTGTATTTGCGGAGCTTCCACTCCCCAGTCTTCACCTTTTCTCTGCCGCCTCCATACCTCCAGACTGAGCTCGTGCGCAGGGCCGTGCAGAGAGTTCCTCAAGGGCAGGGGCTCAAATGTAAAAAAGGGGCATGCATATATATATTTATGCATTTTATATATATATATATATATATATATATATACATATATATATATAAGTTTGGAAATTACTATTTTTAATGTTTTAGAAAGAAGTATCTTATTGATTTTATTGAAAAAATTTATCAAAGCTACATTTTGTAGTTCTTTTTTTTTTTTTTTAAACAGTAATATTGTGAAATATTCCTAAAATCTAAAATAATGGTTTTCTATTTTAATAGACATATAACCTTTGATACTTTTTTCAGGATTCTGAGTTTAAAAGTTACAAAAAGAACAGCATTTATCTCAAATAGAAATATTTTGTACCAATATCCACTATAGCCTACTGTTCAAAAGTTTGGGGTCAGTCATTTTCTTTCTTTCTTTTATTCAGCAAGGTTAGTAAAGACTTATAAAATAATTTCTATTTTAATTAAATGCTGTTCTTTTTAACTTTTTATTAATCAAAAAAACATTGAGCACTACAACTGTTTCCAACATTGATAATAAATCAGCATATTAGAATGATTTCTGAAGGAACATGTGAAACTGAAGTTAAGGTTAATGATGCTGAAAATTCAGCTTTGCATCAGAGATAAGGGATATTTTTTAAGTAGGCCTATATTAAAATAGAAAACCATTATTTTAAATTTTAATAATTGTTTTCTGTATTTTCAATCAAATAAATGCAGGCTTGAAGCACATAAGAGGCTTCTTTAAAAAAACATAAAAAAATTGTAATGTGTAAATTTTGACCGGTTCTGTACGATTATCAAAAATCACCATTTCACGTGTTGTTGTCTGCCTACACTTCACATCACAGGCCTGTAGGTGGCGCCTGGGCTTCATTCATTTGAACCAACTATGATAGTTTTCAAATGGTAAACAGTGTATCAATATAATTTACATAATGCTAAATACATGACTTGAATAGCTACTTACGATTGAAGCGACTTTTGGTGCTGGTTTTGTGCAGTGCTTTGTAGTCAAACAACATCCATTGTTTCAATGACACAGATCCAGATCGCTTCATAAATGTAAATTCGATTGTAATTTTTAAACGATTTCTGAATGGCTAGAAAATTGCCGCTCCACTTCACATTGTCCAATGAAATTTGAACTTTTTGTGCCAGATGACGATTGGTCGGTGTATTACATAACAAACAAACAGTCATCAATTAATTATGTAATATTTTAAAATATGTAATATGTGGATTAAAAAAAATACACTACCTTTGATTATTGGAAGAAAAAAAAAGTAAAAAATGGTTTGGTTAATTTTTTCCTGCCGTCGAGCCTAGATACTCACTGAAAGAACCATATATTTTGGCTCGAGCGCATCAGTTCGGCTCTCGATCAGACTGTTGTCGTTTACACTAGTGCATTTTCGTTTTAAAACACATAACTTTTGCTACGGTTGCGCGCGCCTGCCGTCCTCCGAAGTTTTAAGACCCTCGAAAACGGAGACTGACCTCTTCAGTCGAGTCCGAAGCAAGACACGCAAGTGACGCAACCCATAGCAACGAGTCATGGCAACGGCACCTCAGACTGACAGAAACGTACAAATAAACGTGAATTTAGGCTAATTTAGTTTTGTACACATTGTCATGTTAATTATAATCAAATGCATTTTGTTTCATTGAAAACAATATTATAATTATTTGTTTGAGAGGGGCACTTTCGATTAATTTTGAAAAAGGGCAGGGGCTCGAGCACCCAAACCCGCCCCTCTGCACGTGCCTGCTCGTGCGTCATCTTCGCGACAGAATTCAACCAAATAAAGTGTAGTGTAGGCCTATGTATTTCATTGAAAATTGTCTAGTACTATATCAATTACACGGTTTAATTGGCATCTTTATTTCAAACGACCCGACCGACCGCGACCCGAATATCATTAAAAATATTTTTGGATGACTCGTAACCGCAGGCACCCGCTCATTTCGGATCAACCCGCGTATCACTGCCGACAACGAGCTACAACCCCATTCTCCTCAAAACGAGCTTTATAATATAAATTTGTCTCTAACCAGCAAATTGAGAGACCGAATAAGGGGCCGTCTGCAAAGTGCAAATCCCAAAACCCTTCTGCACATTTTATATTATTGAACATATTCAATATCTTCACTGTGAGACACTGTACTGTCACCAAATTCAGTTCACACATCATGCTCTCCTGCTGGTTATACTACAATACTTAGTTTGATAAAAAATGCATACTTTTTATGATTATTTATTATGAAATAAGATCAATAACTTTTTAGAAAATCACCCTTTATATATATTACCAATTTCACTGAACTCCTTAAGCACAGACCGCATTTCTTTATATTTGAGTCCAAGTTCAAACACTATGAAACGCTCCATTAACGTACGTGGGAACGTAAATAACTTTGCGAGGGAACGCAAAAGATTTTGAAAAAAAATTTCTCCCATCCTAAAAAAATTTCCACCTCCACGTCCCTTTAGGGGCTCCGTAGTATTCCACTTTTTTTTTAAAAAACGTGTAACTTTTACTTTACTGCAGCCTAAATATACGGGGAGCACCGCTACATCACTCGCCACCATATTAATCAAATTAAAGTCTATTTTCATCACAGAAGTCTCCCCACCCAACGTGGTATTTTCTCATAAAGACCAATACCATCTCTCACCAAAGATCTTGGAGCAGAGCGCACATGCTCCATCTTTGCCTGTGAAGCTGGAACGTTACCGACGCTGGAACGTTCACTTCAACGCGTGCAGCAATGCTAGCTGGCATCCCTTACACGTAGAAGGTTAAGTTCCCCTTCAGCTGTTTCTCAAACTTAAACCGATATCTATGAAATACACCTAGATAAATGTTAATAATGGGAGACATTTCACTGTTGATGGCGGGGATTTAGCTCTGGTAATGGCTTATATAAGATCATGACTAACTTAGCTGCTACCTCAAGTGAGTACAATTTGTACTGCACAAAATACTATAAATAACCAGGCACCAGATGGATACGTCCTTTTTTGTGACATGATGGCTTAACATCAGGGTTCGAATTATGATTTAATCTTTGTGGGGGTCTCTTAAAAAAAAAAAAAAAAGTAGCCTATAAGCAGGCGTGGCGTGTGTGATAAATAATTGCTTAACACTGCACTTGATTCTTTTGATTTCAATGTTTCAATGCTACTGATGGTATGACTTTGTTGTCCTCATGGCAAAGAATGGGCTCTTCAAAGTGGTATCCTTTGGTATTTAATTACTTTTACTTTACAACAAGCAAAAAAACCGAGGTATAACATGACCAAAAACACGCCCATGCATGGTGAAATAATGGAAAAAGTCAGAAAGGAGGATAATTCCACTTAACACACACATACTGTCAAGAACAGGGCAGGATCATTCAAACCAAATTTTAGAACATCCTAGACTAGAGTAATCTTTTTCCCCTTAGGCCTATATTTAAATTAAATTAATATTCAAATATGAAATTAATTGGGGTTTAACTATCAAATGAACTTGATATTAAACTTGATAGCTGAGATGTCTTCTAATATTGAAATATGTACATGTCTTATTCAATGACATTTTTTGGACTTTGTTGTAGATAGGATGAAAAAACCTTTCTCAATTGTGGTGCTGAACTGTGCAATTCAGTTTGTGATATTTTCCATTATAATAGCCTAAATCTTACACAATGGGAGAACGCAATGGCCAGTTAAACAGTAAAAGCCATTAATTAGCCTACCATTATGGAGAGAAAATGGACCAAAGTGGTCTGATTTCAGCAGGCTGTGGTTGTGGTCCTGGGACCCATGATGCTGACGTCCGATGTCCTGTCTTTATCCACGACTGGATGAATGGAGCAGGATCAAATCTGTCGAGGGGTGGCCCATTTAAGTCCACGAACAACAATGCAGAAAGGCTCCTGGCACGCAGTCTGTTTCTGGTCTGACAGTCTGTGTCATTGCACGCAGAAAATCCTCTCTCGCACTCTGCAGAGGTTGGGAGAACAGCGTTGCTTGCCACAATAAGTCTTTTTAATGTATTTCCCTGATCACCTTCCAATTTCCAGTCTCTGAACTCACTGACTGCTTCAGTAGCGGACT